>BSBM01000859.1:12762500-12795000 GCA_027924585.1 Larix kaempferi
AAATAGCATGGATGACATTTTCCACCTATGTGGTAGATGAGTTGGTTGCTTTGGTTTTAGGTTTGGAATGTCAAACTTGTAAGTTGGGCCTGCAAAAAAGAAAACACATCCATTTTTTCATTACCCTGTTTTCCAACCTCGAATCTACATATTCTCTATGTGTTTGTTGCTAATGAAATTGCACACACTTATAGAGTTTTGTGTGTAGATTTCAAATATATATATATATATATATATATATTAGGAAGATAACATTGTTTTATATTTTTATTCATTTTTATTTGGTCATATGTCAAATTTCCAAAAATCCATAGGTCTCTTATTTTCTTTGTAACTTTTGATTAGTTCACTTATTTTGAAAATGAAAAAGAACCCGCACACGTATAGACAAAGACCTACACACTAAAAAAAAATCATTGATTGTGTTAAGACCCTCATAGAGGGGCCTAAGATTCCACCTTCTCATTCTAGAGCTTCACTGACTTTCTTAATTTAAAAATAAAATAAAATCAACATTAAAAATTATGGAAAATAGTGCGGCACAAGAACTGTATGCTATCTACAACTTTGCAAAATAAAATAAAATTAGTGTTTACATACCAAAGTCGGGGCCTAATGCGAACATATGCATTATGTTTTAGAAAATAAATAACATACCAATCTTAGGAGAACACAATTTTATTGGAGTTAAAAATACTAATTTTCAATAAATAAAAGTTATAAATTCCGGAAGGTAACTGGATTGTTTATGTTTCATCTTTTTACACCACGTTCTAGAATGTTGTGCAGTACCTGTAATAGTTATTTTTAGTGATTAGATTTATGTTTTTCTAGGTTTCCATTGTAGCTAACGTATTATAATTGGGCAGCATTACCTTGCACTAGACTTATAATATTAGGTTTCTTGCATTGTTCATCTTTGTTTATCTAGCTTTTGCTCTAATTTAAATGATAAAGTACATTGCATTCATCTCTTTCTACAATAAAATAAAATTAAAATCATAGATTTAGCATAAGGTTGAGTAAACAAAATGCAAAAACTCCACTTCTCAAATAAAAATACATAAAAAAAAAAATGAATCGTTAATGCCACATGTACAAATATATGTCAAAGTCACAATGCAAGATGGAATTCTTTAAAAAAATGTAAAGTAAATAATCCATAACCACCCTAAATCCAGTATTTTCACCCTTGGATTTCTCTCATGCCAAACCACCACCAAAATGTATGCAAGATACCTAAGATAAGACCATAGAAAAGAAATAAACTCGTCCCTAAGTGGTAAAGAATAGCTTCTAAACACTACCATCGAGGATCAATAATAAACAAGTTACCATGGGCACATCAATAATCCATCATCAACCAAAGCATCAACATGATTATGTCACATCCTACTAAAATCATGTTGAAGATCACAAAGTGTATACCCAACACTCCCCATTACTTGTGAGTTTTGATTGAGGTGTTCATGATATAAGATTTGAGTTTGATTTGTCGCTCTAAAATATAATATTAATTAATCACAGGGTCAACCAAAAATTTGTTAGAACGTTGATTACACGCGCCAAAATTATAAAATAGTTGTTCGGAACGTGGACTACACATGCCAATTCCATTTTTGTCGGCGGCAACGTTGGGGGCAGCATTCGAATCAATCTATTCAATATCATAAGCTAGCCAAAATCGATATCGAATATTTGAGTTTTCTTGGTTCATACTAGAATGAAGATATTTCATGGAATTTGCCCATAGTATTAAAATCTAGCTCTTCTCAATGCAATGGAATTTGAACGATTTGTGCTCTTCTCAATGCAATGGAATTTGAACGATTTGTGCTCATTCATAATTTAATTAGCTGTAACATTGAAAGCAACCACTCATTGTGATGGACTTATACACGCATACTTATTGGAAATTTGCATGCCTTTTACTTTTAATATTAAAATCTATTTCAACTCATTGAAATTGCATCATTTAATTAATGTTGAAATAACTCTGTTTGTGTTCCACTTGTATATAGATAGTGGTAAGATTGGCATTCTTTAAGAAAGACATGCCACTTGTATATAGATAGTGGTAAGATTGGCAATTCTTTAAGAAAGACATGCCTGCCGTAAAAGTCAAAGTCACGTTCAAATTTTTTTTAAGGATTTTGTCAACTATGTTGATTATAACTTTAAGAAAGTAGTATATTAATAAGTTGATGGAATAGTTAAATATTTAATATTACATTTTAGTTCATCTAGTTGATTCTGTAAAAGTCATATTCAAAATTTTTAAAGATTTATTATTGTTTATAATTTTAATATAGTATATTATTAAGTTGATGGAATGGTTAAATATTTAATATTATATTTTAAGTTGATTTTGTATGTTCTACACCACTCACTAGTGGGTATGTTGTTGTATGCTCTACAATAGGAATTTATTTGGTAGTCTTTATGGAGTTATTCACATTTCCTGCTTCTCTTGTTATCTTATTTTTATCTTTATGAAATAAGGAAGTAAATAAATTAGTATAACATGTGATTCCATCATAGTTTTATGACTAGGCATGCAATCAATTGCATCGTTGTCATCTTCTTCACATTTTACCAATGTTTCCACACCATTTTCTAGTAGCATGCTTATATGCTACCACTTTGCACTTTTCCTCAAGGGCATCACCTTCTTTTGGGTAATTGTCATCTTGCTTCTTCGTATTCTTTTTCAAGTGAGACCTCTTTTGCTATTTTCTCCCTTTGACATCTTTCTATGACTTCTAATTTCTTTATTTTTCTCCTTATAGCTCATATATCTTTTTTTCTCTAATGTTCTACTTCAAGTTCCTTGATTAATTTCTTAATCACTTGAATATCTTCTCTTATGTTGTCATTTTCTTCTCTACTCAAATGCTTCATTTTTAAATTGTAAGTCAATCTCTTGTTGGATTCTCAAGAGCTCACTCTCTCTAAATATGTTCTCAATATGGCTTATGTAGCCAATACAATAACCAAACATAATAACAATACACCTATGTGCAATGTGATGCTCCTTCGAAACTTGATTCTTCTCTCCAACTAATTCTTCATTTTAGCAGCTAAACCTCTAGCTACCAACCTACAACAATGGACTCCTCTCTAGACCATTTTCTTCTCTAAAAGTCAAACTGCTATGATGCCAAAATGGTGCAGCTCCTCAAACTGTAGAGTTTCTACAAACTTATAAAAATCACACTATAGCAAAAACTAGCAAAAAAAAAAAACATAAATCTAAGCAAAAACACACACTTTAATAATTATGATTATCTTTATTATTGAGTAATCAGATTCAAATACATCCCATAAAACAAATCAAATGGAAAATGGACACTCAGGCATCCTCATAAGCCTTCAATAAACATGGCCAAATACCCTCTTTCCCTGCCCAAAACTCCTTCATAAGCCTTCAATTTACATGGGCAAATACCCTGTTTCCCTGCCCAAAACTCCTTCACACAGGAAAAAACAAAACTCTTCCCTATCTCTCACCTGGGGTCCTTTGTAGATCTGGATTCCCCAAAGATTGCTAAAAGTTCCTACTTCACCGGACCAAACCCAAACGAAAAGCAAAGAAGTCTGAAATTAGAACAAGATCCTATAATTAATTAATTGCAGGAATCATCTCAACATTCTCTTTTTGATATGCTTCCATGCCTCACAATAGACCCACTTTTTATTATTGAATCATCTTTCTATGGCATACATTGTTACCTTTAGCTTTTACTATATGGGAAGACATTGAAGTCACTTTCCAGTTAAACTGGGAGAGGAAATGGTATAGATCGCAAAAGAAAGGAGATGGCAAAATGGAGTAGATTCAACGTTAGAATAGTCAACAGTCAACTTTAATATAAATTAAAGAATTTGACACGGTGAATCAAAATTTGGTACAGAGTTGTTAGTGTGAGTATTGGATTACGATGGTCATCACCGTCGGTGGATTTGCTGTAATGAAGTCGATGGAAATTTGGGCCCAGGAATAGGCCACCCCTGGATAATTACGCCCCCGGATAATTGTTTAAGGTCGCCGTGGAGTTGTATTTAATCATCCCAGATTGCACTCAAATAGAACATTCGAGAATCTAACTGTATCAGTATTATTTAATTTTTATCCATGATTGGTAACGCGTAGAGACAGCAATACTTCACAGGTAACTTAATCTGGAGAGAATAGTTTAGGCCGCGACGAGATAATTTCTCCCCCGCATAATTGTGTAAAGTCGCTCCCAGAGTTGTATTTAAGCATCCAGAGTGCACTCATACTACAGAACAGATGAAAGTCTAATAATTGGGACTGCGGGTTCCATGGTAAACATTTAGATGCTTCTGTATTTGTATAAATTGATTTTATATGCTTTTTTATGCATTATAGGTGAGGTATAGAGAAGCAATATTACTTCACAACTAGCTTAATCTGGTCCACTGTGTAAGCTGAGTTTAATCACGACTAATATATTATGTTGTTGCAGGGCTGAAGATCCTATATTGAATGTTCGTTGTCTTATAATTCTGATTCTTGATTAGGTATAACTGAATCGCTTATATGTTAATTGGGACGTTGGATTTCTAATTTGCAGATTTTGGACCACGAAGACAACGAGATGATGAGGCCCTTCAAAATTGTTTCTTAAATTCACGACACGACACTGAAGTGGTTATTTCATATAAGTCTTGAATGATGGTATCAGATCATCAACACGAAGATATTGTTATTTCTTATAACTCTTTGAACAGTTATTTCATAGAAGTCATGAATGATGGTAACAGATCATCAACACGAAGACATTGTTATTTCTTATAAATCTTTGAATAATAATAAGAGACTCTGTTATCATCCGTGTGCATGATGTGATGAATGGACATGCCTCGTAGCTTTGCCCCTTTAGGATACAAATATAGAACATAGTCACAAGAGAATGTTTGAAACCATTACAATGACTGGTATGAAAGATTTATAAAATGATAAGCCATAATAGCAATGTGAAAAGTACAAGTGCATTGTGGAAGAAAGGATCATAATACCCATTTCAAAATTTACAGACATCTTAGAAAAAGTCATAATCATTTGCAAAACTCTTAATGTTAATAAGATTGCTGACAAATCCATTGTTTCCAACCACTTTGCAAACTAGTTAAATTAGATTTGCATTTACAACATCATTACAATCAGGAGAATGTTGATTATGAACGCCTATAAAAGCACCATCAAGAGCATTCTAGAAATCATATATGCATTGACAACGTGAAAGTTCCAACAAACATTCTGGAAAGAACCATACTTAGTTTGATGAACAGTGAACTAGAGCTGCACTTACAATGTTGGCATTTTCAGACATAGTGTATATGGAAATCATTGTAACCAGTTTTATAAGCATTTTGAAAATAATTATAAACTAGAGCTGCACTTACAATGTTGGCATTTTTGAAGGTTGGAGGCAGAAAATAAACAAAGATAATGCTGAATGAGCTACGGCTCTACAATCTTTATCCATAAACGGAGAGCAACTGATGTAATACAAACAATAATCTAATGTGTATTTAAACACTTATGGAAATCCCTAAAAGCTCTAAGCTAGCTTTTGCATGCATGCAAAGCATGCTGTTGCATTTATTAACTGAACGTCTAAATAGGAACTGAATGTAAAAGCTAAGTTAAGTGAAGTAATTACTATTTCTAACACTCCCTCTTAATTACTACTGCTGACTACTGCTGACTACTGTAGCTTTTACAATGCCTAAATTATTTCTATGAATTTCAAAAATATCTTTTGCCAATGGCTTTGTGAATATGTCAGCCAATTGGTCAATCAATTTACAATGCTCAACACGAACTTCACCATTGTTCACAAGTTCTCTTATGAAGTGATATTTGGTATCAATGTGCTTGCTTTTCTGGTGAAAAACATGGTTCTTGGATAGAGCGATTGCTGAATTGTTGTCACAATAAACTGTGGTTGGTCCTTCTTGTTTCTATTGAAGAACTTCTAAAACCCTGCATAACCAGACTGCTTGACATGCTGCTGATGTCGCTACTACATACTCTGCTTCTGCCGATGAAAGTCTCACAATGGGCTGCTTCTTGGATGCCCATGAAATCACCCCTGATCCAAGATGAAAAACATGATCGGAAGTGCTCTTCCCATCATCCAAACTTCCTACAAAATAAATGTTAGTGAAACCTGTCAAAACATCATACTCAGTGCTTGAGTATAAAATTCCATAGCTTGAAGTCCTTGCAACACATCGTAAGATCCTTTTGCCAACTTGCCAATGTGAGTCTTTGGGAGACTCCATGAACCTCGAAATCAAGCTGACAACAAACATAATATCAGGTCTCGTAGCTGTAAGATACATGAGACTTCCTACAAGTCTCTTAAACAATGTTGGATCTACATTGGGACTGTCATCTTCTTTGCTTAGCTTTGTACCTGTTGCCACTGGTGTAGGTGTCGTTTTGCAATTAAGCATTCTGAATCGCTTCAGAACTTCATTAGCATATTTATTTTGAGAGATAAATATATCCTTTTCTGACTATTCTACTTCTAAGCCAAGAAAGAACCTCATTAATCCAAGGTCTGTCATCTCGAACTCTTTATTCATAGCTGCCTTGAACTCATCTACTGAGAGGTCACCTATAAAAATCATATTATCAACATACAAACAAACTATTAAAATCTGTCCTTGTTGATTTACCTTTGTGTAAAGTGTTGGTTCGCTGCTGCTTCTGCTAAAACTATTTTTGATAAGATAAGAATCAATTCTGTTGTACCAAGCTCTTGGAGCTTGCTTGAGCCCATATAGAGCTTTCTTCAACTTGTAAACTTTCTATTCATATTCTTTTATTTCATACCCATGTGGCTGCTCCACATAAATTTCTTCTTCAAGAATTCCATTCAAGAATGCCGACTTGGCATCCATCTGATACACTTTCCACTTTTTATGTGCTGCAATTGCTAGGACTACTCTTACTGTGTCCAATCTTGCCATTGGTACAAAAGTTTCTCCAAAATCAATTCCTGGTTGTTGCGAGAAACCTTTTGCTACTAACATTGCCTTGTACCTATCAATCTCACCTTTTTCATTGATTTTGGTCTTATAGACCCACTTCACACCAATGGGTTTCTTATTCTTTGGCAGGTCAACTAGATCCCGTGTATCATTTCTCTCAATGGAATCTATCTCTTCGTCCATAGCATTTACCCAATGCTCTTGTTTTACAACCTCTTCATAAAACACATGTTTACTACCAATAAAAACATAATTGGTATTTGCATCCAATTCATCATAAATATCTGTCAATCTTCTAGTCTTTTTATTACTGTGATTAGATTCATTACCTGATTTTGGACTTGATGCTTCACCTCGAATTGAGTTTCTAGGTGTTCTTTCTGGAGTATTTGCTACTGGTGAAGATGCTACTGGATCTTGTTGTCCAATCAGCTCCTCATCTTTTGGTTGGGGTATTGCAGCTCCCACACCCTTGTCTATGGTCCCATTCCATGACTCTTCCTCCTTGAACAAAACATCGCTGCTGAGGATAACCTTTTTGGTAATAGGGTTATACAGCTTGTAGGCTTTAGTTTGTTCACCGTATCCAAGAAATATACATTTCTCACTCCTGTCATCTAGCTTTTTTCTTAGCTGTTTAGGAACATGAGAATAAGCAACACAACCAAATATTCTAAAATGAGAAACATTACAACTCATACCTGACCATGCTTTCTCTGGTACTCTGTTCTTCACAATTTTGGTGGGAGATATGTTCATCACATGAACAACGCAAGCCACTGCGTCTCCCCAAAATTCATGGGACAAATTTCTTCCTTTCAACATGCTCCTTGCCATATTCATGATGGTTCTATTCTTGCGTTTTGCAATACCATTCCGCTGAGGAGTATATATTGTAGTGAATTGCCTCTTGATTCCATGATACTTGCAGTAATCATGAAATTCCTTTAATTCATACTCTCCCCCTCCATCAGATCTCAATACTTTGAGTTGATAACCACTCTGTTTTTCAACCAGAGCCCTAAATTCCTTGAACTTGCCAAAAGTTTCAGACTTCTGATGAAGGAAATACACCCATGTTTTTCTACTGAAATCATCAATAAATGTAAGGAAATAATAGCTTCCACCAATCGATTGAGTTTGCATTGGTCCAACCAGATCAGTATGAATAAGTTCTAAAGGTGCATATGCCCTTCGAGACATACCTTTAGGAAAACTATCCCTATGCTGCTTTGCAATGATGCAACACTCACAACTGCTTTCTGGCTCCTTCATAGGGGGTAATCCCTTTACCATCTCTTTCTGCTACAAAAACTTGAGACCACCAAAGTGAAGATGTCCATATCTAAAATGCCATAACTAATAATCATCCATGCAAGTGGCTTTTTGAGCATAAGAGGTTACCTTGCTGCTACAATTCATGACTAGTGGATACATCCTGTTCCTAGTCACTTGTATTTTGATGATCAACTGTCGATTTGGGGGTTTGTCATAAATTTCACAGTTTGATCCATCAAAGACAAGTTTGTATTTCTTTTCAGTGAGTTTCCCAATGCTAAGCAGATTATGCTTCAATCCTGGAGCATAATAGACATCTGATATTGTCTTTTGTTGGCCTTGTTTGGTCAGTATGTTGACCACTCTTTTTCCAAGAATTGGGACTACCTCATCCGTGCCAACTTTGACTTCTATCCTCACTGATTCATATAGGTCTACAATTAGACCTCTATCACCTGTCATATGGTTACTATAGCCACTATCTAAAAGCCAAAGTCTCTTTGGGATTTCGTGTGCAGCATTACATGTAAGAAATAACATATCATCTTTATCCTTAGAGGTATTAGTCACATTAGCATTATGATTTGCTTTATCAACATTTTTCTTTTTTCATTCATGGGCATAATGCCCAAATTTATTGCAATAATAACACTGAATATTAGATTTATCTGACCTTTTTTGTCGCAGTTTTTGCCTTCATGGTTATGATGGTGATCTTGATCTTCATTGCCATTACTTCAGCCACTTCTACCTCTTCCTCTTGATCCTCCTCTTCCTCTGCCTCTTGAGAATGAGACATGTGCTTTGAAAGCATTCTCTAGAGAGGATTCTTCATTCCTGTTGAGTCTGGATTTGAATGAAAGTAAAGATCCGGTCAACTCGTCTATAGAGAGAGTACTTAGATCTTTCGCTTCTTCAATCGCTAAAACTTTCGACTCAAATTTGTGGGGTAGGGATCTCAGAACCCTTTCAATCACCCTTTGATCTTCCATCTTTTCACCATAGATATTAAGCTGATTAACAATACCCATGACTTTGGTCATGAACGAATCTACTGAATCTGATTCTTTCATCTTCATATCTTCAAAATCTCTTCTTAGATTTTGGAGTGTAGCTGTCTATACCTTACCAGCACCCTGATAACTGATCGCCAAGGTATCCCATGCTGCTTTGGCATGAAATGACACTGATATCATTGGAAACACGCTGTTATCCAAAGCATTCATTATGAGATGTAGTGCCTTTGCATCCTTCTTCCTATGCGCTCGCAGGACATCCTTTTTTGCGTTTGAAAGGGCTTGAAAAGCTATATCATCTGTAGGTTCAGAATATACATACACAACATATTTGCATGCATCTTCTGACCTGAGATAAACCGCCATCCTCATGGCCTAGACATCATAGTCCTTTTTCCCTGTAAGAGGAGAAATCTGAGATTGATTGCTGCTAGAAGCCATAGACGTTGCAGTGTCCTTTACTGGATTTTTCAAAATAATCTCCTCTCTCTTTTTTCAAAATAATGTCTCCCTCTTAAACAAGATTTGAAAAATGTCTTCTTCTTTTGTAAAAAGAAAAATTCTTACTCAAAGAATCTCGTAAAAGAAAACAACTTCGTGAAAGTAAAAAAAATTCACTCTCATGAAATAACAAAGAAAATATATTTCTAAAAAAAAAAATCTTCTCTTGCCCTAAGTGCCATGGGTCTTCATTGACTACCGCGCTTTAGCCTATAGAGAGGCCGTGGTAGTCCCAATTTTTTTTACCTCGTATCTCCCAAATCTACCGCACTTTATCCTATAGACAGGCTGCGGTAGTTCCAAAAAAATTGTTTTTATAAATTCTCCAAAAAAAAAAAAATTGTGAAAATTCTTCAAAAAACTTACAAATTCTTCAAAGCTACGGCTTTGGCTTCTCCGGAAATTTATGCTACCAATTTGATCTTCTCCTAAGCTCTGATACCAAATTGAAGGTTGGAGGCAAAAAATAAACAAAGATAATGCGGAATGAGCTACGACTCTTCAATCTTTATTCATAAACGGAGAACAACTGATGTAATACAAACAATAATCAAATGTGTATTTAAACACTTATGGAAATCCTTAAAAGCTCTAACCTAGATTTTGCATGCATGCAAAGCATGTTGTTGCATTTATTAACTGAACGTCCAAATAGGAACTGAATGTAAAAGCTAAGTTAAGTGAAGTAATTACTATTTCTAACAATTTTCATAGACATAGTGTTTATGGAAATCATTATAACCAGTTTTATAAGCATTTTGAAAATAATTATAAACGAACTTATGAAAATTTATAGAACTACCGACAAAAATAGTTTTCATGCATCATACATTCACAAATTATGTATAGACAAATCCTATATTAAAAAATTATACACTTGCAATGTATATTGACATAGTTTATAACACTAGAAAAAAGTCACCATTATTTGGAAAGGTTTCAAGGTCTGTCATGCACTCAGTAAATTGCAAAAAAAACTGTTTGGGAAATGGGAAAGCTATAGTTGGGAAGGCAAGGAATGACTGCTATATCTATGAAATGTCTATATTCAACAACATGCTAAGCTGAAATGCATCAAAATTGGTTTTCTAAGCATGAATGCTATGAATATTTTCAACAGCACTGAAAGTAGTTGTTTTCCGGATGGAATGTTTGCCACTATTGTTAGGTTCAACAATTAGCCCTATGCTCTAGGTGTCCCAGGGTTTAAGATCTATGCAAGAAAAAAATTGCTTAAATCCCAGTCTCGTGGAGTTCAAATTCTATGCAAGAGAATGTTAAGTTTGAAAAAAATTACAAGGTACAGGTGACAAGCACGAAACTTTGCATATTTAATGGTGCAAGGAACAAGTTTTTCCCTTTTTGTAAGGATCCATATGATAAAGCTGGAACTGTAGTGTAAAAGCACTCTGATGATGCTTGAGATTGTAAATATAAACAAATATGGTTAATAATAACAGGCTTGATTTCATTCTAAAAATGCAAGCTACACAACCAATACCTAGTGCCAAATTTATTTTCAAAGTGCTTGATACTATGAATCTTTAGTGTTATTGTCTCTAACATGATAAAGATAGGTAGATTAGAACCAGCACAGACTTTTTCACGAGGAAAAGACCTGTATCAAAGTGCATACAACAATAATTTTTCTTCATGCAAAGTAAAACACAAGTTCCATTATTTTTCGAAATAAGTCAAACGTACATGGAAGATGGAGAATAAGTCAAATGTACAAGTTACATTCTTCTTCTTGTAAATGGAAGATCTTAGACTGATTTGGTCACACAAATAAACTATCAACAATGTGATCTAAACACTAAAATGAAATCATCTTGTCTAATGTCAAATCTATACCAACTATAGGCCAACTACTGATTGCAATGGAGAAAGTCAAAAGCAACAATCATATGCATTATTCAGTTACTCAATCCATTGTCCCAACCACAACACATTATGAGGATATGAGAGCATATGCTTTAACTACAAATAAGAGACTGATGACATCACTACAACAAAAATTGGATTTACCATCAGATTTTAGTGTAATTTTTTTCCAATTATGGTGAACAATCATGTGCTAAACTTGGTGTTGTTGTATAGTTTTGTAAAGCATTGACTATTGCATCATTTTTTGCGTCCTTTTTAACGTCCCTTTTTGCATCCAATTTTGCGCCCAATTTTTTGCATCCTTTTTTAGTCCTTTTTTACACTCTTATTTGCACCCAATTTTGCATCTAGTATTGCATCATTTTTTGCATCCTTTGTTACGTCCTTGTTTGCAAGTCTAGTTTGGTTCCCAATTTTGCATCCAATGTTGCATATGATTTTGCTCCTAGTTTTACGTCAAGTTTTGCACCCAATTTTGAACCCAATTTTGCACCCTATTTTGTGTCTAGTTTTACTTATAATGTTGCATCCCATTTTTCATCCAATTTTGCATATCATTTTACATATTTTTTGGCATCCAGGTTTGCACCCAATGTTTCGTCCCATTTTACATATTCTTTTGCATCTAGGTTTGTGCCTAGTGTTGCGTCATGGTTGATGTCTTTTTTCTCACCTAGGTTTGCACCTAGTGTTGCACCCAGTGTTGTACCTAGTTTTGAATCCATGTTTGTGTCTAACGTTGTGTTCATTTTTACGTCCAATGTTGCATCCCATATTTCATCCAATATTGCATCCATTTTTACGTCTAAAGTTGTGTCCCATCTTGCATCCAATATTGTGTCTTGTTTTACGTATTTATTTGCGATCAGTGTTGATTCCAGATTTGCACCTAGTTTTGCATCTTGTTTTGCACCCATTGATATGCCCAGTTATGTGCTTGATTTAGCACCCAATTTTACATCTAGTTAGGAAGCCACTTTTGCGTCTACTATTGTGTCTGGTTTTAGGCCTAGTATTATGTCTAGTTTTGTGCCCATAATTGTGTCTAGTGTTGAGTCTCTTTTGCATCTAGTTTTGTGTCCACTTTTGCATCTAATGTGACATCCACTTTTGCATCTGGTGTGACGTCCACTTTTGTGTCCTATTTTGCATTTAGTGTTGTGTTCAATCTTGCATTCATTTTGCATTTTGTTTTGCATCCGCTATTAATTAAGAATTTTAATTTCAATTATTAATAGTGAAATATATCAATTTTTATTGATTTTGCATCCATGTTATTAATTTCAATTAAATATTAAAATATATCAAAGTACTCAAATATCATTAAGAATTCAAATTTTATAGCATAACATTTCTAAAAACGTTTAAGGAAAATTCATAACATCCATCCAAAAGTATCATCATACATACTAATTCTTCATCAAAGGAACATTGAAAATTTCCAATATAAATAAAATAGAAAAACAATATTGATAATATCATCATCATCTTTAATCAAATCAACTAAAATTCAAATGCACGAGGGCGGGCGCATGAAGATGGTCCCCAAATCCGTTGCAATGGGGATGTGCTAGTGGTGAAAAAAAATGACGCGTATGCACCTAAGGCAGTGCGCACACGTCACTAGGTTCAGTACCGAACTGAGGCGCGTGCATCTTTGTTAAAAAAAAAACAGAGCACAATTTCCCCATTCTACTATTTGGCCGAGCGTGACCTCCACCCCCGCGTGCGCGTCGATTCAACCACCAAAGGAGGCGAAATCCACTCCAAAACCACCCAAGAACACCCACAAACTCATCAACACATCGATTGATAGGTAAATATCAAGTTTTTTTTTTCATTTTATTCATTCTTTGTGTCAAATTTTTTTTGTTTTGTTTATTTAATTGTTAATAATTCCCAAATTTTGAAAACAATGAACCAATTTTCAATTGCAGATTGTAAACTGAGACAATGAGTGAACAAGATGTTAACCCCGAGTCTGGTGGAACACAAGAAAACCCAAACCATGGACCCAATGCTGAAGAAAACCGTGAACAAAATCCAAATACCGAACAAAACCAAAACCCCCAAGCTAATTTTGAACAAGATGACCTTAACCGTTATGTAAATGAAATGCGAGTGCACAATCGCGAACTAAGAAACTTGGGGGAACCATCTTGATTGTCTCTTGCCACGTCAATTGAGAACTCAATTGAATCCCTCATCCATGCACACTAGTGATTAACCGACTTGACTGAATTTAGAGCTAGGATGCAGGAGTATTACTCCACGTCCATCTCCAAGGAAGCAATAAAATATTTGAACATTACAAAAGCCCAATTATACAGTATGTTCACCGATCCAAAAACAAACGAACCACTGAACACTAGAAATCCACATGTCTGCATGGATTGGTGTCATTACCAACCATGGAGGTAGAATTGGATGCAGAGGTGGTTCATGGTGTATGATAAACCTCCCTGCAATAATAGGGAGGTTCCACAGTACTTTCCCCGATTTACATGTGAACTATTTTGACATAACTGAGTTCCAGGGTGTTGGGCGTGGCTCTACCCAAGATCGACCTGCTGCCAGGAGGAACCCACTGAGAGGGCCACCAGCTCCTAGGCACGACCCCAACCCCTCTCCCCAGCCACCTTAGTTACCCCACAAGCTTGATTAGATCGAGGAGGCAATGAGGAATGTTGCACATGGACTCCTCAGACACACGTCCTTTGTAGCAGTGACTACAGTGGAGGTCGGGTGACCTTGATAGAGATCTAGGTGCAGGGCCTTCACGATAGGGCCAACATAGACCCATGACTGGTGGTATCCATGCTGGGCATTCCAGTTCGACGGGGATAGTGCCACATCTTTGTCCTCATTGCGGGCACACTTGCCCTGGCCAGATCGAGGGTTGTTATATAGATCAGGTCAGCAATTTTTTTAATGTGTTTTCAATCATCACTTGATAACTTGTAAAGTATTTTTGTTTGAATTAAACTATTATTTCAATGTACAGTTATTTAGAGCTGATACACCAACATGGAAGAACGTAGGATCTCCCAACCTGGATGCAGCAATGGCAGCTGCAACTGAAATTGTGGCACCTCACATGGAGGTATTTTCAGTACCTCACATAATACTATTATTACTTATGTCATTTATATTACTTAAGTATTTATATTTATGGAATACATGTTGATAGTTCGTACAATGTTTTTGAATATCTTAATTGCCTAAATAATGACTTGTTTAACATGTTCATAACATGCAGGCATTTTGTTGTCCACAGGTGTTCCATGACTATGGTGATCAACCATCCCCTCCAGGGATTAGCAGATCACCATATACATAGGTATAATGTGTAGTTAAAAGCACGCTTTTAATTTGAATTGTTACGACCTACTATGGTTTAATTTATTGTTTGTTTACTAAATTGTGATATTACAAATGTATATGTAGGTGCCACCAAGAGCTGTAGGTGCCCATTTTAGTCCTGTGTTTCCATCCTCTCACATGAGTCCCCCCCCCTCGCTTCCATCTAGATCCCTCTCTCTATCCAACCCCTTCCTTCCATCCATCCCCCCTCCCTGGCCATACTCCCCCCTCCATCCATCCTCCCCCACTCGTCCATGCCCCCCGTATATACATCCTCCCCAATTTATCCATGCCCCCATGTCTATCGATCCTCCCCAATTAGTCCACGCCCCCCCTTCCTTCCACCTTCCCCTCTTCATCCACAACCTCCCATTCCTCCATCATCCTCCCTCCATGAAGGATTGTCCTCCCATGCACCATCCCTCAACATCCCCCCTAGTCCTTTTCATTCGATACTCTCTATCGTACAACCGACAGGGGTTCATCATCCACGACGTCCTCCTCCACCCCATACCACCATGTCTTCTCCCACCATATCATCCCCACTTCCCACCACTATTGTGGCATATACTCTCCCAGTACCCTCATATGTACCTCCAGTGGTTGCACCTGTAGTGGCTACCACTACATCTGTGCCTCCCCCATGACTGCGTCGGAGCTAGTTGTCTAGCCATCTGCTCCACCTACTAGCCCAGAAGCCCAGCCATGTCCATCATCGGAGGTGTTCACGGTGAGAATCAAGCTAATTTATGAAAATATTTTGATGCATTAACAAAAATTAATTTAAGCAATTATTACTTTTCAATGAAATGATTGTTGTAAATGTTGTAGGCTGGAATTGCTGAGAGGCTCTGCAGATCCAGGACACCTGCCTCACATTTCCCACTCGCATCAAAGGTGATTTATTTAAGATTCAAATTCTACATTTTTTTTATAAATGTTGTAAATGTTGCAAATGCTTGAAAATGACGGTATCTTATATCATTTGTTCTAGAGCCCGGAGAGACAGTCTACTCCTAGACAGAGCAAGACCCGAGGCACCGGTAGCTTGAAGAGTAGGAAGATCGACTTTGGAGATGCACCTGGGAGTGACGTGGGTGGTCACAATGCTTGACACACCATGTTTTGTACATTAGCCATGATGTGGCACTTTTGTGCACCAATTTCCATGTACTTTGTATATATGGCACGAGTTGCCATGTATTTTGGATCTACGGCATGAGTTGTCGCATTTTCTATAGGGCACAAGTTGCCATTGTATGTACATTGGGAACCATGTTCCACTATTTTCCAGGAATTGTATATGTTTGGATGAGTTTTGTTGCCTC
Source organism: Larix kaempferi (assembly GCA_027924585.1). NCBI lineage: Eukaryota > Viridiplantae > Streptophyta > Pinopsida > Pinales > Pinaceae > Larix > Larix kaempferi. Next base: position 12,778,903 of record BSBM01000859.1, read on the forward strand.
GATGTACATGGATTTTTAGTTACGTGATTTATATATCTCGTTGTCTAAATTGGATATTGTCTCATGTTGTGTGTATCATGATGTGATATTGTCTAAATTTGGGTTTTAAACCCCAATTTCATTAAATTGGGACTTATTCCTAGTCTAAATTGGATTTTAAATATGGTTAAGCTACATTTCTATGAGACTTGGTATTATAAAATAATACCCATTTGAGCTAACTTCCATATTATACTACCAAACCTCATGGAAATGTTTCTTAACCTTATAAAAAACCCAATTTAGACTAGGAATAAGTCCAAAATTAATGAAATCAGGGTTTTTCCCTAGATCTTAGAAGAGAAGTTGGATATCATAGTTTAGCTTGGTTTATCTTTTCAAATGTAAAATCTTCTAATGGTATCTCTGTTAAGAAAACATTGTAAACATAGGCTAACTCAAACAAAATCATGTGTGAGAATTAATCTAAAAACAAATGGAATAAATGGATGGACAAATCACACCTCATGGCACATAAGATATATATTGGGAACTTGAGTACTAGGAAAAGAATACTTAAAAATAGAAAATGTTGATTGCCTTCAAAAGGTTAAAATGAGATCCAACATGATTTTTAATAGCTCTACATATTGAGATCCAAAATGTCCATACTCTACATAATGAAATGTCGTCACTAGTATTTATTTTGACCATTTTGTCCACTTAAGATCATGCAACAAATTAATAACCAAGTTATGGAATCACTTCTTAATCAATTGTCACCATACAAATAGGACAACCTTGAGCACGATGTATAGCTAGCTCATTAATTCTCACTCACGGATATCTACCTTTGATTTGATGACCATCACACCCACTACCATTTACAATTAGGACTTCTTTAATTTATCATTATGTGATAGCAATCTAATTTTATGTAGACACGTTGACTTGAACACATGTATAGCTGACATTACAATAAATGACTACTATGAGGTGTATTTTTTAGGCTATATCCACCTCAACACACCAACTTGTTACCCCAATACCCCAAATGCTGTTGAATTTTGTCTAGAAGGGATTGAGGGGTATTAGGACATCATAATTAATCTATTGGACACTCAGACACTTGTTAAAGACATTTAGGACAAGTTCATTACATCAATGGAGTCACAAATACACCCTCATCAAGTTGCATGCATCCATTAGTGCGTCATCAACACTAGAACATGTAAGCATTACTACATGTTGGACCAAGATTTACTAATGTTATGATAATATTAGGTTTTCCATCTATAGAGAAGGTTGCCATAGGTGTGCATATCCACCATATAAAAATCTTCATGGTACAACCAATTTCAAACCATTAGGTTTCTAAATTAGGTATCTGGTGCTAGGTACAACGGTTTTCTAGTTGTATGCACCCTTGCTATATAGATGAGAAACTATGCATATATGTGTATAGTGATTTGGATTCAAATGTATGCAAATGAATATATATGTACAATGAAAATGATATAATCTTTATATGTATTATAATTTAGGGCTAGATATTAGGCTACATAATAGGGTTTCATTGTTATTAGAATACAAACTAGGGTTTACGCTACAAACTAGGGTTTTTAGGCTAGGCTCTCATGTTTCTAGGCTAGGATCCAAGCTCTAGGGTCACCATATTAATGTTTAATTCCACTATCATGACATCATTCTCACCAATACCATTCCCACTACTACAATCACCATCAAGCCTCTCAATCCCACTTTGAACATTTCCCATACTTCCAAGTTAAAATTGATAAGTCTTGTTGCTAAAAGATTTTCACTTATCTATTCACATAGACAAATCCACTCTTGTGAAAGATTTGTTGTAGCTTGGTACGTGCAAGTTCACATGCAATAATACATGAGAGATCATTTTACCCCATGATCCATGGAAGATTCATTGGAGTCATATGAACCTCATTGTCATCACCTCAACCATGGTCAAGACACCAAGATCCATCCTTAGTAGACAAAACCTCATGTTGGCACCCATACCACACTCAAAGATAAAAAATTCTTTGAAAGGGCATGTTTGGGGGTTGAGGGAATCTTGATTTTTTTATAATCACACATGAGAGGTTCTTAGAGTCAAATACATTGGATATAAATAAATTCCCCAAGATAAATAATACATGACCATAGAAGAAGATTTAAATTTGAGGTCAAAACTCATTAATGAAGGTAGAATGAACTTGGATAGATAGATTGGGAAAATTTTCGACGAATTCCTAGAGCTCTGCACACAAGTTAAAGAAAAAAAAAAAAAACTCCTAACATTGGGAACAAATAGCCAAAACCAGCAATGCAACTAGAACACAATGACCAAGGGAGCTCCAAAATGAAACACCACTCCACAAAAGAAGTTGCTTTAGACCTACCTCACTCATGTCTCATGTCATTGCTTGAGTTTTTGGAGGCCGACCTCCCACCCCACATGTCCTCTTCAACATTTTTTGTTCTCTTGGTTTTGCGGCCACCCAAACTTTTTTCATGCTTTGGGTACCTTGAGGTATATCCCCAACCCCAAAAAATCTTATATTATGTTGATTATGTTGGTTATTGGATTCACCCAACCAAATTATATTTAACAATACACATATTCATAGACTATGTTCCCCATGCTCAATGATCACTATATTTAACAATACACTTACATCTTAAATTTAATTCATGTCTTGTTAAAATTTTTATAATGAAATAGCTATTTTAGAGCACCACCTTAGACCAAGCCACACCATTAATATTCAATGTACATCACCATCTTCATCATCATCAACATCTTCATCATCATCATCATCATCAGCATCATCACCATCTTCATCATCATTGTCATCTCTAGGTTCCTCATAAACATCTCCATCATCTTCATCATCTTCATCATCATCAACATCATCATCATCTTCATCATCAGCAGCATCTCCATCATCATCATCATCTTGATCATCATCATCATCATCATCATCATCTTCATCACCATCGGCATCTTCATCAACGCCTTCATCATCATCACCATCTTCATCACCATCACCATCTTATTCATCATGGTCATCTCTAGGTCCCTCATCACCATCTCCATCATCATCACCATCTTCATCATCATCATCGTCTTCATCACCATCGCCATCATCATCAATGCCTTCATCATCATCACCATCTTCATCATCATTGTCATCTGTAGGTTCCTCATCACCATCTCCATCATCATCACCGTATTCATCATCATCATCATCATCATCACCATTGCCATCATCATCAACGCCTTCATCATCATCACCATCTTCGTCATCATGGTCATCTCTAGGTCCCTCATCACCATCTCCATCATCATCACCATATTCACCACCATCATCATCATCATCTTCATCACCATTGCCATCATCATCAATGCCTTCATCATCAACGCCTTCATCATCACCACCATCTTCATCATCATCACCATCTTCGCCATCATGGTCATCTCTAGGTCCCTCATCACCATCTCCATCATCATCACCATCCTCATTGTCATCATCATCCTCATCACCATCTTCGTCACCATCGCCATCATCATCAACACCTTCATCATCATCACCATCTTCATCGTCATTGTCATCTGTAGGTCCCTCATCATCTTCATCGCCATCGCCATCATCATCAATGCCTTCATCATCATCACCATCTTCATCATCATCACCATCACCATCACCATCAACATCAACTTCACCACCATCACCATCATCATCAACGTCACCATATTCATCATCATCACCATCTTCATATTTTGGATGTGAAATAGAACCATCACCATCTTCATCATCACCATCACCATCACCATCACCATCAACTTCATCAACATCACCATCTTCATCATCATCACCATCTTCATCATCATCACCATCTTCATCATCATCACCATCTCCATCTTTTGGATGCGAGATAGAACCATCACCATCTCTAGGCTCCTCATCAACATCTCCATCATCATCATCACCATCATCATCATCATCATCATCGTCATCACCATCACCATCACCATCTTCATCACCATCACCATCATCATCACCATCATGATCATCATCACCACAAGTGCCTGGTGCACGATTTCGCAAATTTGACCCCATTGTGCAAAAATTGCACACTCCCTCACTGAGCAAAACCATAGTTTCAAAGATGGACCTACAAGGTGACACCAGGGCCACAGGACCGGAGGAGAGGGGCACCCCTAGCACTATCTGGACGTCCTGAATCCAACAGAGTCGACGGTTTGTCGATCAGATCCACAACCGTCATTCTATGGCTCGTTCCGTCTCGCATCCAAAAGTCCTTCAGGGACACCAGCTGGATACCTGCCGGGGGCATAGAACTCCAACCACATAGCAAAACATGGTTCTCGGGAGTCCTGCAAGTGTGTCTAGGGAGGTTCCGACTGGGAACGCTAGCCATAAGTGCTCGGTGGATGATTTTGCAAATTTGACCCTATTGTGCAAAAATTGCACACTCGCTCATTGAGCAAAACCCTAGTTTCCAAGATGGAACTACAAGGTGACACCGAGGCCACGGGACCGGAGGAGAGGGGCACCCCTAGCACTATCCAGACGTCCTAAATCCAACAGAGATGATGGTTTGTCGATCGAAGCCACAATCTCCATTCTATGGGTCGTCCCGTCTCGCATCCAAAAGGCCTTCAGGGACACCTGCTTGATACCTTCCAGGGGCATAGAACTCCAATCGTGCAGCAAAACCTAGTTCTGGGGAGTCCTGCAAGTGTGTCTAGGGAGGTTCTGGCAGGGAACGCTAGCCACAAGTGCTTGGTGGACGATTTTGCAAATTTGACCCCAATGTGCAAAAATTGCACACTCCCTCACTGATCAAAACCCTAGTTTCCAAGATGGACCTACAAGGTGACACCCGGGCCATGGGACCAGATGAGAGGGGCATCCCTAGCACTATCTCGATGTCTTGAAAACAACGGAGTCGACGGTTTGTCGATCGGAGCCATGGTTGTCATTCTATGGCTCATTCCGTCTCACATCTAAATGGCCTTCAGGGACACCAGCTGGATACCTGCTGAGGGCATAGATCTCCAACCGTGTAGCAAAACTTGGTTTCGGGGAGTCCTGCAAGTGTGTTTAGGGAGGTTCCAGCTGGGAACACTAGCCACAAGTTCCCAGTGGACAATTTTGCAAATTTGACCCCATTGTGCAAAAATTGCGCACTTCCTCATTGAGCAAAACCCTAGTTTCCAAGATGGACCTACAAGGTGACACTGGGGTCATGGGAATGGAGGAGAGGGGCACCCCTAGCACTATCCGAATGTCCTAAATCCAACGAAGTCGATGGTTCATCGATCAGAGCCACGGTCTTCATTCTATGGCTCGTTCCGTCTCGCATCCAAAAGGCCTTAAGGGACACCTGCTGGATACCTGCCGGGGGTATAGAACTCCAACCGTGCAGTAAAACCTGGTTCTACGGAGTCCTGCAAGTGTGTCTAGGGAGGTTCTGGCTGGGAACACTAGCCACAAGTTCCCGGTGGATGATTTTCCAAAGTTGACCCCAATGTGCAAAAATTGCACACTCCCTCATTGTGCAAAACCCTAGTTTCCAAGACGGACCTACAAAGTGACAACCGGGCCATGGGACCAGATGAGAGGGGCACTCCTAGCACTATCCAGACATCCTGAATCCAACGAAGTCGACGGTTCGTCGATCAAAGCCACGGTCTTCATTCTATGGCTCATTTTGTCTCGCATCAAAAAAGCCTTCAAGGACACCTGCTGGATACCTGCCAGGGGCATAGAACTCCAACCATGCAACAAAATCGAGTTCCGAGGAGTCATGCAAGTGTGTCTAGGTAGGTTCTAGCTGGGACTGCTAGCCATAAGTGCCCGGTGGATGATTTTCAAAAGTTGATCCTTGTGTGCAAAAATTGCACACTCCCTTACTAAGTAAAACCCTAGTTTCCAAGATGGACGTACAAGATGACACCGGGGCCACCGGATCGGAGGAGAGGGGCACCCCTAGCACTATCCCGACATCCTGAATCCAACAGAGTTGACGGTTTGTCTATCCAAGCCATGGTTGTCATTCTATGGCTTGTTTTGTCTCGCATCCAAAAGGCCTTCAAGGACACTTGTTGGATACCTGCCGAGGGCATAGAACTCCAACCATGCAACAAAACCAGGTTCTAGAGAGTCCCGCAAGTGTGTCTAGGTAGGTTTCGGTTGGGAACACTAGCCATACCTGCTTGGTCGACGATTTTGCAAATTTGACCCCAATGTGAAGGCCATCCAAATTCACTAAATGAGTGCATTTCTTGTCCAGAGGCCCCCGGGCATGCGTGGCCACTGTGGATAGGTCCACAATGGCCACGTGGACCTGTGGGAGGCAACAGAATCCAAGTCCGCTCGCCGGTTTGGGTTCCGTGGCCCCGGAGAAAATCCCTAAAGTGTCGCTGAATGGCCGCGGGGTGCCCGACTAGAATTCCCGTAGCACTCGAACCATGGCTCAGTTCACGAATTCGTCAATTTTGGTGGGTTCAGGACATTGGGTTTTAGGTAGGGGACCTCTCGTAGCGTGCCTTTAAGACCTAGAAGCGGTGCCAATGGGCCATCTCCAGAGCTAGGGTTTTGCTCAGTGATGGCCATTCCAAATTCGCTAAGGGGGTGCATTTATCATCCGAAGGCCCTCGGGCGTGCATGACCACCGTGGATAGGTCCACAGTGGCCACATGGACCTATGGGAGCTGATGCAATCCAAGTCCGCTCGCCGGTTTGGGTTATGTGGCCCTGGAGCAAATCCCCAAAGTGTCCCTGAATGGCCCTTGGGGGCTCGACTAGAATGCCCGTAGCGCCCGAACCGTGGCTTGGGTTGTGAATCCGTCGATTCTGGTGGGTCCGAGGTGCTGGGTTTTAGATAGGAGACCCCCCACAGCGTCCTTTGAAGACCGGGAAGCGGTGCCAATGGGCCATCTCCGGAGCTCGGGTTTTGCTCAGTGATGGCCTTTCCAAATTTGCTAAAGGGGTGCATTTCTCGTCCAGAGGCCCCTGGGCATGCATGGCCATTGTGAACAGGTCCACAATGGCCATGTGGACCTATGGGAGCATACATAATCCAATTTCGCTTGCCGGTTTGGGTTCCATGGCCCCTAAGCAAATCCCCAAAGTGTCCCTAAATGACCATCACTGAGAAAAACCCTTGCTCGGGAGATGGCCCATTGGCACCACTTCTAGGTCTTCAAGGCACGCTATGGAGGTTCCCCTAGTTGAAACCTGGTGCCCCGGACCCATCGGAATAGGCGGATTCACGAACTGAGCCATGGTTCGGGTGCCACGGGCATTCTAGTCGGGCACCCCAGGGCCATTCAGGGACACTTTGGGGATTTGCTCCGGGAATACGGAACCCAAACCAGCGAGGGAAATTGGATTTTGTCGGCTCCCATACGTCCATGTGGCCATTGTGGACCTGTCCATGGTGGCCATGCACACCTGGGGGCCTTCGGACGAGAAATGCACCCCTTTAGCGAATTTAGAATGGCCATCATTGAGCAAAACCATAGCTCCGGAGATGGCCCATTGGCATCACTTCCAGGTCTTCAAGGCACGCTGTGGAGGGTCCCCTAGCTGAAACCTGACGTCTCGAACCCATCGGAATCGATGGATTCGCGAACCGAGCCACAGTTCGGCCGCTACGGGCATTCTAGTCGGGCACCTCAGGGCCATTCAGGGACACTTTGGGGATTTGTTCCGGGAATACGAAACCCAAATCGGCAAGGGAAATTTGATTCCATCAGGTCCCATAGGTCCATGTGACAATTTTGGACCTATCCATGGTGGCCATGCACAGCTGGGGGCCTACAGACAAGAAATGCACCCCTTTAGCGAATTTGGAATGGCCATCACTAAGCAAAACCCTAGCTCCGGAGATGGCCCATTGGCACTGCTTTCGAGTCTTCAAGGCACAATGTGGGGGGTCCCCTAGCTGAAACCCGGTGTGCCGGACCCACCAAAATTGACGGATTTGCAAACCGAGCCACGGTTCAGGCGCTACGGGATTTCTAGTCGGGAACCCTGGGGCCATTCAAGGACACTTTGGGGATTTGCTCCGGGGCCACAAAACCCAAACCGGCGAGCGAACTTGGATTCCGTCGGATCCCATAGGTCCACGTGTCCTTTGTGGACCTGTCCACGGTGGCCATGCATGCCTGGGGGCCTCCAGATGAGAAATGCATCCCTTTAGCGAATTTGGATGGCCTTCACTGAGCAAAACCCTAGCTACAGAGATGGCCCATTGGCACCGCTTCCAGGTCTTCAAGGGACACTGTGGGGGGGCCCCTAGCTGAACCCCGGTGTCCTGGACCCATTGGAATCGATGTATTCACAAACCAATCCATTGTTCGAGCGCTACGGGCATTCTAGTTGGGCACCCCGGGGCCACTCTAGTGGTGATAACAAGTTTACTATCTATTGAGTCTGATACTACATCTAGGAGCCGCTCAACAAACTTTGAGATAGAAAGCTTTGTAATTTTAGGACACTGATTCAACCACTTATATAGTTTCTCACCTTCTCGAGGATCTAAATTTATAATTTTCTTCTGGGTAGATTCAGGCATGGGATAATATTTGACGGCACTTCCAATCTCTCGAGACCATTTGTTTAGCCACAATATGTGCGACTCCTTTGATGAAAGATAAATTCTGGTGTGGACGACAGCATTTGATACACTAGCCAAATCTATATTGTTGGAAGAACTTACATATTTCAAAAAAGGAGCATTTTGCAGGTGACTTGAAAATCCCTTCCAATTTTCAGCAATAAAACAAAGAAGTTCAACGTATAGATTTTCAAACAAGCTTGTCAAACAATCAGACAACCGAATACAGGGAGATAACCACACCCAAAAAATTCAAGATATTATAAAACTCTTGCTGATCAAGATAAGGATGGACTATGTGTACATTATGAGAATATAGATGAATGAAGTCACTTTGATGAACTTGTCCTCTTGCTTTCTCCAGAATGCGTTTAAAAGCAGGGAGTATTGTCCGAGCTTCTGTTGGTTTACATAAACGTTTATTCCCAAATATGACATCACATAAAACCACTTCCTCAGCTTTCAATTGGGTTTGAATGGCATCTCTAACTTGTGTTAGCTGTGGATAACGAGGAATATGAAAGGGAAGGTACCTATAGACCCAAGTTTTCGATGATAGAGTTGAATTACCACTTATCAGAGCACGAAATGCTGAACAAAAGGCTAATGGAACATAACGAAGGATTCCCTGGTTCCACTTGTTATTGAAAATGATACTTACTCTTGACAAAACCAATAAAAAATCTGCTTATATTATAAATGGAGATCATGTTACAATTTCCGTCGAAAGAAAAGCATAGATACCTACAACCGCCATATTTCCTTCTGTAAACCGCTCGCCCATCGTAAAATCTAATATAATAGCCCATTTCCAAACATATTTCCTCTGCTCAACCCTACACTCATTTTCCACGGGAAACCACTGCCTCCACATGTAATAACTAGATTGTTTTGTCAAAAATTTATCTTCTTCTGCTAACAAGTGCAAAATGAAGGATTCATTGTCATTGCTACGAGAAGTTCTAAGGTTAGTTTCTCATAAAACAGAGATTGTATAAATCCTGTTAAGATCGATATGTTCCATCTGGAACCTCCATACACACACTTGCAGGACTCCCTAGAACCATGTTTTTCTACACGGTTGGAGTTTTATGCCCCCGGCAAGTATCCAACAGGTGTCCCTGAAGTTCTTTTGGATGCAAGACGGAACGAGCCATACAATGAAGATCATGGCTCCGATCGACGAATTGTCATCTCTGTTGGATTCAGGACATCCAGATAGTTCTAGGGGTGCCCCTCTCCTCCAGTACCATGGCCCTGGTGTCACCTTGTAGGTCCATCTTGGAAACTAGGGTTTTGTTCACTGAGGGAGTGTGCAATTTTTGCACAATGGGGTCAAATTTGCACAATCATCCACTGGGCACTTGTGGCTAGCGTTCCCAGCTGGAACCTCCCTAGACACACTTGCAGGACTCCTCGGAACAAGGTTTTGCTTCACGGTTGGAGTTCTATGCCCCCGACAGGTATCCAACTGGTGTCCCTGAAGGCCTTTTGGATGTGAGATGGAACAAGCCATAGAATGACGACCGTGGCTCCAATCGACGAACCGTTGACTCTGTTGGATTCAGGACGTCCAAATAGTGCTAGGTGTGTCCCTCTCCTCCAGTCCCATGGCCTCGGTGACACCTTGTAGGTCCATCTTGGAAACTAGGGTTTTGCTTAGTGAGGGAGTGTGCAATTTTTGCACAATGGGGTCAAATTTTCTAAATCAGTCACTGGGCACTTGTGGCTAGAGTTTCCAGCTGGAACCTCCCTAGACACACTTACAGGACTCCTCGAAACTAGGTTTTGCTGCATGGTTGGAGTTCTATGCCCCCGATAGGTATCCAACAGGTGTCCATGAATGCTTTTTGGATGCGAGACACAACGAGCCATAGAATGAAGACCGTGGCTTCGATCGACGAACCGTCGACCCCGTTGGATTCAGGACATCCAGATAGTTCTAGGGGTGCCCCTCTCCTCTATTCCCATGGCCCTGATGTCACCTTGTAGGTCCATCTTGGAAAATAGGGTTTTGCTCAGTGAGGGAGTGTGCAATTTTTGCACAATGGGGTGAAATTTGCAAAATCGTCCATTGGGCACTTGTGGTGATGGTGATGATGATGGTGATTGTGATGAAGATGATGATGATGATGAGGATGGTGATGATGATGGAGATGGTGATGAGGGACCTAGAGATGACAATTATGATGAAGATGGTGATGATGATGAAGATGGTGATGATGATGAAGGCATTGATTATGATGGTGATGGCGATGAAGATGTTGATAATGATGATGAAGATGGTGATGATGATGGAGATGGTGATGAGGGACCTCCAAAAATTCAAGCATTAACATGGGTGAGGTAGGTCTAAATCCTCCCTCAAGAACATTTCCAACCATCAGGTGACAATGATGAACATGTTAGTGCTACTCAATTAGATGATGAAGTAGGTCAAGATAATATGGAAGTTGTTGCATCACATGAACCACATACATATTCCCTAGAACGGATTCAAAATGACACTATTGAATTGAATATGATTGAATGTTGTCAAGTGGCGAGAAGCCTGAAGGAACAAATGACATTGCAAAGCCAAAAAACCTAGCATGAATGGTTATCATAAGCCATGATGAATATGAATATGAATTTTTTTACTAACGCTAATGAAAAAAGCCTTAACATGCCCTTGTTGCCAACATATTTGAACAACACTGAAATTATCCATTATTATGTGGATGAAGGCAATGAAGAACCAACTCAAGAAGTCAATGAAGAAGAATCATAGCTCCCAAATGATCCTCATATTCATCCAAGTAATAGATCAATATTGAAACAATTCCTAAAGCTCCAAATGGAGAGAGTGGTAGAGAAAATGGGGGCAATATCCATATTTGGGTGCTGTGGGCATATTGGTAAGACCTAGGGTTTGAGGATCGAAATTCCAAGATAGACATGTAGACTTGGATTCTATAAGTTGAGTTCTCTAGTGGTGTACTTGTGTGACGTGACAAACCCTTCTAATAGTGATCCTATCCCACTTGGAGTCCAAATACCCCCTATTGAGGGTATGTGTGGTGGTTCACGGATTCTAGGGCTAGATTAGGTTTCTAGGATTCTAGATTAGTTTCTGAGGGTTAGATTAGTGTTTCTAGGGTTAGTTTAGCTTTCTAGGATTTCTAGGGCTAGATTACGTTTCTAGGATTCTAGATTAGTTTCTGAGGGTTAGATTAGTGTTTCTAGGGTTAGTTTAGCTTTCTAGGATTTCTAGGGATATATTATGTTTGTAGGGTTATATTGGTGCTTCTAGGGTTAATCATGCATGAATAAACAATCACATGGCTATAAATCATAACGTAACCATAACTTAGACATCAAATAAACGATATAAGATAACAATATCAAATAAACTATCTAACATAAATAACATTAATCGTGCATGAATAAACAATCACATGGCTATACTATGTACCTCAGTCAATTAGGCCTTCTGGATCCTCTCAGTTTTTTATTGTCTCGAACAACCTCTCATGCTCCGCATGAGGTAGTAAGTAGCGTACCTTGTTTGATGACTTCATTGACATTGTCTGTGGTTGGATGTTTGTACCCATGATCAAGTGCATAAAGTGATACACCCGTGACCCTGGTCTATAATCCGTGTATGTGTAGCCATTTCTCTTTGGTCCCTTTCCATCCACTGTAAGATATTCCCCCTGAAAAACCATCGAGCCAATCGAAAAGGTAATTCCTTCACTATCCCTTAATGATGCGAGGAGGGTTTGCTTTCCCTTGATGCATCGTGCCAACCAATAATTCGTCCCAATTGCATTGTCTGTCGGGGCGACAACTGTGTAGATGTGTCTTGCAAAAATGCATTTTAAGGTCATATTCCAACAAGTAGTGGTTTGATAACTTGGATAATAACAAAAACAAGGAGGGAACTGGGATATGCATGCAAAAATATTTACCTAGTTGTACAAGATAAGATATATGATCATATTCATTCGAAATAGAGGACTGGCCTTCCTCTAACTGGATTTTTCCAACAACTGCATGTGGGTCCACTACAAGTGATACATGATCCTATTCATCAACCCAATCCATTGATTTGTGCTCATCCCACTCACAACTGCTGCAAGACCCACAAAAGCAAGCAATTTTTCATGTCCATATTTCAAATAATGGGTTGTTTGAGCTTTGAACTGAATGAAATCCACGAGTGCCTTGCATAGTACTACAACTATAAGAACACGATCGATCTATATCGACTACATTCCATAAATTTCTAACAACATATCCTGTACCTGTTGGTATGTGTTGCTCCATGGTTCGATCTGACATTTTTTCTTTGCACCATCGAACTGTGGATTCGACATTCTGAATATGAGGGCCTCCCATGAACCTCATCTCCTCCCTTTGTAGGGCAGTTTTGAGACATGCTCCAGCCCCGTCTTGCTCTCCCTTTCCATGCCCGGTCTCAAAATAGTTCCATACATGCAGCACGTCATAAGTCTTGTGCAAAATACTCAACCACTGGAAAACACATGCATTTTTGAACTGGACTGCACAACCATCTGGCCATATCGAATGATGATCCATCTATATACCTCTCTCCTTCAGCTGATCATAGAAAATTTTGAAGCAATGCTGCACATAATGCAGGTCGTGGCACATGTCGTCACTGATTTAGAAGTTGGTCTCTTTCAATATTATCCTCATGTCATTGCTGCTTTCTGGCACGTGCCTGTACATGATATGGACCATTATGCTAACTTGGTCTGAATGGTAGTATTGACTTTCAATCTAATTCTATGACTATAGGGTGTAGTTTTAAGCAAAGTCCACAACTGACAATATTGTGCCCTTGGGAAAGGTGTCCCTGCACTTTCTGTACTGTTCATCCTGCCATCGCGCTGCATGGACGTGTTGTCCATAATGCTCGATCTTTTGGTAGAATTCCTTCATGAATTTGCAAATTTGTACCTGGTGCCACAAAACCAAGGGCATTAATACAAAGTGACATTTTCAATCTGAATATATATGTACAAATTCAACATGTACAGTATGAAAGTATGCAAACTTAGATTATCTGTGACTTCACCAATGCAATTTTTTTGCTTTCCTTCGAACTATCTACTTGATATGTTATGTACTGGAAGTTCCGCATTTCTACTGACATCCTCCAAAATTGGTGCTCCGCAGTTGAGTGGATGCAACGTCTCAATAATGCAAATCCACTGCAACTGGAACATGTCCTATATAAACATGATCTTTTATAATATTTTTGTCCTTCAGGTCTTGGACACATTATGCTATGTATAAATTCTCTGGATGCATTTGATGGTCGCAATACAATGTTAGTATACAAACCACCAAATATATGTCAATATGTATCATAATAGTACTTAAATTCTACATGGTATCTACAATATGTATTGTGATCAATGCAAATTCTAACATACCAGGGTTTGCATTTTTCAAAGGACCTTTGGCCCAAGTTCAATTGTGTGTGCTCATTCGTGAACCTCTCATAGAGTTCTGTTTGTGTCGTGTCAAAGAAGTGCTTGACATGGGGTTCACCCCCCCCTAACACATTTTCTCAAATTTAAAACATCTCTTTGATTCGATGACGGTCTAGTGTTATCATGCCAAAACTTTTGCACTAGTTCTTTAACAGCATCAATGAGCTTCATGTCTGAACAAGGTAACCTACCAACAAAGGCCCAACAATATTTTTGGCCTGGGGTCTCAAGTTTTTCTCTAATGGCGGAATAATTCTGAAGAGTCTTTCTATCTACTTTAAATATTTTACATGTGTGTGATAGTAGGCAAAGTTGCCATGTGGATTTGTGTACAATCGATTCCGACAGTACATGACCGACCACATTAAAATATTTTGTACAAGAAGTCTTTCCAATCAAATTAAATGCAGATTGTAGATTTCTAACAACATGATTGTTGGCCTCTGAACTTATAACTACCTTTATGCCCAAAATTCTCCTAACATGAGCTAGACAATGTGATTTTAACAAAGCAAAAAACAATTGACATTTTGTTCCATCGGTTTTGGATTCAAAAAATTCTTTGATTATCTTGCTACAATGGAAATCAATAGTGCATTTGGGCATCTTAACTTCAAGTCCCGAAAATGAAATTTCATCCACATGAATACATCTGGGAGTTCTTCGTCATCTGGTTGATAGTCGAGGCAAGGGAGTTTGCAAGGAAGTACGAGTCTCGTCAATGGTTTGTTGTGGCCCTTCATTCACAAATTGGTCTTGCAAGGGAGTGTGTTCTCCATGTGTGTGCTCTTCTTGGGGAGGTTTCTAGTTAAGAACTTGTTCAACATCCATCCCTTCATACTCGACATTAGGAAAGATTTGATTGACTTCAACCACTTCGTCATTGCTTGTTGATGGATCTAAGGCACTAACATTTTGATTTCTATGCTTTTGCATGTACAACCTGGCATTTTCTCTTATCTCATGGGCCTTTTCAGGGGGCAGCCGCGTCCTTCTAGACTTTCTTTTATTATTACATATGTTTCCCATATTCAATGCATTTTTTGGAAAAACAAAAATATCACCCCTGCAAGAATGAACAACAAACGAGATATTAAAACTCAATGTGCATGATTATTAAAGCTCGATGTAGCAATTGATTATGTACAACAACATCTATTGGGAATGTTTTCATATAATCTTAAAATATCATACTCCATTTTCATGGTATGGATGAGGGAAAATAGCCCCAAAAGACTAAGAATTTTCAATTGTTTAGGTGTTTGTGTGATTTTTTGTAATGAAACCATGAGGAATTCAACAAATGTTATTCTACTAGATGGAGGAATGTGATTATGAAATGTTATTAGTGGTGATGCAAGTAATTTTTTTTTATTATATTCATGAAAGGTTGAAAGCATTGCTTGGTGCATGTTGTAGTTTTTTTTGGTAAGATGTTTTTATTGTCTATGTTGAAGATTAAGAAGTCTAAAATAGATCTATCATACAATTCATGAGGAAAAACCAAAATAGATGCCATTCAAACAAGTGAATGAAGACTAAAATACATTTAACAAGATAAAATTGTCACCATACCTCAAGGATTATGATTGCTCTTTGCTTCAAATATAAAATGCTCCTTTGATGTGTCCACTATATGTAAGAAGAGTTCATGTGTGTCCAAGTAGCACCAGAATTCAATCCAAGGATCCAAATAGAGTCCAAATGTTGTGTATTCACTCAAATGATCCAAATAGAGCACCCAAGAGGTGTGTATTCAATCCAAATAGCCAAATAGAGCCCCAAATGGTGATCTTGTTGGACTGTGCGTGAAAAAGCCAACAAAACGCGATGAAGTAGGGAGAAATTGCAGGAGAAGAGCGCAGGTGTTTTTCTAAATTTAATCTTCAGCAAGGATGCGAATGCGCCAAGGAGCGCGTGCGCACCAGAGGCGTGTGTGCAC
>BSBM01000859.1:12800000-13095000 GCA_027924585.1 Larix kaempferi
TTTTGTAAAAATAGCCCCGCACAAGATTCACCTGTTTCCTACGCCTCTACATATTTTTTTTCTTGTAAATTGAAAATTTACATAGCAAATAGGTGGCTCAACAAAAACATGTGCATTATGTTTAAGAAAAAAATAACATACCAATCTTCGAATAATGACATTTTGGGGTGGTTATACCACTTTTCCATAAATAAAAGTTATATATTTTGGAAGGTCATCCGTTTTTCTACGTTTCATCTTTTTACATGTAATCTGAAAAAGTTTTGTAGGTACCTCTAATAAATCATTTTAATGATAATATTTATGTTTTTCTAGAATGCCATGGCAACTAACGTGTCATAATTGGGTATCATTACCTTGCACCAGCCCACGATCAACATATCAAAACCTTTCATGGATATAATTCTAGTAAAAGTAAAAATAAGTCATATATATATGATTTAAATACCAATCTTACAAGAAATAAGTTATATGGTCTCCATATATAGATATAAAAGTCAACAATGATAAATATATCAAAGTTATATATCAACAATAATACATGTAAATATAATCCAAAATGTAGCATGTTCATGCATAACACCAGTAGCTAGCTAGCACCGCCAGCATCATCATCAAGATCATGTTCATGATCCTCATAATGATCATCAAACTTGCCATCTTGATCAACCTCATCACCATCGTCACCATCATCATCATATTCTTCTTCCTTTATATCTGAAGCAAGCTCAACATAATTTGGATAATCATGTATGGGCCGAGTCATTAATCATTGTGGTCTGAAACAAATTCAATTCAATATTAGATGTTAGTTTTAAAATCATACCACAATGCATATTTTTATTATATTTCAAATATTAATTTCATTAAAACAGTAAGCTTGAATTCTGTGCTACTTTCATATCTCAGGGAGGGTGTTTTAGGAAAAATTTGATGAGTAAAGTCCACTAAAGGTCCAAAGGGGCCTATTAGCAGTAAACAACAGCCTGACTAAAGTTTGTGGGAAAGAGAGAATAGTTCAAGACACTTTCCTATTACAAAAACTCAAGACTATTGACCTGAGTCTAGAGCTACCATTTACAATTCAAAAATATAGTTCATGTTTAAATAATTTGACTGCTTAAATCAATTAAATCATTTGATTACTTAAATCAAATTAAAGGACCACTTAAATCAACATTTTTATTCTGGATTTTTGGATGCCTTTAGTGTTTCAAAAAATATCTGCAGGATGTTTGAAATATCAAGATATGTTGGACATGTACTAATTTTGACAAGTTCAATTAAAATGCAATGTCTAAGATTTCAAAATTTTAATAATTAACAAAAGTTGGAAATATACAAATAGAACATCTACCCGTGGGAAAAGATCTAATGGAGATGCATTAGGCCCATCCTGAGCTGTGGCTACTACCACTGTCACTAATGTCATAGCTGCAAGTGTTAGTGTAGTTGGTTTTGCAGCTTGATGAATAGAATGCTTTGGGAAAGATACAGGAGGAGCTACTTCTGTCTCAAAAATGCCCTGAAAAAATAAATATATAAGGAATTAAAATGATTAACAGGAAAAAATAAAACATAACAAGTTGAGCTTGGGAAAATAAATATCCTTATAAAATATAGATATTCAACAACATGCTTTGGGTTATTGTAAGCAACACATATGGTATGAACAATTGTACCTCTATCCCAGCTACCCCCTCCCATGTCAAGAATTTTTTTAATAACATATTCAGGGTTATTTCCTGTAACTAAATTGGATGTTTCTTGACCATATGCATATGCATCTATCCTGAATTGAAGAAAATACACAATACATTTAGGATGGTGGGGTCTCCAACAAAGATATGAGAAGCATAAAATGTTATTCAATCCATGATAAATTACAGATGCTACACATATAAAATAGTTCTCACAACAAAAAACCTATATAAAGAATGCTAGAACTGATTTAATTCAAGATTGCATTCTATCTTATGTTAAAAACTTCATTTCAAAAATGTATAGGATTGCTTGCTGCATTTTTCTAGGGCCAACAGTTGGCATAGTAGTTGTTGGGCATGGCCCAAGTTGGCACAATTTTGATGAAGCACAGTTTTGGCAGTTGCGTAGTTCGGACTGCGAAGTTCAAGTGGCATAGTTCTGGAAATGGCGCAGTTTGGATTGCGAAGTCCAAGTTGCACAGTTTGGATTGTGAAGTCCAAGTGGTGTAGATGGGAATGCGAAGTCTAAGCACAACGCAACTTTGCTGATGCGCAGTGCCAACGCAATAGGTAATTTTGGGCAAAGAGTATAAGTAAAGGCCGAGAAGATGAAAGCGACCTATTTTGGGTAAGTGACTCCATGATTCCTGAGAGTTGGGTAAGGAGCAACGTGGAAGTAGATGAAAGCGACCTCGCAGTTAGAGCGGTGGAAACTGTTAGAAGCAAATCCATGGGTCGACAGTGACAGGAAGGACAAAGGGGCGGAAAGTGACATGCCACTATGCAGTTAGAGTTGTTCCAAGAGGACTGTGGCTGTCAGAAGGGCGTTACAGCTAGGAGTGGCCTAACAAAGCGGACAAAAGCGAGTGGAACAGTTGTCAACTACGACAGGTCGAGTTGGCAGAGTAACCGCACCATTTTTGGTTATCCCAGGTTTTTTAGCCCATATGCATTGTAAAGACATGACCTAAGGGCATGATCTATAAAAGGGGGAATTTCGAAAGGGAAGGGTTGCTTTTTGTTGATCTCTCATAGTCTTATTTTGAGCTTTCCGAAAGACTAAGTATTGTAAAGAGGCTCTGCATCTGTGTGTGCAGAGACCCACTAAAGAGAGAAAGAGGCTCTGCAGTTGTGTGCGCAGCGACCTATTGTAGAGAGAAGAACCTGCAGCTGAGTGTGCATGATGGAACTGTTGAACCCTTCCCATTAATATATTCAACAGTTCCTGTGGACGTAGCTCCCATCCTAGGGGTGAACCACATAAATACCGTGTTGTGTGATTGAATCTGTGTGTTTGATTTTGTTTATGGTTAAGATAATGCTTATAACTATGTGTATCTTCACTTTTATATGTATTTTCCACATGAATGAGTGATGAGAATAATATGTTAAAGGTCGAACATATATGCATGAATGTTAAATGTGAAATTAATTCTGAATATGACGAATGTTTGAGTTATTTAGGTAACAATAAGTCAACGAAGTCTATATAACACTAGTACAAAATGAGAGATAAGTGACTAGGAGACCAAAAAATTTGGTGACCATAATTTTTTCAAGGAATAAATGACCAAAATTGAGAAATTTTAAGTGAACTGACGAAAAATGACCAATTTGGTCATGGGATAAGAACTAAACTAAAAATGACCAAAATAAACGACCAATTTGGTCAGGAGATAACAACCAAACTAAAAATGACCACATAACAATTGGTCATTTATGTGGTCATTTTTAGTTGTGTCATTCCGACAATGGAAAATTATAATTTTGATCATGAATTTTACAATTTACTAAATTTTAACACTGCAGATGGATTCGGAGACCCTGTAAGGGGTCCTCAGGGTCTCCGAATCCATCTGCAGTGTTAAAATTTAGTAAATTGTAACATTAATAGTACACAACTTGGATTATTTTTCAATACATGTCTTCTAAGGGATCATTTCTTTGAGGCCATCCCAATACCTATTGTGTTAGATGATAGGAGAATCATTGAGATGCTCATTTAGGGGTTTCTCTACTAATTAGTGCCTTGGGTGTGGTGAGTTGATATCTAGATAATACATCATGTCTTGCATAATATAGATGAGTTCTTCTAGTACATGTGGTTGAGTCGAGTCTTAGATATTTTTCATCTTTCCCTTTTGGAATTGTCATGTATTCTTTATGAAGTTAGTGTCTACATTGATCCGTTCAGCTTGTTGTACTGGTTGTGTTCATATTTTGTTTCAACAAAACCATCATCGTTTGACCATATTGACATTATGTTAAAGTTTCGACAAGTTCATGTATTTATCTTTGGCGTAATTGAATTCCAGTAACCTCGACTGATGAGAAAAGAAATGTTTCGACACCTATTTCAAGTTTATTGAATCATTATCTACTAACTGACTTATGAATGTAATTTTAACTATATATGTACAATTGTATGTGGTTTTAAATGATGTAGTCCTCTACACCATCCATATATCTCATCCCCATTCCAAATGCAATTCATTAAGAAAATTAAAACCAAAACTATGGAAAACAAGCTGTCCTAGAAAATAGCTCAAACTATTGTAAAAAGCCATCAATATTGTGTAAAATCACTAGAAGATTCCACATGTTAAAAATCAACATGATTTCTAAAGTAGAAGTTTACAGAACTAACTAAATTTAATTATCTAAACATGAATTAATCTTTAAAACACAATCGATTGCTAAGAATCCCTAAAAATCCAAAGTCATTATAAACCAAGTTGTTGGGATTTCAAATCTACAAGTCATAATTTTATACCAATGGGAAGACATAGGAAAATAATTGATTATCAGATTTCCAGGCATCTCTTTCACTCACATATACAGGCAGCACAATGTTGAAGCCCATGGCCTTTCCAAAAAGCCTATTGGGGTGATGCATGGTAGTATGTATTATCAAGAATATTTTGAGGATTCCTTGGTTGACACTAGGAGTGTCTTTTTTTTTTAGGTCTTTTCTATCTTGGATCTAGTTTTGCCATTTTTGTATGATGTTCTAGTGAACTCTTGATTTCAGTTATGCTCTGTAGTGTTGGCATAAACTTTACTAGAATGGTTCACCTATGTCCTTTTTTGGATGACTTTTTTGCCTTGCTAGGGAGAAATGCCTCCTATATCCATTCAATTTCTTTTAAGTGACGAATTTTCTTATTATTTTAAATTTATTAAGATAAATCTACACTTATATATCTTAAATTGCAATTTTATTTCATATAAATATTTTTAAAACTAACTTATGAAAAACACAATATTAACTTTTAAGAATATAAGTATTCTAAACTTAGGAGGCATAATAAAAAAGAGTAAAGAAAGTAAATTCTCAGCAACTTTTGACCTTTATAAAAATATCATAACCATATTTATTAGGAGAAACTAAAATAATAAAAAACAAAAAGATAAGCGACTTGATGAAAAATGAGGTAGATTCTTTGCAAATTGTCTTATTTATAAGAATAATTTATTGAAAATTAAAAATATCAATATAGTTATACACCACATATTTATTATATTTAAAATATGCCTTTGTTTTTCCAATCAATATGTTGGCCGGTTCAGATACAAATAAGTGGTTGAGATCAGGTCGAGGCCCGGAATTAGGTGACTTGACAATTCTACCTCAAGGGTTAGTCAGTCTGCTTGGCCGAACAACAATCCTTGTGTTTTGACCATGACTAATTTAATAATATTAAACCATTTTAACTATTTGCTTAGATAAGAAAAAACTAATTAATATAGAATAATTCTTATTATTTAAATAATTAAAAAAGTCTGAATACCATGGCACTTAACCCTAAACACTTGAAAAAATAATATTGATATTCACTCATCGAATCATTACCTTTGTTTAGATTTTGGAAAAGAAAAACCCTAGAGCAGAGTCAAAGCAAAGTGAAGTTGAGGAAGAGAAAGCGAGTAGGAAGTGCAATGGTGGAGAAGGGAAAGAGCCGCAGGAATGACGTGGTTATGAGGGAGTACACCATCAATCTTCATAGGCACCTCCTTGGATGGTACATCAAATCCTAAAATTCCTCAATATTTTTTCGTACATGACATATTTTTTCATTCGATCCGTGCATGATTTGAAATTTTGGCATAAATTTTCTTGTATCCATTTGATAAAGTTTCATCTTCCTGGCACCCATTTGTGAAATTTTCAAGTTTAGGCTTAGGGTTGAGAAGTTTTTGAGTTTTTAGTAATTTATTCGGGGGATTTTCATCTGCAACACTTTTAAAAAAATGGCCCCTAAGTCCGTTAAAGAGATCAGGAAATTCGCCCAAAAGGCCATGGAAACCACTGACGTGAGGCTTGATGTGAAGCTGAACAAGGCTGCATGGAGAAAGTGCATCAGGAGCGTGCCTAGGAGGATGAGGGTTCGAATCTCCAGGAAGCACAACAATGAAGAAGATGCCAAGGAGGAGCTCTATTTGATTGTTACGATTTCCGAGGTGCCTCCCGAAGGTGTTACTGTATTGGGGACTAAGGTTATTGAGGAAGAAGATTGATGTAATGAGAAAGCTTGTGCACATACCTGGAGGCTAGTGTCATATTTGTTCTCAAAATAAGGAAGGATTTAATACCATTTCCAATTGGTCTGAAAACACCTAAAAGGGAAACTGGCAAGTTCAGAAGGATTTCATATGTTTGTTAGGTTTAAATGAGAATATTTGAACACTATTCTGTCAAAATTCAAAATGCTGAGTGCCACTGAAATATAACGTGTTTTTGCTTTACTAACACAGAATATAACTCAAATTCAGTCATTTATTAGAACAAGAAATTGTTTAAGTTTAACAAGTAGTTAGAAAGCAATAAAGCTCATCAAATTTTACTCTCTTAATAAAAGACAAAAGGGAAGCAAAAATTGGGAGCAAACATACAAGTGATACAACTAGATTGGATAAAAAGACAACCAAAAAGATTATACGATGTAAGATAATAAAAGTAGATTGAAAAGTAAAGAAAAAACAAAACCTGTAAGGTTAATCATAATCAAAATAGATTTAGAGTAAGTTGTACAAAGGCAGAATTCCTTTCAAGCAAAAGACAGCCCTAAATAGGAAAATATTGATATGATTAAAGCCTGAGAAACTCCTGACATGATTAAATCTTATTTATATAGCTTTGAGGCCCAAATTGTCTAAAGTCTTCTACTTTTCTTAAATTTATATCACAAGGTTGGCAATCCAGAATCTCCATAAAATCAAATAAGGAACACTTCTTTATTGGTTTAAATCACCTCTAGCAAACCAGTCATGCAGAGTGCTTTTTACCTTTAACAGAGTTACAGGATAGGTTTGGACTCTGGAGTGAGAGCCGAGTCATCAGCAAAATGGATTTTTAGTAACTGCTCATCATTGAGAAGTGAGTTCCTCAAATTTGTTCCGCAACTCAACAACTGCAAAAAGATATCCTATAGCATTGACTGCATTAACATACAAACAAGGGGCCAAAGGCAACCCTATTTGATTAAACTAACGAAGCAGAGATATAGCTGATATCTGTCCATTGACACATAAACTAGTAGAGGAATTTGAAGAAAGGGTTCTGACTGCTTCAGTAAAGAAAACACCAAAAATTCAGCCATTAGAACATATCGAGATTAGAATCCCACTAAATTTTGTTTTATGCCTTGTCAAAATCAACCTTAGAAAAATGACCTTTTGACTAGTTTTCCTTTGCCCAATCAAGACTTGCCTAGGAGTAATAAGATTATCGAGGATGGAATGGCCTTTGAGAAACCCTGTTTGCTCAGGTTGAACACTTAGGTCAACTGTATGTTTGATTCAAGTAGCCACATTAAGCAAAGTTATAGGTTGTTGACCACTCACAGTTTCCTTTCATGTTCCTTTAGATATCAACTTAAGAAGATCTGCATTTACTTACTCCCCAGTGTGGCCTTGTGTCCGAAGCCTCTTGGCACATCCAGGAAAGATCATTGCCACTGATGGGCCAAAGGACCAAATAAAATTTGCAGGGAACAACTGATCTGGGCTTCGTGATTGGCCCTTTGCCATGTCTCATAAAGCCTGAAGCTTCTCAGTTTTTTCTAGAGGCCAGGACAAAAGGACTACCTGTATGCATGAATTTTGGTAGGAAGTTGGAACAATTTGACTACTAAGCTATTTAGCTGCAAGACGGTTAGCGCCACTACCAGTTGAAGAAAAAATCCTTCGAAAATTTCCTTAAAATGTATTTAATTCTATCATGTTCATCAGTCAGTTTGTCATTTGGGCCTTCAAGAATGAAAATTTGTCAGAAGCCAATTTATGCATCAAGTAGGGAGTTTATTTATGCAACCTGTAGTTGTAATGGTTTTAAGCTTTTAATGTTTCACCAAACCACAAATTGAATTCCAAAGAGAACCAAATAAAGGAAAATGAAAATCCCGGGTTAATGTTGTCAATGTTAGAGATCATTGACTGACATACATGAGTAGCTCTTGTTGAAACTTAGTTCAAATGAATTAAATTTTCCATGAAGACCCATGTGCTTTAATGTTGCATGATGCCAGTGAGAAGACTGAACTCTGTATATTCTTGACTAGTTCATTTTTTATTTGTGCTGCACTAAGCAGGCCCATCTTCTCTATTATAACTAAGTATTTGTGACTATTGACCCACACAAGTGTTGGGTTGAATCTGTGTTAAAATTTCTGTTCAATTTTGTAACAAATGGGCATTACTGTTACTTTTATTCAAAATTAGTATAAAAATGTGGTTTTGCATTTTGATTCCTTGAGGTTAGGTGATGGCAACATTTTGCCACTTTATCTTTGCGTTGTATGTTTTGGATACTTTGTGTTTCCATTCCAAGTTCCTACTGAGGGACAACTCGTTGATATTTGTCAGTTGTGCTCATGGTACATATTTTCATGGGGCATTAGCAGAAGAAAATATGTAGAAGCATAGTCATTTGATTCCTGTTCAAGTGTTCTAGACTTTGTTTTTCTTTGTCGAACTTTCATCTATCATGTTTTCTTCCTACCAAGTTGTTGGTTATGAATATTGAATATCTTCTATTGTTGCAGATATGCTCGTCAAGTTGCTTAATTTTTTGAATTTGTAAAATGAATGAAAGAAATGCAGACTCCGGATCAAGATACTAGGAACTCCAAAAAGATGATACTACCTCAGAAGGGTGGCTTATAGGATCCTAGTGGAAAATTTTTACGAGCATCATAGCTTAATCCTTTAAACAGAGTGATTTTTGTAGGGGCAGAGACTTTCCACGTTTTCTTCATCCACCACTCAGAAGCCCCAATCCTAGGGGCTTGTTGGGACTCATAACCCAGTGTCACTTTGTAGTCCTTTCCTTCCCCTTGCCAGGACCAAGCCAATTCTTAAAGATACCTTGATATCCTTACATGAGCTCTCTTTAAAGCATCTATAAATCTGATCCATGTTTGAGCATGAAAATATCAATTCCTACCTCTCGAGAAGATAGCCATCTTTGAGACCAAATTGTAGTATCATTTTCTTTAACAATTTTTTTTAAAGTGCACAAACCTCTCAATTGGAGATGTTCAATCACCATAGGAGGTATAAATTTATTATCCAAACAACCCATAATGGCATCTACACCCATCCTAACTTGAGTTCCTGTGATAACTTTCCAAGACAGGTGTTCCCCAATAACTGAGAAGGCAGAAGAAAGGGCCTTCCACTGATTTGAGCAGTTTGGTAATATCTTCCTTGGGCTTCAGACCCACTCAATTAAAGGAACCATATACTTTTGTTGGATAATTCTTCCCCACAAACTGTCTTTGGTCATTATATGCCATAAAGATTTGGCAACAAAGGATTTTCCAAACAGCTACAGGTCTCTGATTCCCCACCCCACATATTTCGTGGGCTTTGCATTAGTGTCCCAATTGGCTAGGTGCACCCCTTTGTAGTCTGTACTTTCTTACCATAAATAGTTTGCACAGATTCTCCAAATCTTCTCCAAATTTCCTTCTGGAATTGAGGCAAGGGAAAGCCAATAAACGGGGATGTATTCTATAACTACTTTGATCTATACCAACCTACATCCCCTGGAGATCCACTTGTTGCACTACTGCTGAATGTTTCCCTCAATTCATGAAATGTGCCAAGACCAATTCATTTTCCTGTAGCAATTTTCCTTTAAATTGTATCCCATATATTTGAGGCCACCCTGTATCTCTTGTAGAGAGATATTAAATAGCCTTTGCAATCTATCTAAGAGATTACTTTCCAATCCAAATGAGTAGAAGGAATTTTTTTTCAAATTTATGACCATCATTGTAGCAGAGGAGACAATATTTAAAATGTCATTCAATACATGACCTTCATACACTCCCATTTCGAAAAAGAAGTATGACATCTACAAAATGCTGGTGAGAGACAGTAATATTCCTTAGAATTTTCTCCCTGAAGATGACCAAGAGATTTAGCTTGGAGATGGCCCTATTGAGACTCTCAGCCACTAGTTGACATAATCAAGAATTTGCAGGTGGGTGGAGGATCCCATTTCTATTTCCAGTGTTTAAATAACCCCAAACTAAAATAAATCTACCCCATAATATCACCGAAGAAGATTTAACAATTCTTTGCGAGCAACATGGAGAGGTTTTTTAGGTAAATGTTTTATATTCTATTTTTAATAAAATGACCCTTATTCTTGGCTAGTTTCTTCATACTAATTTCCATTGTACTAAAATGTTGTGATTTTTAATAGGTTAATATAAAACAAGAGGCAAGCAAGTTAGAATATGCATTTGTTACATTCACAACCAAGGGGAGTGCCAAGAAGGCCATTGAGACATTGAATGGTTTTGAGTTTAAGGTTGTTGACAATTTCCATTTCAAATCATTTGAGAACCTTTTATCATTAACATTTTTCATAGTTGAAGTTTACCTATTTGTTGAAATAACAGCCTTTTTGAAATCCAGGATAAGAAATTAAGAGTATTGGAATCCCAACCAAAAATTGGCTTTTCCTTGGTAATATCCCAACAAATTTGAAAGAAGAGGAGCAACAACCTTTTTGAAATCCAGGATAAGAAATTAAGAGTATTGGAATCCCAACCAAAAATTGGCTTTTCCTTGGTAATATCCCAACAAATTTGAAAGAAGAGGAGCTCACAAAAGTTGTCTTTTTTGAGGAAGGTCCTGGATTTCAACATTTGGAGTTAATAAAGGTATGACATCCGAAGTTCAGACTTACCAAATTGCATCCATATTTGAGCTTTTAGGTGGAAATCAAGACTATTGTACCTGATGTTATTGCTATAATGGGGTTTACTTGAACCGCAGGATCCAAAAGATTCAACAAGGAATCATGGTTTTTCCTTTATTGAGTACTATAACAAAGGATGTGCCGAAAAGGCAATGAAAAATATGAAACATTCAAAATTCAAGTTGGATGACAAGGTCATAACAGTTAAATTGGAAACTAGTCAGCGTAGTTCATCCTAGGAGGTAAGTGTAATCTATTGCATAAATGATTTGGTATTATAAAGTAAAATTTATAGTTAATTCTTTTTTGGGATGATGGTTTGGCTTGGTTTGACTTATTCATTTTATTTTATTTTTAAGAGATTCCTGTTATCTTCAGTGTTATACCTATTGTGTGCATTTAATGCCTACTATAGTGGTTTAATCCAACAATTAAAACTGCGAAACTTTGAAGTTGTCTTGTATGTTTTGCTATCTTGTCATGCATTAAAAGAGTTTTGGCCAACCTTCATCTGTTAAAACTGTGCTGGAAGTGAATTCCACTTTTGTTAATGATAATACATGTATTTATTGCTTGTATCCAATGACCATTTTGGAGGTAAACTGAAGTATCCTTTTTGTCTCGTCAGGTCAAGTCTGTCTATGTGCATAATTTGCCAGAGAATGTGACAGAAGAGCAACTAAAAGAAATTTTTGGTCGACATGGTGAAGTTACTAAAGTCATCCTATTGGTGACCTCTATTTTTTCAAATGGTAATGCTAGGATGAAGTCAAACGAGTTCACGTTAGCTAATGCCATTGCTGTTTATGCCAGATTGGTGGCTGTGGAATGTGGAAAACATGTACTCATTCATTTTGTCATTTTTGGACACTTGAGTCAAATGTCTTTTTGAGAAATTCTCTTGTAACATGTATGTTAAATGAAACAAATTGGTAGATGCACGCCAAGCTTTCACAAAATTCTTAACACAAGCGTGGTCTCATGGACTACAGTGATCGCAGGGCTTGTTCAACATGGGCATTTTGAGCAAGTCCTATTGCTCTTCTATGGAATCAAAAAGGAAGGTGTGAGGTATAATCCATAGACCATTGCGAGTGTTCGTAGCACTTGTAGTAGCATGGGAGATTTGAAGCAAGGTAAGTATGTCCATTCCCATGGCATCTAAAGCTAGGATTTTCAGGCCATATTTTAGATCAAATGTCTATCTTCTTACACCTATTTCTTTTGGTATTATTTATATCAAATTATTTGTTTTAGAATAGGGCTTGTGTCTAGCACCTTGGAGAAAAGCAAAGGCCAGTGAAATTTAGTGAATTGGTCTTTCGTCAACTTCAGGGATATTAATAACATGATGAATGGGTGAATCATTGTAAGCCATGATAATGACATTATATGGATGACTTTAAGTGAATTTGTGCTCAATTTTTCGGAATTTCCATTGTATGTCTCCTAATGGCAGAGTTAATTTTCTATTGTTTCCTATTCATAACCTATATGAAGATTTTATTTGTGCAAGACCTTGATCAGTTGTATGATTATTTGAATGAGGCCCAAATGAGAGAATTTTGCTTGTATCCCAAATGTTGTATTATCATGTAATCTTGCCTTTTTACGTACATTGATTATGTTTCTTTTGACAATGATAAAGTGTGACACACAATTACTTTGAGAACCTTGTTCGAGCTTTAGAGAATGGTTTGTCATATGTGAACCATTCACAAGAAGATAGCATCAAAACAAGTGCCTCAAAGGCTTCTGGTATCAACAAGGGAAAAGGTGTATTTTTAGTGATTGGCAGTTCAAAAATTCGTTCAAGCAAGACTGGAGAGATTGCAGACCATTGGAGTTGTAGTCACTGTACATTTTCAAATCTGAGTTATGTGACAATCTACAATATGTTTCATCATCAACGATAATGTATCCCCTGAGGTCAAAGTGTGTTTCCAAATATCATAGAATGAAAAGCTTTGTATTCAACTCATTGCTTTTTTCAGGTATGCCATTCAGCTCCCATGTTGCAGATGAAATATATTCTATAAGAATATGTTTTTACTTGAACCTATAAAATAGGATGTTGTTTTTCTTTCATGGCTTCATCATTTATGTTGATTATCAGAAATACTTTCCATACAGAATTATACATCTTGCTTGCTTTAGCAATAGGAATGCAATTGAAGATTGAGATATTTGCTTAGTTGAATGACTATAGCTAGCTGCTAAGAGTTACATCAACTTGTAATGGGGATTATTTATCCTTCATGTAAATTTGTGTTACTTTTTGTTAATTACTGTCATTGTCTCCTTGGTTATAGTATATTTTATCATCGACTTAAGAAAATATTAAATGTAGAATCCATCCTTGTATGCTGACATACATTAAAACAAGTTAGTTTTTATTGGCTAAGTTATAATGTGATGGGCATAGGATTCCTTCCCATTTCGCTCTGTCATCATTTTTTTGCTTTTCATGCATCATTCTGGGTGTTTTCAGGTCACTAATGTGATGTATTTAGAATTGGTCTCTTTATTCTTATTTTTAAGTCAAATTTTCTATTAGTGTTGCATACATAGCAACCTTAATTTAACTAAAAACATGATCAGTGTTTTTAGGTCACTAATGTGATGTGCTCAGAATTGGTCTCTTTATTCTTATTTTTAAGTCAAATTTTCTATTAGTGTTACATACGTAGAAACCTTAATTTAAAAAAAACATGATCATGATATAAACTTTAGGTGTGTTCAAGTAAAGAGAGTAAATTCAAATTCCTCTTGAAGTTTGTATCGTACCAACAATCTTAACGCCTTAAGAAATACCAATAGATTAGTCCAAATTATATAATTATTTGAATTGCTCATAGATATTGAGTAAAGGAACCTTTGAAGAGAGGAAATGCAAATTCCTCCTGAAGTTGATCCCCTAACAACAATTGTAATGCCTCAAGGAGTACCAAAATTTTAGTCCAAATTATTAAACTAATTAACATGAGTCTAAATAAAGGAAACCTTCATTCAATTCTCTATTCCACACTAGGCCATCGATTCATTGATAAGTTCAAGGATAAGGTGAGTTTTCAATAATCTTGGAAATTCACCAAATTATCAATTTTTAATTGATGG
The DNA here is from genome assembly GCA_027924585.1 of Larix kaempferi. Taxonomy (NCBI): domain Eukaryota; kingdom Viridiplantae; phylum Streptophyta; class Pinopsida; order Pinales; family Pinaceae; genus Larix; species Larix kaempferi. The sequence goes on from BSBM01000859.1 coordinate 12,814,035, forward strand.
TACTAGTTTATCTTTATGATAATTTATATGTGATGCCCTTGATATTGCTTTAGCTAGTATGAGATCAATAAGCATTGTAAGGAACTAATAACAGAGGTGATATTATCTTTTGGGTGTAATGTATTTTGTTTGTTAGTCTAAGGCAAGAATTATTCAACATAACAAAAATACAAACTTGTTGGAAAGTTCAAACAACAACTAATCTTTACAAAATTAATTAGAGGGCCACTTGTGAAAGTTCTTGTTTGAACTCAAACAAACATATTTGAAACTAACCTTTCTTCAATAATAACTGTACATCTTGTGACTTTTAAACTTTAAAAAAGAATAAATATATGTTTGCATGTTATGTTAGGGTTTTAAACCTTATTATATTCTCCATCTTCCCTTACCCTCCAACTATTATCTCCTTCATGTGATCTATTATTTCTTTTGCAAGATTATATTGGACTGCATTGTTTTGACATATTGTTGATCTTCCACTTGTCACTAGACTACATTTTGAAATTCCTAGACTGTTCCTTCACTCAAAAAATATGACTTGTAAAAATTTTAGTTATTCATAACTTTGTATTTACATGTAGACTCCGGCTTGGTGTTTCCAATGTTAATATCCCACTCTTTACATTTTTTTCTCATATCAATCCATAAGGAATTCTATTTAAGGGTGCTAGTTCAATGGTAGAGCACCTGCCTTATAGGCAGGAGGTTGGTGGTTCAATTCCACTGTGCCCTATTTATATTATGAAACCACTAAAAGAGATAAATAACTAAAAAAATGACCAAAATTTGCATATAAACGACCACCATTACAACATGAGAGATATGTGATTAAAAAAATGACCAAAATATGCATATAAATGACCACTTTTGAGTTGGCGATCGCTGGTAGCAAATTAACGGTCATTTATCACGTGACCATTAATGACCAAATATATTACCAAATTAATGACCAAATATACAACCAAATATATGACCACAAAATAAGCTATAAATGACCAAGCTAAATATGACCACATTTTTGGTCACGTGATATATGGCCACTAATTTGCTACCAGTGGTCACCAACTCAAAAGTGGTCATTTATATGTGGATTTTAGTCGTTTTTTTGGTCACTTATCTCTCATTTTGTACTAGTGTAAGTGCGATTCCCTAAAAGTGCAACATTGAAAGTGCGAGGTCGCATCGTATTCCACCATATTGCATGAGTTCGTGAAGTGCATATTCTAATATGTTGAATGCATAATCGCACTAAGTCAACAAAGTCTTAAGTTGTGTTGATGTTAAAAAGTAACACATCCTAAGTGGCATTGTCCGATTGTTTAAGTGGTCATTCCGAAGTGCGCAGTCCTAGTGTGCACTATAGTATAAGTGATAACTGCAAAGTGGGTGAAACTTCACGTAGCTCCCCAGTCTGTTAACCACACATCGCTTGATTGGAGAAACCTGATTTTGTAATCCCCCATAAACTTCGCCTCGGGTGAGACCTTAGCTTGTTCGTAGGATGTTGTTGAAAGGGCCGGTGAAGAAGGGTTTTGTTGGACCACAACTGCGTAGAACCTGGGTCAACACAAGAAAGTTAAAGAAACCAGATACTAAGCCAACAAATGGTTTTGTTTCCGTGCTTGAACTGGTGATGTGTTATGAATATTGGCATCCCGAGAGGACAAAAATATAGAATTGGGTGTATAATACAGAAAAGGAGTTTGCAAGAAAGGAGAACAACCATTCGCATTTCTTTGACGAAGAATGGTTGCAAAGATACCTATATTATGATATTTATGGAATTTTCTTCCCGGCCTTCAACAACGACCTATATGAGTGGTTGTCAAGAAAAGCAGAACAAAAAAGTTGTTATCAGGGAGGAGAACCTACGGCGTGGACTCCAGAATTGATTCAGACACTTAAAGCGGTGGAGAGCCTAATCTCAAGAGCAGTAAACTTCTGGTTAGAAAGTATTCTAGAAGGCTATGTTATAGAATTTTCTGTGGACACGTTGAAGTGTTACAATGTAGAAGAGGCCGATTTCTTCAAAGGATTCAGAGGTAAGTACCTAAACAATCTCAATCTATGCATTAAAATGTTGTTAGCAGAGAAAGGTGTCTTAAGAATGCAATAAGATCCCTAGAAGTTTGAGTCTCTAATGTTCAATCATTTAGATAGTGATACCGAGGAACACATTCACACATTAAGAAGCAGTAAAATATTCAAGTTTAGTATTGAGAAGAGGCCTAAGGAACACGAACTTCGTATCTCTATAGAAACTAAGTTACAAGCTGAGACTGATAGTGGAACAAAACCTCGAGTAGCTACCTATCAACACATCATTCCACAGAATCCTCCAGTTGACAATACTTATAACCCACAACACAACAGTAGTAGTGACACTACAACAACAAGTACTCAGAACATTTTGACAAGTAGTATACCTACCACGTCACATAACATTGCGCCTCCGAGAAGGAGAATGACAGACAATATCAAGCTGTCGGTATTCAAAGGAACGGGTCTAGAAGACCCTAAGCAACATTGGTTTCTTTGTGAAGCCATGTGGAACGTTAAACAAGTCCATGATGATGCTGTTAAACAAGCACAACTAGTCATAACATTTAGGGACAGAGCCTTGAATTGGTTTATGAAGTATTCTGTTGGACAGAATATGACCCTAGTGGATATCAAGGATGCCCTTCTAAGAGAATTTAAAAAACCTATGTCTGAGTGACAATGTATCACAGAGCTCAAAGAGATTAAGTAGAAACCCAATGAGTTAGTGTGGGAATTTGATCAGAAGTTCAAAGCGTTGTTATATCAAGTGATCTTTGACATAGCACCGCAACAGCACCAGGAATGGTTCATAGCTGCGTTGTTGCCACACATTAGACTTCCATTGATGCAATAGAAAGTTGCTTCATAGACATATGCCCTAGAGATTGTGATGAAACTAGAGGCTTCACCAACAGGAGAGACTAGTGCAGGTATGGTTGAAATACAGACACAACTAGCAAACCTAACAATACAACTACAAGACATGAAGAAAAGAAAAGAAACTAGAGAAGAAGTCTGGTTTACAAATTGTAAATCATAAGGACACCCGAAAGAACATTGTCCTGTATTTAAAGATTACCTCGATAGTGGAGCTCCAAACCCACTGAATTAACAGCAAGGACCATGGTGTGAAATTTTTTGATGTAGAGGACATCGCCCAGAAGATTGTTATTTAATTTAGAAATATGTGCGAACACCCAAGAACTTATACTGCACATTCTGTAAATCAGTTGGCCATGATGATTCCAACTATAGAGCCTATGAACTAATGATGGAAAGAAAACATGACATCTACCGAGTACAAGAAGAAACACTGCATAACAATGATAATGTGCAGTATGATCAAGGCGCATACAGAGGACGTGGTGGATTCAAAGGAAGAGGACGAAATGTTGGACAAGGATAGGGAAGAGGTAGAGGTCAGATAGTATGCCATAACTGCGCTCAACCTGGACATTTATCTAGAGATTGCACAAATGCTTGCACAACTTGTAAATATTGTAAGTCATTTGATTATGTCATTGAAGAATGTCCTATTTTTCAAGTGAAAATGTAGGAAAGAAGGAAAGAGGGACAAAATCCGAATGTACAAATGATCACAGCAGAAAAGAGGAATACAGATTACAACATCCATGCTGTGACATGAAATGGAGCTACGACTGGTGCAGATCAAAGAGAAGAAGCTTTGACTTCTGAGAATCATCAGGCTAAGAAAAATCCTATTGAAGGGACTTGGACAAGGAAAGCAATGACAAAAACACCTACTTTCAAGTTGAACAAACAAAAAGAAGTATTTGTGGAAGCAAGGGAAACTTTCAAAGAGACGACGCCTGTAACTCCAAGAATCTAGTTGCAAAGTGAAACCGTAGCTGTGAAGGATATGCCATCCTCATATGATCGTTCGTGCACTTCAACAGACTCAATGAGTCATGTTGCGCAGTTGCTACGGAGCTACATAAAGTTGTTAAAGCATGAGAATTCCTTAACAGAATTACAGAGCCTGCTAAGTAATTACGAGCAGTGCAGTATCGTAAATGAAGCACACAGAATGGTTCATTAGATCAAGAGCCATAAAATAACTAGAAGGGAGATGAGACTGAATGCACAGATAAGATATTTTGAAATGGATGAGATCATCCTTGACTTAGGCTCAGAAGTGAATGTATTAACCAAGCAGACATGGGAACAAATGGGGAAGTCGAAATTATCATGGTCACCAACACAGTTGAGGTTATCCAATCAGCAGAAGGTTATACACTTTGGAAGGTTATCAAATGTCCTTGTTGACATTGATGGAGTGTGAAGTAGAGTAGAGTTCGAAGTGATTGAGATCGTAGATTATAGCCAACCTTATCCTACACTATTAGGGATAGATTGGGCCATGGATAACCTTGCAATCATTAACTTGAAAAAGAAACAGATGATATTTGAAGGAAAATACATCAGGGTCATCACACCATTAGATCCTACACAAGGACCCAAATACATTGAACCTATCAGAGAAGAATGCCAAGCTCAGGATCTAGATCATATCTACAAGATGACAGCGAATAAGTCAGGCCACGTCAACCCAATAGATGATCGAACATTGAGTTGGCGCTATGAAAACTCTTTCATATTAGACTTAGATGTAGGACTGGAAAACTGGAAAAATCAGAATGCATGAAGTGTCAGCAATAAGATGTGTGCAGCTAACCGGATCACTGCGCTGGATTGGAACAGAGGTAAGTCCAATACCTAATTTTGATAGCTTGACTAACATCCATACATTTTTTCAAGAATATCTTAGAGCCGTTTCAGATGAACATAAGATAGCAGCATTGGATATAGAACTACGCGCTACACATGCCAGATGGTGGGCCGTGCATAAGCAGAATCTGACCACATGGGAGGAATGTAAGCATATGATGGAAATCATATTTTTGAGAGAAACTGAGTTGGTGCAAGTGAAATTTAATGGACAAACTGATCCTAGGGATCACATAGACAGTTGCAAGAAAGCATGGACACATAGACCACAAACAAAATGGGTTCATATGTTTGTACACACACTAGAGCAGATTTAGAAGAATTGGTACACAGAAATAGAACTACACAGAGGAACAGTGGAATGGTTTGTCATGATTAAGAACTTCCAAGCAAATTTCAGCTTTGAGGATGAATGCCCAAGCATAAATGAGGCATTACAGGTCATCAAAGAGAAGATATTCAGTGACATACCAGAACCTGTATATCACCAACCAGAATGGGCAAGATAGCTAGAACATGCCCTGGAATCTTATAACCTCGCTTTAGATGAAGAAGGAGAGGAAACCAATGATGATGACCCACACAATGTAAACATACATGATTCATAAGGAAAGTATGAGGTAGAAGGACCGCCATTGGAGATCCCAGATTTGAGTGATCCTATAAAAACTCCGAAAGTGAACATTGGAACCACTGAAGAACCAAAGTTCGCCTCTATAGGAGATTACTGGGATGAAGAAACGGTTGCGCATATAGCATATTTACTGTGCGAATATGAAGACTTGTTTCCTACAAAGTTTTCTGAAATGAAAGGCATTTTGGGTGACTTAGGGGTTATGAAAACACCTCTCAAGCTGGATGCAAAGCTCATTAAGCAGAGACCTTACCGACTCAATCCCAAATACAAAGAAAGAGTAAAAGAAGATCTCGATAAGATGCTGGATGAAGGAATCATTGAACCGGTAGAAGAATTAGAATGGATAAGTCCTATGGTTATCCAGGACAAAAAGACTAAAGGCGATCAAGATCTGTGTAGATCTCATAAAGCTAAATTATGCATCACTGCATGACCCATTTCCTACTCCATTCACAGATGAAGTATTAGACAATGTGGGAGGGAATGAGGCATATTCTTTCACTGATGGATTTCCTGGATACCGTCAGATCAGGATTGACGAAGCAGACAGGCACAAGACCACTTTTTCCATAGAATGGGGCTTGTTTCAGTACACAGTTATGCCCTTTGGTCTAAAGAGTGCACCTGCCATTTTTTCAACAGTAGTAGTTGCTGCATTCAAAGATTTCATCCATAAATTCCTAGAAGTATATTTTGATGATTGGACTGTATTTGGGTTACTCGAGAACCATTTTGCAAGCTTAAGACTGATGTTAGCAAAGTGTAGACAACATCAGATTTCCTTGAACTTGAAGAAAAACATTTTTTGTGTTCCCTATGGAATTTTGCTGGGACACATTGTTTGCAAACATGGATTGATGGTTGATCCAACAAAAATCACAGTTATTGTGAATTTTCCAGCACCTAACACAGTAAAGAAACTACGCACTACATTGGGACATATAGGTTATTATAGGAATTTCATCAGAGGATATGCGCAGATAACCGCGCCCATGGAAAAACTGTTAAAGAAAGAAGCAAAGTTCATATGGATTGAATATTTCCAGAAAGGACTGGACACACTGAAGGAAAGGATGGTAATTGCGCCTATCCTAGTCTTTCTAGATTGGAGCAAACAATTCCATGTACATGTAGATGCTTCATCCATTTCACTTGGTGTGGTTCTAGCGCAACTAGGTGAGGGAGGCATCAACCATCCTATCGCATTTTCAAGCAGGAAGTTGTCCTTAGAGGAAAATAACTATACCAGGATAGAGAGAGAAGGATTAGTGATGGTATACACAATGCAAAAGTTCAGACACTATTTGTTGGGTGTGCACTGCTCAATGTTTACTGACCATTCATCTTTGAAATACCTGGTCAATAAACCAGTGTTAGGGGGGAGAATTTGCAGATGGTTGTTACTCTTTCAGGAGTATGACTTTGAAATTGTTGTTAAGCCAGGAAGGCTGAACTCAGGACCTGACCATCTTTCCATAATTGAGTAAGGAGAATAACCTACAAACCTAGAAGATAATCTACCAGATGTGCATTTATTTTCTATTCAGATAGCAGATGACTATTATAAAGGAATTCTAGAATTTCTAACTACAGGTTTGGCACCTACAGAATTTACTATGTAGCAGAAGAAGCAATTGGTAGTTAAAGCAACAGACTTCACCATAATTGCAGGACAATTATAGAAGCTAGGAATAGATGAAGTATTGCGTATACGTGTGCTATAACATGAGAAATAATTGATATTAGCTGAAGCACATTCCATAGTTTCAGGAGGCCACTATGAAGAGAGAGCTACTGCGCATAAAATATTAAGAGTAGGACTATGGTGGCCTACACTCCATAAGGATTCAAAGGAACATTGTCAAAGTTGTGATGTTTGCCAGAGAATAGTAAAGACATCTCACAGAGATGAGATTCCATTAAGGCCATAGTTGACATTGTAAGCCTTTGATAAATGGGCTATTGATTTTGTGGGACCTATCGAGCCACCAAGAAAGTGGACTGGTTCGAGACACATTATCACACTACAGATTATCTAACCAGATGGGAAGAGGCAAAACCAGTAAAGGACTGTAGCGCAGTCACTGCCGCACAATTCATTTTTGAAAACATCCTCACAAGGTTTGGATGCCCAAATATCTTAATGAGCGATCAGGTAACACACTTCCTGAATAGAACTGTTGAAGCCCTAACTGAAGAATTCCAGATTCACCATAAGAAAAGTACACCATATCATCCACAAGCTAATGGCACTGTTGAAGCCTTCAACAAGGGATTAGAAAATGCGCTAACTAAGGTATGCAATGTAAATAGGGATGATTGGGATCTATGAATACCAGCCATGTTATGGGCATACATGACAACTTGCAAGAAGTTGACAGCCCATACACCTTTCATGTTAACATATGGACAGGAAGTTGTGATGCCAATGGAGTACATAGTACCAAGTTTGAGAATTGCAGCATTCACAAACATGGAAGATGAAAAGACAATAGAGGAAAGGATACTACACTTGGTTGGACTGAAGGAAGATCACTTCATTGCAGGATTTCACTAGCAAGTGCAAAAAGACAGAGAAAAAGCATGGCATGATCACCACATCAAGCACAAATTTTTCCAGGTAGGAGACCTTGTCCTTTTCTATGATAGTAAATTCATGTAGTTTCCTGGAAAATTTAAAATTTATTGGCTCGGGCCATATATTGTTATGCATGTTACTAATGGTGGCACAATTCAGTTAGCCACATTGATGGGAGAAAACCTACCAGGTCTCACTAATGGAAGTAGACTAAAGCTCTACAGGGATAGTCCTACTTCGTAAAGCCCTCAGTGATAAGAAGAGAAAAGTATTCTAAGTGTCAAGTGCAGTTGAAATTGGACACTAAGAATGATGGAATAAAGAGTCTGCACACAGTTTTGGAAAAACATGAAGTTCCATGAAATATGAACTGCGAAGTTGGATGCGCAGTGCAAGAAGGAAGTTGGATGTGCAATGCACATGGGAAGCGCATATGCGAAGTGTACACCGAAAGCTGCGATGAGAAGTACTAAGAAGAAGCGCAGCTGCAAAGTTAAATATCAAGGAGCACAAGTGCGCAGTGGGACCGCGCAAAAGTATTTTTGTCTAAACTGTGAGTGCAGTTCCAAGAAACTAGCCGTTAAAATGTTGATCGAAAAACTAGCCGTTATACAGTGACTTTGCCTATGATCGCTTATGCATTTAACACAAATTTAACTGTTTTGAAGCATTTAATGAAGGAAACGACCAAAATCATCAGTATATTTGGCCAACGGTTATGACATTTAATGTTCATCTAGCCGTTTATGGGCGCAGCTAAGCCCAACTGCACCTATAAATACCGCTAAGACCAGACTCGCGGGTTTTACCGTCAGTTTCAAAATTTCCCGCAAAGAACAGTTTCACCCTTTAATAGTGAATGTCAAGCCATCTAGAGAGTATACTGAGCAATTCCCAGATGAATGTCTAAGGACTCCAGAGTCGAGCAGGCTGTGAGGGACTTTAAACATTCCGGGTTGGAGGGTTTAATGAAAACACCTGTTAAAAGTTTTGTCTCAGAAAAAGGTACAACATCACAAACCTCGCCGCACAACATAACAAAGATGCAGTGAAAAGATAAGGGACCCCTTTAGGAACCTGAGAAGCCAAAGGCACCAGGAAAGCCAAATCCTAGACCACCATTTCCACCAGGGGACAACCCAATTTACCTAACACATGCATATATCCCACCAAGAAGGGCCGACGCGCCAACGGTTACCCTATTCAAGAATGCACAGTATGACATCCCGATACCACCAATTTCGTGAGATGTGGAAATCCAGGGGAACCTACTCGACAAAGTGAAAACATGTAAGTTCACAGACCATAATCTACTAGAAGAAAAAGACCCAAGAGATCCAAATTTTCCTCAGTTTCAAGCTGACCAATACATGTGCCGAAGGGAGGAGGCAAAATCAGGAAAACCTTTGGTTGTCCCGTAGGATTGGGCTAAGTAGTTAGCGCTCTCCGGCTTGCTGCATCTCCTCTGTATACCACACTTTGAGCAAAGTCCTAAATGTACCGTGGTGGTGCACACTTTGATATCATGCATGGACCAGGGATTCCTATGGCTTGACCGGAGGATTGACATTAATGTTGATCTAATCAACAACATCACTCACCTCAGCAAGCGAGGCGATGACCTCAAAGATGAGTTTGGAGGAAAAACAAAGGGTAAAGAAATTGAAAAGAAAATGAAAGATGAATACAAAGTAACAAAAGGAAAATGAGGCTTTATCACAGATGACATTGAAGACAAAGCCACAAAGTTCAGTGTCCAACTACTTGCAGGATGAATTTTGCGAAAATGTAGACTGGCAGAAGTGTCGGCCGTAGCAGTTCTTCTCGCTGCAAAGGCCAAAGATGGGCACCCATACAATTCGACCAATTATCTGCTGAATGAATTTTTGGAGGATGTCCGCGAAACCTAGGAGACGGGAAACGCATTCCACTACACATGGATGATGATCTTGATTGCTAAATCATAGGATGGAAGGAGCCCCAATATCACATTAAAATTCCAATGATAACAGGGAATTTCCAAGCCACAAAGTATGCAAATATGTGGGAAATGTTCACTTTTGTGAGTAAATAATGAGAAATTCCACACTTACTTCGGCTAGCTGTGCGATGTAATATTGTACACTCCGGGCATTTCAAAAGATACGACAACACTGTTTCTTCCGAAGATGATTTTTAAGGCTAATTTGCACTCTGTTTACTTTCATCCAAAGGCCGAAAAGAAGAACCCAGTATGGTTCCCTATGGATTACCAGTTGGATGCGCCAAGGATTGAGCTAGTCATAGAAGACTAGCCACCATAGTGGAAGTTGGATGTGCCCCTAGAAATCCACTCCACAACAGAAGAAAGTTCACAGAAACCTACACCAGTTGATGAAGAGGTAGGAATGGACACCTGTGAAGTGCAGAAAGGTGAGAAGAGAAAGGATCCTCAAGGTGAGGGAACATAAAAAGGACCAAGGAAGAAGATGAAGGCAACCAAGGAAAACCCAGAAGAGCAGTTGCACGAAGACGATTATGACTGCATCGCTCTGTGCATCAACGAGTACCTAGAGGAAGCACTTACTACAAAAGACAGTAAATACGAAGAGGTGCAAGCGCAATTGAGCCAGAACCTCTCAGAGCTCAAGCTTCTTGTTGCAAAGATTGAACAAGTCCAGCAGGACTTCGTTCGAGACTCTGATTCAGAAGGTAAGGCAGGGGAATCTAGTAAATGAGCGAGAAGGCCAAAACAATGAAGTCCTTCTTAGTCCGAATGCAACCACTCAACATCATTTTCCTAAACGAGGAGCTGGATGAAGGTGCGAAGCAGGTAGAGCACCTTGACCTGAACATTGGCATGCTAAATCTTGAGGGGTTACACAATCTGCATCTGCAGGTCGTCAAGAAAATAAGAGATCAAGACATCATCTCTTACAACCAGAATGTACACCTAGAGGAAATCTACAAACAACTTGCAGAGGAATGTGCGCAAAAGACCACAGAGTTAGCCAGGGACCAGGAAAAACGGAGAAGGCTAGAAGAGACAGTTGCTACTATCTGCGCAAAGATACCTTAGTGTGAAGCACAACCAGAGTTAGAAGACACAATCATAGAGATTGGAAAGGTGGTCAACAATTTGAAAGCAGATATGGCAGAGATGGATATTTCCCACAAGGAAGAGGTTGATAACCTCGCAACTCAGTTGCCACCTACTTCAACTCAAGACATCGGAGAAGAAAGAGTCGCAACACTCAAAGCTTCAGTAGAAAGTATCTCTACTGAAATATCGCAGAGTCAAAATTTGCTGGCTGAAGCAACTCAGGTATGTACCACGCTACAGGATGACCCCACCCTACAGCAAATTCAGGATGACATAAACCAACGACAGGAAGAGTTGGACGCTATGAATGCGGCCATGAAGACCTTGCCACCTAGGGAGAAAATCCAAAATTTCACGCAAGTCAAGAACTTAACAAAAGAACTGAAAGTTTTGAGGGATAAGGAGGATGAGACATCAGCAAGACTGCAACTAATGCAAGAAGAGGCACTCGCCCTCACTGATGTGATCAAAGAGAAATTGCAGGAACTCCACATCATGGAGAAGACAGTCCAGGAATTTGCTCAGGAAGAAGTCTCTGAGGACATGTTGCAAACTGTTAAGGACTCAGAGAAAGAAACAAAGGAAGCAGTTTTAAAGATGAGCGCAACTCTTCAGGGCTTCACTGAAAAATTGAGTCCTCCAAAGGACGAGGAGAAATACCTAAGTGGATCAGAGACAATCCATGGGTAAGTGTTAAAGGCCTCTTGGGCATGGCCTAAGTTGGCACAATTGTTATGAAGCATAGTTTTGGCAGTTGCGCAGTTCAGACTCCGAAGTTCAAGTGGCACAGTTCTGGCAATGGTGTAGTTCAGATTGCGAAGTCCAAGTGGCGCAGATGGGAATGTGAATTCTAAGCACAGCACAGCTTTGCTAATGCACTTGAGGTGATTTTGGGCAAAGAGTATAAGTAAAGGTCGAGCAGATGAAAGTGAACTATTTTGGGTAAGTGACTCCATGATTCCCGAGAGTTGGGTAAGGAGCAATGTGGAAGCAGATGAAAGTGACTTGGCAGTTAGAGCAGTAGAAACCATTAGAAGCAAATCCATGGGTCGACAGCGACAAGAAGGCCAGAGGGGAAGAAAGTGACACACCACTATGCGGGGTTAGAGCCGTTCCAGGAGGACTGTGGCTGTCAGAAGGGCGTTAGAGCCAGGAGTGGCCCAACAAAGCGGCCAGAACTGAGTGGAACAGCTTTCGACTACGATAGGCCAACTTGGCGGAGTAACCACACCAATTTTGGTTATCCAAGAGTTTTTAGCCCATATGCATTGTAAAGACATGACCTAATGGCATGATCTATAAAAGGGGAAATTTTGTAAGGGAAGGGTTGCTTTTCGTCGATCTCTCGTAGTCTTATTTTGAGCTTTCCAAAATACTAAGTATTGTAAAGAGGCTCTGCAACTATGTGCATAGAGATCCACTGGAGAGAGAAAGAGGCTCTGCAATTGTGTGTGCAGAGAACTATTGTAGAGAGAAGAGCCTGCAGCTGAGTGCACAGGATGGAACTGTTGAACCCTTCCGATAAATATAATCAACAATTACTATGGACATAGCTCCCATCCTGGGGTGAACCACGTAAATACCGTGTTGTGTGATTGAATCTATGTGTTTTCTTTTGTTTATGGTTAAGATCATTCTTATAGCTATGCGTATCTTCTCTTTTATATGTATTTTCCACATGAATGAGTGATGAGAATAATATGTTAAGTGTCGAACATCTATGCATGACTGTTAAATGTGCAAGTAATTTTGAATATAACGAATGTCTGAGTTATTCGGGTAACACTAAGTAAGTGAAGTCTTTATAAGTGTGATTCCCTGAAAGCGCAGCACTGGAAGTGTGCGGTCACATCGTATTCCACCGTATTGCATGAGTTCGTGAAGTGCATAGTCTAATATGTTGAATGCATAATCGTACTAAGTCAAAGAAGTCTTAAGGTGTATGATTGTTAAGAAGTAACACATCCTCAAGTGGCGATGTCCGATTGTTTAAGTGGTCATTCTGAAGTGCGCAATCCTAGTGTGCGCTATAGTATAAGTGATAACCGTGAAGTGGGTGAAACTTCGCGCAGTTCCCCCAGTATGTTAACCGGGCATTGCCTGATTGCAAAAACCTGATTCTGTAATCCCCCATAAACTTCGCCTTGGGTGAGACCTCAGTTTGTTCGTAGGATGTTGCCGAAAGGGCCAGTGAAGAAGGGTTTTTTTGGACCACAGCTGCACAGAACCTAGGTCAACACAAGAAAGTTAAAGAAACCAGTTAGTAAGCCAACAATATTTATAGGGGCCCTGTTCCTATGGTCAAACAAATATTTAAAAAAGTTTATATTAGAGCACCAGATAGTGTTCCAGCAATAACCATGCCAATGATATGTGATAATTGCTAGAAAATTCACAGATGAGATCAAAAATTGGTTGATTACAATAATATTTTAATTATTGTTAGGCTAACTCATTAAGATGGGAGCGTAGTAGCTAGCATTCCTCTATACATTTTGGAATGGAGCCGTGGAAACAAATGGTGGGGCCTGATAAATCATGTAGAATAACATCAATTGGTACAATCATCTAAATTTATATAAATTAATTCTGCAGAATGAAATGAAACCTCAAGAAGAACTAGAATAAGATTTTTTTTCAATCATGTCGACATACCTGTGTTGACAAGATACTAGATATTGATGCTTTAGTATGTAAGAGACCAAATATGGATGTTAGAAGAATAAATTCATCTCTGAAACTATAAAATATGAAAGACCAAATTTAACCAAGAGAAACCCTGGTCCATGCATGACAATAAGAAAATGCTACAATGATGACTGGGACATAACTTCAAAAATACAAATACAAAAGTATTCAATATTAAATTACTATTAATTTATGGGTTCCTATCCTGATAAAAGCCCAAATAAAACTTTGAAAAGTTCAACAAAAATATGGTAAGTACCATTTTTACACTTGTTTGCTTTACAAATTGCACATACTCACATTTTGTAGTTTGTTGCATTAAATATTTTCAGAGATCAACAACACGCATAATTGATGCCCAAAGTTTAATTTAATTAGAGCAATTTCCCCATATACATATTGTAGGACAAAATTTTTTGAAAGTGTGTGTGTTTCTTTTCGTATGACAAATAACTTGCTACTGAGAATTCCCCTTCTCAACATCATTGAAAAACAACCAACTAGGACAACCGGACAACCAAGCAAGTAGTACATGTTTATGCTCATGTGCATGTGCTCGTGAATAATAGATTGTTAGGGATAATCACACTATAGAAGCATTTTGAGAAGGTATGCAGAAGTAAACCCACCAAATAAGGCAAGCATTGCTATATTTTTTTGGAATCAGTCACAGAAAATAGCAACTAAGGTTTTCACTTCCCATTCACATTTAAGAAACACAGAATGTTCAGGAATCACAATGCATAGGATTTTTCCTCCATTCCTAATGTTAGTGCTAGTCACAAATGTTCTTTCTATTGTTACCATTGTTATCCATGGATAATACACATTAATCATTATAGTGAATACTAGCACCTCATGTGCATTAGGCAATGGTCTAGTTGTTGAGATAGGGTGTCACCATATAAACAAACACCCAAGTTCAAACCCCGTCGGGAATAACACCTTAAAGGTGCATTTGTTGGTTGAGTTTGAGGGATCTCCATAGTGAAGTGAGCTGCATTAATGCACATGAAGTTCATATATTCCCATAATATATATGAAATAATTTCCCCTAACCAAAAATATAAATACCAGCACCTCCAAAAATAACTCCATACTTGTTTACACGTGCGTGTTAAGTGCAAAAATCGTTTACAGATTATACATGTATCAATTAGTGTGATGAAATTGCCTTTTTCTAGTTTTAAGCCTAAACATCCTAGCTATCTTTCTATGTTCAAAAATTGGTTTGGTATATGATATTCTATACAATAATCTATTTAGGCAACATTTGAGTAGAGCTCTCAAAGACAATGTAAACTAAAGAGTAGAAGCTAGAGATTATTGTAACCAAATAAGATCAGATTTGGTTTAGCTTTGCCATATATGAGATTTGGTTGACCACTGTTAGTAAGCTTCCAATGCCAACAATTTTCTATATCATGTACTTTTAATCAAATTCATATTGGACAACATGTTTTCTTCCACTTTCTTGTAGCTACAAGGAGAATAGGTTATCCAGTCTTATTTCCTTTGTCTACCTTTAGTTGGGAATAGTTAAACATGTTTCTTGCATCAATCTGAAATTTTGCTGCAAAATAACAGTCTGTTGCAAGGTAGAGTGGTAAAACATAACTTTGTAGCAATAAAATGTATGTGTATCCATGTAGAAATAAAAAATAATTATGTTTGAGAAATACAAAAATAACTCATAGACTTGACAAGCATTGTAGTAAATGGATTCAAGTTTTTGAATAACACAATTTTGCTAGTGTAGTTATTCCCTTGTCAAATCAAAATAAGCTAACATCTTTCAGCACATTATAGAAAATAGCATTAAAAAGTATCAACTGAAAATGATGTGTGAAAGCTATATTTGAATCATAGATATATATATCTTAAAAGAAAAGGGCAATTCATATACAAACTATTTGATAAGCATGCTTTAACTTCAACATCTCCATTTCTTCTTTAGTAGGGATGAATTTGGTAAGGTTATAAAATTGGTCAACATCTAAAGTGGAGCTATCCAAATCCAAGATTGCAGTCTGGTATCCATAGAAACAAAGAAAAAATTAGAATATCATAACATTTTTGTTTTCATGTTTGCCATTCAATAGAACAATGAGGGATTCACAACTAGCCAGTATACATAGAAAATAATTATAAATTATGCACACACATGAAACACAAAGTTGCAAAGAGAGATTGATATTATTATCCCATGTGCATTACAATACAAAAGCAATTCCTAGTGATAGGTGGGCATTAACGACAACCAACATTTTGTAACTATTAAAAACAAGTGATTTAATTAATGTCTTAAATCTCTTTATTTGACAACTAGCGTAGAAGTACTATAATAAATAAACTACATTGACCATTATATTGCATATGTTCTAACACCCTTTCCTTATGGTCATATGTGAATCTACACCAATTTCATTCCTAAACTTTTAAAAACTTATATGGATCAAGAGGCTAGGTTAAAATGCTTGTAGTTTGCTCCTATGTTGCACAATATAGAAGCTCTACAACATGGTACATGACTGATCCAAGGATGGTATTTGTTTGAAGGACCTTGAACATGATGTGGTAGGCCTTCAAAGAGAGTCACTAGACCTTCATATCCCATCATAGCTTATGGGTACATCTACTCCAGCTAGAAGATGCTCATGGGTCTCTTGCTTCTCAATAGTCTCTTGTGCTTTCTGCGCTCCAATAGGTACACCCGATTCCATCATAGTGGGGGCACTAGTGTAATGGGATATGTACTGGCCAACCAAGCTCTTCTTCTGCACATATGAGATGTATTTGTATCTGATATCTCTTTGCAAGGAAAATTTTGGGGCGAAATTTAGCCCATGGGTTATTTTTCAAGATTTTTTCCCAAAAGCATATTCACCAATTTGCCATTTTTTTCAAAGATGATTCCCCTAAAATCCATGGGATAGTTTTTTAACTCTAAAAATCACCAAAATTGTCCAAAAACTATATAAAATCCTTAGAAATTTGAATTTTTTTTTGTAAATCGCCAAACATTTTATGGTTTCAAATTTAAGAAAGAGTAAGATTCGCCAAGGTTTCCACACTTTGAGAAAATCACGGATCCTTAAAATTTTCCCTATCTCTTTGTATATGGCCCTCTCTCTACTTCTAGCCACATGTACATTGAATTTACCCACTCAATTTCTCTTACCACCACCATAGTCCCAAAGGAATTCTCACTTACTACAACACACTTCAACATCGAGTATGTTGATGCCCTATACCTTCCACCTTTCCTAGTTATCGTATACATTTCCCAATTTTCTTCCGTTACTGCCAATGCCAAATATGAACTACTATCCTCACACCATACAGCATTGCACTCATACCCCTTCCCATGGTGTCTTCCCCATGAACCGTTAGTACAATAAAGAATGTAAACATATGCATAATCATCTTTGTTTTGTCCTCACTCATGAGCCACCCTCTCCCCTCCATTGAGAGAGATTATAGTTGTATCCTTTTTCATAAGAAAGATAACTTTCTTTCCATGAGTAGACATGAGTTCCTTTCATCCATTCACCACTCCTATAAATCATTTTGGCCTACACTCCTCCCTAGGAAATCCTCCCAACTTGATCATAACTCCTTGTTCGTATAGACCACCTCTCAGTATGATATGACAAGTCAATATTCAATCCAAACCCTCTCCCCCCACCCCTCTTATCATATATTTTTTGTTGTATAGGTTAAGAAAGCAACCTGAATTATCAAAACTAGTGAACCAAAAGATGACAAAGGATTTTAGGTTGCATTCTGAAGCACAGTATTTGTTCCCTAAAATTTTGCATTGTTGATTTTTTAGTCACATTGTTTGCACATGGGTTCCTTCTTCATGGTCCCAACATATGATTCACCCCATTTGTATATACGGCGATATGTCCTTTTTTGGTTAACTATTTTTCCTTTCTGGAACATAGTATGGGATTCTATAACTAAGACATGCCTTTCAATCAAGGCCTTAATGGAATAAAATACCCAAACCATGAATAAAAGACCTTTTAAATATTGGCATACCTCTAAAAACCCACCCTAAAAGCAATAAATTTCAAATACTAGTACAAAGTACCCCTCGAGTTACGTCTTGAAATAACTGTTGTGCCACTCTCATTGATATCTTCATACCCTTGCCATGTTGTACACTCAATGGCAGAAACATCTCAAATTCACACCTCCTACATAAGCAACAATATCAAAATAATTTATATAAGTTTTTATACATGATATGGAACTTAATTTAATGCCTACAGATATTTGCAAGGGCCTACAATGTCCATATATACAGGTTTTGAGATAGGTTTTGTCACCAAATCTCATTTCAAAGAACATGATTATGATGAATGAGGTTCATAATCTGAAATATATGGCTTCCCAAAAGTATGTATGTATACGTGGCACTGGAAATGAAGTTCCTAATCTTAAATACATACTTCACAGTATCGTAATGCATCTCCCAATAAGTGGATTCATCATGGGAACATAATGTTAGGTGTCGGATAGTCTATACTCGATATATCTACATGAGACTTGGATCTTAATTTCACTTTGTAGTATTGTAATGCATCTCTTTATAAGTGGATCCATCATGGAAACATAATTTTAGGTTCCAAATATTCTATACTCGATCTGTCTTCATGAGACTTGGCTCTTTATTTCACTATGAAGGTCAATGTTGAAAGAGCAGAAGCTAGTAGTGTCTTATATATTTGATTGTGGTAAAGCTTGTGAGTCAAGAGAGCCTCATTCACATGCACACAATTTTTGGTAAGTTTACTTTATGTGTCAAACTTGCACATACTCACCAAGGTAACTAGCATGCAGTGGAAAATGAAGGGTGATGATCTTCAACACAATTTCCATCCAAAGTTGATTCTTCTCTATTGTTTTCAGTAATGTGCACTTGTACCATCTACTTATTTTTAAATGAAGTGCTCTGGACCGTGCTCTATAATCATTGATAATTATTTATTGATGCACTTTATTGTGCTCAAGGAATTTATGGTTCCTGAACTTGGCTTCCCATGTCATAATTTTTTGTTGGGAACAAGGACCTAATTACCCCAGCTAGTTCGTTTTCATGACTAATTTGATATATATGGGTATGAAAACTTTTTGTATGCAAGTTATATTGATATTTGACATGTTATTTTTTTACTAGTGGAGTAAAATTCGATTGAGACAGATTGTGGATTGACTTGGTCAAAAAATGAGCCAACTCAAACAATGATTCAGTTGAGAGTTTGTTAAGAGCTGTTAGCACTAGATACTGCTATTGAATGAAAGAAGAGGAATTCCTATCACATCTTGATGTTTGTATGTTTATAAGTGGATACGGTCTACTAGATTTGAAACTTAACCAAATACAACTCTCAAACTCATGCTATACATCCATGGATTGAAGGTGAGTGAACCTAGTTCTCAGACACTTTGGATTTAAAGGATTAAAAAGGGAAGAAATGAGAAGCACATATATGAATATATTAATCTCATAGGCTACTCAATCAATACATTCACAAGAATGAAGATCCAAGAATCAGAAATGCTTTCCAATTACGAATAAAAATACCTAAGTGAAACTGATACTTTACTACTCAGGAATCCATAAATCACAGACTA
This sequence comes from Larix kaempferi, assembly GCA_027924585.1. Classification (NCBI taxonomy): domain Eukaryota; kingdom Viridiplantae; phylum Streptophyta; class Pinopsida; order Pinales; family Pinaceae; genus Larix; species Larix kaempferi. Next base: position 12,833,460 of record BSBM01000859.1, read on the forward strand.
TTAATGAATGCTTCATTAACAATCATTTAAATTAAGTAAGAAAGAAACGAGTATGATAAAATATAGAAACAAAAATATGAAATTAAGCTCATAGATATGCTTCAATATTGTAACATACGCATTGAGCCTAGTTTTCGAAATACAAAAGATTGGACATGAAGAGAAATTACACGATACCTAGAACTAACCCCCTCAAGAATCCTTCAAATCATAGAATTTATTGAAAATTACCATCATCCAACTGTTACGAGATTTTGGAATATAATTTAATGTTGAAATAAAAATAAATCTTCAATTTATGACATAAAATATGGAAATGATGAGATCAGGATTTGTTGAATGCTAATTGTCTGCCTTGAAATCTGGAATATTTTCCTTCATATATGGAACTGTTGGAGCTATTTTTGAAATCTGTCACTTTGATGGCTGGATAATTCAACACCATGGAGTCCCAATGATAATTTTATTTCTTCAAACATATACAAAACTCTGTTTCTATTAATATTCTTTGACTGCTAATTCTCTCCTTGAGATGCTCGTAAATTAGCCAAAATATTCTCTCTATATATTTCATTGAGCAGAGAAGATACTTTGCTTATCCACATAATTCCAAAAACTAAGAGCTAAATCCCTTAAACATACAATTTTAGCACAAAACATTCCAAATGCAGATATACAAAGTTACAATTTGTAGAAGGCCCAAAAACTGCAGAGTTGAACTTAAGCTCTAATACCACTCTGTAGTGTACCCAACCCCAAGTCACACCACCGAGGTCGGATACAACGAAATCCTAATATGGGAAGGGATGATTCGAGGTAACTCACAATGTAATAAGGTTCACTAAGGCTAGGATAACATGTAAATAATCCAATATAATGAAATATTTTAGAATTTTAAAAGAGAAGCAACACTGCCAATGCAAATATTTCCCTAAGCACATGTGATGCAAAGTAGCATAGCATGAATGCAACCAGATATAAGTAAAAAATTAAGATGCAATTAAATATCAACATCAGATCTATTCTAGCCATATAATCATTAAGTAAAATCAGATCTATTGCAGCCATATAATCATTAAGTAAAATCATATCTACAGATGCTAATAAGACTAGTTTCATAGCACTAAAACAAATCAACTTCATAACACCAAACATATCAAACTTAAGACACCAAACCACAACCAATTCGACATATACAAAATTAGATCTAGAGATACCATCTATATCCATATGAACATCCTAAAAAACAAATCTATTAGCTTCCACAAAACATAAGAAAAATAGCATCCACATGCTGCAATAACACATAACCCAAATCTGATCTACGAGCCACCATTTCACCACTACCAACTAAACCATATAACATAAGAACATATTTGAATTTGCAACACAACATAACAAAGATAAATCATCCTCCATGGGCACACATGAATCGATAAAATAGTAACTAAATGCATAATTAAATACTTATCTCAGAGAGGCGCAAATAGATTCAAAAGGAAAATGTTCCACCATCCTTAGACATGCCATGCTCATCAATATCTCAACATGACAGTCACCCTCGAGATAAGCCCATGAATCCACACGCTAGGGAACTCTCGAAATAATATCTCAACAAGATAAAACTCATTCCACAACCTAAGAAACACAACACATTCCCTCACCACTTATTTTGTCTACTTCAACACTACCCAGTGCAATGGTATTCCCTTCACCAAACCAATCCCTCCTGGGATATCACCATCCACCTTCATTATTCACATGACCAAATCAAAGACAAATAATGGCCCTTGAGATACTTATGTGTTCAATAGGAAGTCTAATCAGTCTGCACACTGGTATATATTAGTATTCAATCCCCATTACAAGGTCTTCAATTTCTTGCAATAAAAAAAAGACTAAGAAACTATGTGCAAGAGAGCAATTCAAACCCATCCACATGCATTCGAATGCATGAGAGAGAAACTACCAAAAACCAATAATAATGACTAGAGACCAATTCAAATCCCATTAAACTAATTTGAATTCTGTCCAAGGGACTAACTCATGTTCACTCAGAAGTGACTCTCATTCATTGAGAACATCTATAGTTCACTGGATGACCATTTGAGTTCTCATGAGAGAAACTCAAATCCACCAAGACTGACTTGTTGACTCAAATTCACCTAATATCACTCTAAATCACTGGATTTACTCGAGATAACTCGAATTCCAAGAAGTGGTACTGAAATTCACCGAAAATTTACTCCAATCCACTAGAGTTACTAGATACAACTCGAGCTCCAGAAGTGGTACTTGAATATAACCTCAATTTACTCTAACTGACTGATGACAACTTGAATTAACCCAAAATTACTCTAATTAACTGAGAATAAATCGAATTAACCCAAAATCACTCTAATGAACTGAGAATAACTTGAATTGACAAAAAAATACTCTAATTAACTGAGAATAACTTGAATTAACCCAAAATTATTCTAATTATCTGAGAATAACTCGAATTAACCTAAAATTACGCTAATTAACTGAGAATAACTTGAATTAACTGGAAAGGTGACTCCAAATCATTGGTATATTAACTTGAATTAGTGTGGGGTTACCGAAAAATCAAGTGTATGGCTAAAAATAGTCAAAGAGGGCACATAAGGAAAGATAGATGAGAGGGTAGGTCCCACTAGCATCAAATAAGGTGTAATATAGTCTCCATAGTAAAACATAACAAAAAATTAGAATCAAAGAGCAATGTTATGGAGAGCAACAAATCCTAGTCCCCAACCCCCTCACATGTGGAATCCATAACCCCCAACCACGTTAGTTGTCCATGTTGAGCTAGTTATTTAATTAAAAATAAATAATAACAATAATGTCCAATTATTAATGTCCATACACCTAGTGCCACAATAATAACAAATAATATCATCACATATGTCCGGGGCTCACCATCGGGACATTACAATATCCATTCTTTAAAAAAAAAAGACTCTAAGTGTTATATTTCTTATTCGAGCCGGTCCTCATTAGAGACCCTAATGGACTGATTCACTTGAGTATTTGTTCACCAATATTATGCACAAGATATTGGCATGAATCAGTGTGTAAGTACTTGTCTGTATGTGTTTTATTTCTATAGACATGGTGTGCTAAGGATTCATCACTTCTCCTTGAGATGAGAAAATCCAAGAACTATATTTCTGTATCTTCTTCCACCTCCATAGCGAATTTTATTTGGTTAGATATACTATTCAAATGCTCCAAAAGCTTGTCCAAACTTTGTCTTCCATCTGGCCAACCAATATTAGTATCGTCCACAAATATTTTCCACAATTTCAGTTTTAATGGGAAGGTCTAAATGGCATAGTTCTCAAAGAATTCCATATATGTGTTAGCTACCACAAGATGTTTGGAAACAAATTAGCATCGCACATAACATTGAAGTTCTCAAGGGGACCAATATCCTAGAAAGTGGCAATCTATTTAACATTGATAAGCCCATTTACAAAATATTCATTGACAAATAATTTTTTGGCGATAGGTTTGGAAGATTCCTTCCTCTATCAAATGTTGTCTTGCACTGTAGAGAATACGAATATTTATTAGTAAAATAGTTGTGGCACTTAGTGAATCTGTCAATTTTTTTGGCACATTTATCAAGTGGGGAGGGAAAAAATGCTCTTAACAAATCCTTATCAAGGTTTCAAAGCCTTGATCAGGGCCATAGACCTCAATCAAGGCTTAATCTAGCACAAAACCTTGATAGGAGGTATTTGAAACTCGCATTCAGTCCGAAATACAAGTATTATAAACCTTCTATAAAGGGTTTAAATGTTATCAAACCTTCCCCATTATTGGAATATTTTCATACAGGTGAAATCCCTTTGTAGCTAACTTGTTGTTAATGAAATCCTCCCTTTGTAGCTAACTTGTTGTTAATGAAATCCTCTTTCAAATGGCACACAAAAAAAATGGATCTTTTAAAAACTAAACAATTCAAAAATTGAAAAATATATTTCAGATATTCACATATCTTGATAAAAAAATTGATCTTATAAAAACTACACAATTCAAAAATTGGAAAATATATTTGAGATATTGGTTATTATATATCTTCTTAGTTTTTTTTAGTAGAAAAAATACTTTTGATATTCATAGTTAAATAAAAAGGTACAAAATATTATCCAGTCTTATCATGGTTATCATATGCTAAATTGTTCACACCATATATGAAACTAATAATAACCCTCACAAAAATACTCCAATCAAGATGAGAGTCATATTGCATTGGTTATTTTATATCTTTTTAGTTTGTTTAGTTTATGTAAGCATGGAAGATTTCTTGTATTGGTTATTTTATCTCTTTTTAGTTTATGTAAGTATGGAAGAGAAATCTATTGCATTGGTTATTTTATCTCCTTTTAGTTTGTGAAGAGAAATTTATTGCATTGATTATTTTATCTCTTTTTAATTTGTGTAAGCAATGTAAAAAAAATCTACCAACTAGGTGTATAATGTAAATCAACATCTAACAAAAAGACGTTCAACATATATCTTTTTAGTTTATGTAAGTATGGAAAAGAAATTTATTGCATTGGTTATTTTATATTTTTTAGTTTGTGTAAGCATGTAAAAGAAGTCTACCAACAAGGTGTATAAGTTGTAGTTAGAAATAAATTAGTTATTAAAAAATACAAATATTGAAAACACAAAATAAATAAAAACATTAAAACAAACATATTATATTATATCGTAGTAATATCATTTATTTACATTCACCTATTGTAAAAAATGTTATCAAAATTTTAAAACAATTATAAAAATAAGTATATAATTAAAACCAAATTTAACATAAAATTATTAACTTTTAAAAAAATATTACACAACTTCTTTTTAGAGGAATTGTGGAAGCTTTCATTTAAAGCATTATAATTTATCAATTTCATTAATATATTTAATATTATATACTTTTATGAATTCCTTATATTGTATATAATTTATTTAAGTGATATGATGCTCTTGTTGAGTTCTTACTATATTGATTATATTTCTGGCCATACCAGCAGATAAAATTGGACCTTGATTTCTCCCAATAAAATATGATTTAATAAAATATAAAGCAGTCTTTAAATCAAACAAGCGGAATCCAATCGCGTGGCGAGCATTAGCAAAAAAACAAAATGGGCCATAGTTGTCGGAACGGGGTATACACGCGCCCGATTCATAGTTATCGGAACGTGGAATATAGACGCTGAATCATAACCAAATCAATTAACCCTTCAACTAAAGTGTTTTGTAGCATATCTAATATTTAATCCCCACTCAAAACCGAACAAACTATTATTAAGATTGACTTTCTTGTTTAATAATACAATTTAGCGTATCTTCTAACTTTTTGATAATAAAAATTAATTGATATATTCTCGTATGGAATATTGACTAAATATACACCGAGTGATTAAGATTAAAGTTATACCTTTTCTATTTGTATTAACATTCAAATTCCATTTTATGATATTTTATGATATGTTTGTTGTAGAAAGATGGTTAATTTAAAGCTGTCCCAGATATGTGTTCAGTCATTCGAAAATTGTAGCCAGAGAGTTCTTCCTTGCTTAGAAATAAGAGACATCTGGTTAACATTTCATCAGCAATCTGTATAATTTGAGTTGATATCTATTTTTTTCATTAGAGGTATGTGCAAGTACTTCTTAGTTGGGGTTTTCAAATTTTAATGAGGAATAATATGAGTTAGTTTAACGTAGCTGTATCATTTGAGTTGATATCTATTTTTTATTTTTTTCATTAGAGGTATGTGCAAGTACTTCTTACTTGGGGTTTTCAGATTTTAACGAGGAATAATATGAATTAGTTTAACCTAGCTGTATCATTTGAGTTGATATTTTTTTTTTTCATTAGAGGTATGTATGTGTAAGTACTTCTCAGTTGGGGTTTTCAGATTTTAATGAGGAATAACATGAGCTAGTTTAATTTAGTTTATTGTTTTTCAGATTTTAATTAATAATAATATGTTTATGTTGTTCTAGGGTTGAAAATAAAAATGAAGAAGACGATGACAATGACGATGAAGATGATGATAATGACTATGACTGTTTTTTAGATTTTAATCAGTAATAATATGTTTATGTTGTTCTAGTAATAATATGTTTATGTTGTTCTAGAGTTGAAAATAAAAATGAAAAAGACGATGATCAAGACGATGACGATGATGATGACAATGACAACAACAACAAAAACAAAAACAAAGACAAATATGCATTTCTTGTTAGTATTCTCTATTTTAATTCTTCATGGCTCTCTCGCAAATGCTACCAATATGGCTGAGCAGGAATTGCAGCAGACGTCTCTTGAGATGTTCGTGGACGAGCTTCCGAAGATGGCCACACTCAAAGGGTATATGTTCGGTAATGATGGACGTTTGAAGGCGGGCGACCTTCGGATTGGAATGTTTGAGAAAAAATGGGTATAGATTTAATTCCTTGCTGTATGTTTCTATTATACGGAAGCTAACTTGTACTTTTGTTCATGGCAATGACTTCTCCATTCTATATATGTTATATATTGTTGCCAGAAATTTCACAGAGATTTCCCTGCGAGTACTGTGTTTGCGTATGGAGCCTCGTGGGAGAGTGCGACTGTGCCAGGTCCCACAATCGAAGCCGTCCAATACGTAGAGACGTTCGTCACTTGGGAAAATCATTTGCCTTCTCGACATATTCTTCCGTGGGATCCGACAGTTGTGACCGCCATACCTAAACACGGCGGAGTCCCCACGGTCGTTCACTTGCACGGCGGAATCACTGAAAGCCAGAGCGATGGCAGCCCACTAGCGTGGTTTACAGCGGGATTCAATGAGACCGGACCCGCCTGGACCAAATCCAAATATCACTACGTCAATGTTCAGCATCCCGGCAATCTCTGGTACCATGACCACGCCCTCGGCCTAACCAGAGAAAATCTCTTGGCCGGCCTTGTAGGCGCCTATATCATTCGGAACCCCTCTGTGGAATCACCTCTGAGACTTCCGTCGGGTCCGGAATATGATCGTAGTCTCTTCGTGTTCGATAAGAGTTTTGCTAAAGACGGATCCATTTACATGAATTCCACTGGCGACAACCCCTCCATTCATCCCCAATGGCAGGTAGAACACTATGTCCATTAATCACCGCTTGCCCTGCCTTTGTTCAGTTTCTTTTTCATACTTTAATTATGTAAAATATGGTGTATGCAGCCAGAGTATTTTGGGGACGCGATAATAGTAAACGGCAAGGCGTGGCCTTACTTGAACGTGAAGAGAAATAAATATCGCTTCAGAATTGTGAACGCCGGTAACGCCAGGTATTACATGTTGGCGTTGAGTAACGGGCTTTCAATGACTCAGATTGGGTCTGATTCTGCCTATTTGCCCAGACCAGTGAGCGTTCAAAAGTTGCTGCTAAGCCCTTCTGAGATTGCAGACGTCATCATCGACTTCGCGAATTCATCGACGGATGAGGCCATCCTAACTAACAGCGCTGCATATCCATACCCTAACGGAAGTGCCGTCGATAATCTCAACAGCAAAGTTATGAAGTTTGTGATTGAAAAAGCAGCTGCCAATACTGAACAGCGCGACAGCCGCATCCCAGAGAGATTGGTTGAATACCCTATTGATCCCAACAAGAACAATATCGCTCAGACGCGTTATATTACTTTGTATGAATACGACAGCGCTACGAATCAGCCCACCCATTTGTTCCTCAATGGCTTATCGTTTCTGGCACCGGTTACCGAGACACCGAGGCAGGGGACAAACGAGTTATGGCATATCATCAATCTGACTCCGGATAACCATCCTCTCCATTTTCACCTGGCCTTGTTTTTTGTCCTGAATCAAACAGAGCTGGTAAACTTGCCGGAGTTTCAGAGCTGCATGCAGAAGAAGAACGACGCGGTGGGATGCAATATAGAGAAGCACGCAAAGGGCAGAGTGATTGCAGCTCCTGCTAATGAAAGGACTTGGAAGAATGTGTTCAAGATGCGGCCTGGATTTATGACCACTGTTCTTCTTCGCTTCTATCTCTTGGATTCTCAGCGCAGTTATCCCTTCAATGCCAGCGCTGAACCGGGCTATGTCTATCACTGCCATGTAAGTCTTCGTTTCCATTGAAACTTACATTAATTAATGTTACAGCGTTATAATTCTGAATGTGCCTGCATGTTTGCCATTAGGGATGTGGAGGAGAGAATCGATTATATGTTAATTGGTTTGGATTTGGAAATTGCAGATCTTGGACCATGAAGACAACGAGATGATAAGGCCCTTCAAAATTGTTTCTTAAATATATCACCGTGGAGACAGCCTTTTCTTATAATTAGTTTTATGTGATCAGATGAATAATAAATCTGATTATATTCTGGTACAGAATTATCATGTCTAAAAATAATGGAACTGTTTATTCCCACAATCTACTGTAGAGAAGAAAGCATTGAACTGGTTGTAAAGTAATGAAAAATTCTAAAACAATGCAATAAATTTTTGAAAGTCATTTTTCTTATCACTTTTGTTTTTTTATAAAATCTAATTGGAATGGTTGGAATTTCAAATATAAACCTGGTTCAGGGTGAATTTATTTTACACTAAAAAAATTTAAATAATTAAAAATTACTATTTAAACAAAAAATAATATTATCATTTTCCATTATTTAAATTATTCTTAAAAAAATAAAAAAATAATTAATCTTAAAAAATTAAGTTATTTATGAATTTATTAATTTTAATAGTCATTGTTTTCATTATTTTTAATTTATTTATGATACAAAATATTTTTAAGATATGATTTAACTTTATTTTAGTAGTATCATAGAATATTTATATAAAATATTAAACATGATATTAATATTTTTATTTTAAATATTTGTATCTCAAAAGATTTGATTTCTTTTAAGACATCATAAATTCAAAATTAAAATAAATTTACATTAATTGTGATAGCATTATATTTTTTGTACATCTATTTACATTTTATTCTATATTGTTTGATCACAATATACTACATAATTCACCCATGCTTTATTCATGCAACATATACTTTTTTATCATTATTTATATTTTGTTAACCTTCATGCTCATCACTAAAGGATTTCAAAGCACATCACAAAATTGTTTTAAGTATATTATATATATATATATATATATATATATATATATATATATATAAGCTGTTTTTTTGGTTTATGGGAACTTAAAAAATCTATGGAGTCACTTGGTTTTCTTTCAAAAATTTATTTCTATGCTTGAAAATATTTTAAAAAAGCATTCCTAGATCACCATAACATTCTATGATAAAGTGATTTTTATTTTTCAACCTATTAGTGTCACAAAGATGACAAATTATTTAAGAAATTATTTAAGCTAGTTAAATTATCTTAATTTGATATTTCCTCTAATTCTTTATCACGCCACATCTCCTTAAATTTAGATGTAATAATACTTTTACTATTATCTTCCTCGTCTCTCCAATAATCTAGCCAAGACATGGCATCCTTATGCCAACCTTGCTTAAGACACTTATGGTTTTGAGTGTAGATGAAGCAATCTTAGGGAACCTATTGTTTCCCATGTAGCCACTTCATATATGAATATGTCCGGATATTCATATGAAGTCACTTCCTCCAAGTTATTGTTGTCATACATGAAATTAGCATAAGTGATTATTTTGGATTTGATTATTATAACTTTTGTTTTGTCAGTCTTAACAATCATTAATGAAACTAGAGAAAAAATACATGAGAATTATTAGTTTCTTGTCAATATCATAGGGACTCATCTCCATAATAACAATATCATCATCATAAAAGAAAAGCATATTTCAAACAACCTTCTAGCTTGTTGATATATATACCTAAAAAGGTAGGGGACATGAGACAACCTTGCACATGAATCCTATATTACAGTTAATTTCTTTTGACCAACCCTTAGAGTCCCTACTTGGAAATAACATTCTCATACAACTTTATCATAATCTTGAAAGGAACTTTTAGCTCTTCTAATGTTTTCCAAAGGTTTATTCTAGGGTGGTTTTGGGAATTGTGTCAAATGATTTTATAAGATAAAAAAGCAACACAAAATATTGGTTTTATTATTGCGACAGTGCTCAACAATGGTCCTAACCACAATAAGGTGGTCCATAGTTCAATGGTATCTCCCGAATCATGCATGACCTTTAGCTATTTTTCCATGAATTTCTAGCCATATGTTGTTCTTGTTTTATAGATTAATTTCATGGGCTGGTGCAAGGTAATGATACCCAATTATGATACGTTAGTTGCAATGACATTATGGAAAAACATAAATATTATCATTAAAATGAATTATTAGAGGTACCTACAAAATTTTTCGGATTAGTTGTAAAAGGATGAAACATAGAAAAACGGATGACCTCCCGGAATATATAACTTTTATTTATGGAAAAGTGGTATAACCACGCCAAAATGTCATTATTCGAAGATTGGTATGTTATTTTTTTCTAAAACATAATGCACATGTTTTTGTTGGACCACCTATTTGCTATGTAAATTTTCAATTTATGAGAAAAAAAATATGTAGAGGCGTAGGAAACAGAAAAATCTTGTGCAGAGCTATTTTTCCAAAATTTTAAAACTTAATTTTATATTTTTTTTAAATTACCGAAGTCAGTGAAGCCCTAAAACGACATGGTCAAGTGTTGAGCCACCATATCATGGTCTAAAAATAATCAAAATACTTTTTTTTTAGGTTGTAGGTATTTTTGTACTCTTTTGTGGGCTCTTTTCCGTTTTCAAAATAGGTAAGCCAATAAAAAGTTATAGGCCAAATAAACGACCTATATTTTTTACAAATTTGATATGAGTGCAGTTAAAAATGAATTAAAAATAGAAAACAACAACAAATCTATTCAAAAATTATATATTTAGAATTTGCACATAGAGCTCGACAAGTGTGTGCCATTTCATCTACAGTGCACTCGTGGAGCATATGCGAAACTAGTTGTGAAAAACATGAAGTTACAACTTTTGATGTGTTCTACCATAAATCAGACATAAATCAGACAGAGCCTCAAGGTGCAATCCAAAGCTAATTCCAAGCCTGCAAGGGCGCCAAAAACAATTTGAATTTAGACACGTGTTTGTGCAAATGTGGCGCGCACGCGTAAATGTGCACACATGTGTCTATAGGCGCGCACGTGGATTTACATGCGCGCACGCGTAGTTGCGCGTATGCGTTATTTGCACACACATTTTATTTTTCAAAAACAAGGTATCCCTTTATATGTTTTCTTTAATTTCCTTTCTCAAGGGGATACATAAAGTTGACAAAGGAAATTAAAGAAAACATATAAAGGGATATGTAAAGTTGACAAATGAAATTAAAGAAAACATATAAGTTGCAGCGAAAAAATAACAGGGTACAAACTGAACTGAGGAGATTCGAACCTGCGACCTATGTCTAGTCCCAAGGCTACAACCTTCAAGATTGAAGTGTAGCTGACAATGGAAGACACAAGTGTAGTTTATTACCATCGTGTGAATTTAGTTTGACCTTATCAATCAATTCCCATCGCCATTTCCTCTCATACGACGTCCCACAACCATTTCTCTCGCCACCCACTCTTCATTCATTCTGCATGCATTTCACTATGCAACCGTCTCAGATTCTCACTACGTTTTCCCTCAATTAGTTTCTCAATTCATTATGAACCACACCCGTCGTCCGAGGAGTGTTGCCAGTAGTCTTGAGTTTCATCTTGGCAACGGTGACGATTCATGGTATTACTTTTCCCTTTGGCTGCAAGATGGCAAACCCATAGTTCACTACGAAGGTTTGTCTGACAAATGTGACGGTTTGGGTTCCGTACCCCTAGAGCAAATGATGATGAAGATGTTGATGATGATGATGATGGTGATGATGATGATGATGAGATGATGATGATGGTGATGATGATGATGGTGATGAGGATGAAGAAGATGATGATGATGGAGATGAAGATGTTGATGATGATGACGGAGAAGATGATGATGATGGAGATGTTGGTGAGGAAGGGGGAGATGACAATGATGATGAAGATGTTGATGGTGATGATGATGGTGATGATGTTGGTGATGATGAGATGATGATGATGATGATGGTGATGGTCATGAAGATGTTGTTGATGATGACGATGGTGATGAAGATGATGATGATGATGATGATGATGATGATGATGATGTTGATGATGATGACAATGGTGATGAAGATGATGATGAGGATGATGATGATGATGGTGATGGTGATGATGATGACGATGATTATGGTGATGAGGATGATGATGGTGATGATGAGATGATGATGATGACGATGGTGATGGTGATGAAGATGTTGATGATGATGATGATGGTGAAGAAGAAGAAGATGATGATGAGGAAGGGAAGATGACAATGATGATGAAGATGTTGATGGCGAGGATGATGGTGATGGTCATGAAGATGTTGATGATGATGATGATGGTGATGAAGATGATGGTGATGATGATGGTGGTGATGGTGATGATGATTATGATGATGAGGATGAAGAAGATGATGATGATGGAGATGAAAATGTTAATGATGTGACGATGGTGATGAAGATGATGATGATGATGATGGAGAAGATGATGATGGAGATGTTGATGAGGAAGGGGGAGATGACAATTATGATGAAGATGGTGATGGTGATGTTGATGGTGATGATGATGGTGATGATGATGATGATGAGATGATGATGATGATGATGGTGATGGTGATGAAGATTTTGATGACGATGATGATGGTGATGAAGATGATGATGAGGATGATGATGATGATGATGATGGTGATGATGATGATGATGATGACGACAATGGTGATGGTTATGAGAATGATGGTGATGAGGATGAAGATGATGATGGAGATGTTGATGAGGAAGGGGGAGATGAAAATGATGATGAATAGTTTGATGTTGATGTTGATGGTGATGATGATGGTGATGATGATGATGATGAGATGATGATGATGATGATGATGATGATGATGGTGGTGGTGGTGGTGGTGATGATGATGAATATGTTGATGATGATGATGATGGTGATGAAGATGATGATGATGATGATGATGATGATGATGATGATGTTGGTGATGATGATGATGATGATTATGATGGTGATGTGATGATAATGATGGTGATGAGGAGGATGATGATGATGGTGATGAAGATGATGATGATGATGATGATGAAGATGATGATGATGATGATGATGATTCATCTACATCATCATCACCATCATCCTCATCATCATCATCGTCCTCCTCTTCATCATCATTGTCATCTCCCCCTTCCTCATCAACATCTCCATCATCATCATATTCTTCATCATCATAATCATCATCTTCATCACCATCTTCATCATCATCAACATATTGATCACCATCACCATCATCACCATCATCATTTTCATATCCCCCTTCCTCATCACCATCACCATCAGAATCACCATCATCATCACCATCAACATCTTCATCATCATTGCCATCTCCCCCTTCCTCATCTACATCTCCATCATCATCATCTTCTTCATCATCATCAACATCATCTTCATCACCATCATCATCACCTTCTTCATCTGTTGATGTATTTGTAACTTCGAAAGATATTCACTTGTATATTGTATGTATTACATTTGCACTTTATTGTATCCCCAACAAAGATGTATTATTCCTACGATTGGATGTGTCGTCAGTTGTACTTGCATGTGTCACAAGGTATATTGTAAGTGTTGTAACTTATACTTGATGGGTTATTAGACCACCTTGATGGGCTTGGCCCTATATGAGTCATGTGGGTCAAAGGGTTATCAGAACACCTTAGTAGGGGTTGTCCCAGTCAGCATTATGTTAAGTGGTTAAGTTGAGGCCGACCTAGTTGAGTAAAGGTCAAGTGAAAATTAGTGTATAAATAGAGAGTGTGACTCTCTCAGTTTACACATTGTCTCATTCACTCACTTCACATTAGTGAGAGAAGAGAAGGGTGTGCACAAGTGGAGGAGGAGCATGATGATGAAGATATCTATCTCTTGGGTTTGATCATGGTGATCCTTGTATTGATGCTTATTCTATCTCTGAGGAAGTTGCAGGGTTTTTCACCTTCTTGGTTTTCCCCGGTGAAATGTTTTGTGTCTCTTGTCTCTTATGCTTGATATGTTGTAAATATTGTTCTTTCAGTTAAGATCCTAGATATATTGAATTTATGCTAAAAAAATAACATGGTATCAGAGCTAGCCTGAAGGAAGGCATGCTATGGGATTTATGAGACTTGTTGCACTTGCGACAAATTGGAAGTTAGGGATTGATATAGAAAAAACTAGTCATCATAGCAATTTCGATATAAATCCATTTTGGCAAAGGTTCAGGTTCTGAAACCTTTACAAGCCGTATATAATAGCCCCATGTACCTTGTGTCCAAAGCACGTCATCTGATTCATTGTAATTTGTGATTAATGATCAGTACAATCTAGGGTTTCTGCCTCTTCTAGATCTCAGTCATAAAAAGGTGACCTAGGAAAAAATGTCACAACTTGGGATAGGAAGCTCCAAATGAAATTTCATAAAACGTGACAGGTAGAGAATGGATCGAAGTTTCTCAGGTAAGGTTTTCAGAGGCTGAAGTTGAACCAGTGACACGTGGAACGCCATATAAGTTTGCTCTCCTGTTTTATCCCACAAATAGGTCACGTTGTGACACTTGGCATAAATCTCTCTCATAGAATCTAATTGAGGTCAGACCTGTGGGATTGGAAAGAAGACAGTTCAGGCTACCACAGGCTGAAGGTTCAGACCTTGTGGATTTGTAATTTCATAGATGCACCAAAAGCAATTAGGTGCATATTTCTGTCAAAACAGAATTGGATTCTGAGCACCTTCATTCTTGTCTTATCACTGCTACGGGAATTTAGGCCTTCGAAGAAAGTTGGAATTTTTGGAATCGGAGACCATGGCTGAATGCTCCTCAGAAAAATCAAAATTTAGAGACCAAGATCGAATTTTTTGGTTGGGAAGAAGGCCGGGCTTGATCAAACCCTAGTTTGGGATTTTGATCGAAAAGGTGGAAAATCAGGGCTTCTGCAAAAGTTGGAATTTTTTAAGTCTATGACCACGGTTGGAAGCTCCTTAGAAAAATCAAAGTTTAGAGCTTTGGATCGAACCTTTTGGTTGGGCAGAAGGGTGGGCTTTATCAAACCCTAGTTTGGGATCCTGTCTAGAAGATCCGGAAGTTTCAAAGGCAATTTTGAGGGGTGAAACTTTGCAGTTTTCAAATTCTGAGTATACCAGCTTGATAATCTCATAAAGGCACATCTTTCTATCCTTTCAAAAGTTTGAAATTAAAAGTTTGAATTTTTAGGGTTTCTCTAACAAACCCTAATCCAGCTCCAGATCCAGTTTCTGCAAATTAAGAGGATTGGGTTAATCCTAGAAGAGAATGAATTGGACACCTGCATAAGTGAAGAAGTTCCAGTTCTAGAGGGAGATGAGGCTAAGGCCTTACATAAGAAGACTAGAAGCAATCTTGACAAGTATGACTCATACAGGTATTTTTTGAAATATGTTCATGATTAAGTTTATGATATGTTTGTCTTCATATTATTGAGGTTAGTGCAATCTTGGTTAATGTTCGACTTGTCTTATCGCCCTAGTAAAAGTATGAATGCATGTGAATGATAGAAGACATTCATTGGTTAGGGTTATGACACTTATGATTGTACTAATGCACTATGGTGTTGTATGAGGTTGATGTTGTCCGCTAACATGAAAGGTACATCAAGAAATTTCTAGATGAAGAACATATTACCATGGTGACATGAAGACAAAGACTCATCCATAGTCATGGATCACATAGAATCTCTACTTACGAGGTATCTATATCTTGGTTCTACAATTATTAACTTATGAGTTATGCAGGTTACTAAGCACAAGTCATTGAAGAGAACAAGAAGACATTGTTTGGGTATGTTAGACATAATTAAGAAAACATGATAACCAGGTATGTTTTTCCTATATCAAGTTAGAATCCTACCTTATGTTAGGATCTTATACTTTTGTATGAATGATTATTCTTGAAGTTAGAAGTTTAAAGTAATCAACAGTTTATGCATATTATGTTTCTTAACTTGATTGATGATATGAAGAGTCCTATGATCAATAAGAATATGCATGAGTAATACAAGTCCTCCCTGAAACCTTGAATACTAATGCTTGTGATAAATTACCTGTGTATGAAATGATCATGACCATACATAAGATTATTTAGGATCATAATGTTTTGATAATATTGAGATTATACTAATGTATGTATGGTTATGTATGAGATATTGAGGATAACACAATGATGACACTAGTGCATAGTTAAGAATGCATAGTGGTCCAGGATGAGTATAAGTTCAAGGACATGTAATCCATGAAGCAATCATCAAGAGGGAGCACACTCCAATAGTTCCTGCAAGGAAGCAAAGATCAAAAGGGAGCACTCCACGAAGCAAAGATCAAGAGGGAGTCCACCCAACAAACAAACAAAGATAAGTATTTGAATTGTCATTTCTTGTATATTCTGATTGTTTAAATAATGTTGTTCAATGATGTATATACTTATGTTCATAGACTTAAGTTGTGTATTATGCATATTAGAATAATTGCATTAATGAACAGTATACTACTAATACACATGTGATGGGTAAGTGGCTTATGGCACTGTACAACATTCCATTGCTACTTATCTAGAATGAAACCTCTTTGCTAACATGTTGGGAGTTGTGCACACTCTTAACAAATGTTCTGGTAGAGATGGAAGGCATCTAGAATGTTACCATGTGAATACGAGATATGAATAAATTTTGTATTGAAGCATTGGCTAAGATAATTGCATGAATGTATGACATATGTCTTTATGCATAAGAATGTGTTTTTGAAAAACTATGAGAAGTTTCTAATCATGCAATTGAATCTGACTTGTAGGAAAGATCATGCACAATCACCTACAAAAGGACTACAACATTTGTTCCAACAAACAAAATTCAAAGAAAACTATCTATTGAAGATATTGAAGAATTTGAAGTTCCCGGGATTCAGGATGCAGTAATGGAAGAATGCCATGATCGAGGAATACCAGTTGATTATGAAGAATGATGTTTGGGATGCGGTCCCAAGACCAAAAGGAATTCTGTGGTGACTTCCAAGTGGATCTATAAGATCAAGCATGCTATAGATGGTAGCATAAAGAAATATAAGGCAAGGTTGAAGAAATCCCTGTATGGTTTGAAACAGGCACCTAGGACCTCGTACGACATAATAGACAGCTTCCTATCTAGTTTGGGATTTACTAAGAGTAAAGAGGATTCCAACTTTTAGTACAAGGTTGAGGAAGGAAATCCAGTGATAGTATGTGGATGACCTGTTTGTAACAAGGTGAGGATGGATTGATCACTGATACGAAGAGGAAGCTTGCTTCCGAGTTCGAGATGAAGGACTTAAGGATGATGCATTACTTTCTAGGAATGGAGGTGTGGCAGAGTGCAGATGGGATCTTCCTTGGACAAGGGAAGTATGCAATAGAGATCCTGAATTGGTTCGATATGATGGCCACACCTATGGCATCGAACCTAAAGCTTCTGTGTGATGCTTCATCTGATCCGGTTGATGCCACGATGTATTGTCAAATGATTGGGTCCTTGATGTACCTGATGAATACGAGACAAGACATCTTCTTTGCGGTGAACACCTTGAGCTAGTATCTGAGAGATTCGAGACATGTTCACCTAATAGCTGCAAAGCATACACTAAAACAAAATATCCCTTTAGGGGTGGTTTTGGCTTGCAGGGGTCTTGGTAAAAACCCCCCTAAAAGTTTTTTCAGACCTTTGGAGGCGGTCTTTTAAAACCGCCCTAAAAGTCATGGAAATTGGACTTTTTGGGGCCGTTTTTTTAAATCCACCCCAAAAGTCCTAGAATTTGACTTTTGGGGGCGGTTTTTGGAAAACCCCCCCTAAAAGCCCAATTCTCATAACTTTTGGGGGCGGTTTGTCAAAACCCCCCCCAAATGTCATGAGAATTGAACTTTTAGAGGCGGTTTTTTTGGAACCCCCCTTAAAAGTCATGAGAATTGAACTTTTGGAGGCGGTTTTTTTGGAACCCCCCTTAAAAGTCATGAGAATTGAACTTTTGGAGGCGGTTGTTTGAACCCCCCCCAAAAAAGCACAATTCTCATAACTTTTGGGGACGGTTTGTCAACCCCCCCCCTAAAAGTCATGAGAAATGAACTTTGGGAGGCGGTTTGTTTGGAACCCCCCTTAAAAGTCATGAGAATTGAACTTTTGGAGGCGGTTGTTTGAAAACTCCCATTAAAAGCCCAATTCTCATAAATTTTGGGGGCGGTTTGTCTAAAAACGCCCTAAAAGTCATGAGAATTGAACTTTGGGAGGCGGTTTGTATGGAACCCCCCTTAAAAGTCATGAGAATTGAAATTTTCGAGGAAGTTTTTTTAAAACCCCCTAAAAGTCATTTATGCACATGGCTTAGGTGTGTCACATGGGTTCAACAATGCATCTCATCAAAACATTGGATCTAAGCACACACAAGCTATTGTAGTGTTAGGAAGGGTGTGCATCATCATTCAACACCATATCCCATTAGAGCTCTACAATTAAGGCAATCATGCTAGGTTTTTCACATCAAAGATGGTTCTCACACTCAAACTTTCCATGATCCATGGTCGAAATACAAACTTGTGCGCCATAACATTATCCTTTATGGCTAATGGGCCATGTGTAGGGCCCTAATCACCACATGATTCCTACACAAGGAATATTTAGCTTGCAAGTGGGTATGGTGGCCATTTCAATATTTACAACATCATGGATGGTTCTTGAATCCTAATCAATGGTGTCCATGGTGTTAGATCAAAATCTAGTTTATAATGACTGGTAGTTACTTCAAGGTCTTGTGACATATAGGCGTTTCTCTGTACCACCACATAGGCCATAGGCAAGGAATATTTAGCTTTCGAGTAAGGTTAGGTACGAGGTGAGGCAGTTAGAGGTTGAAGCTTCCTAGGTGCATGAATTCATTGCACGGATCAAGTGTGCCAAGTGCATGAGTCATTTTCATGGGTTGGTTGTGTTAGGTCAGTGTCTAATTAGTGGCATTGTTTATGGTGGCCATTTAAATATTTGTAACACAAAGGATGGTTCTCGTGGCTTGGACTATGGCATGTGAACTAAATTTAGGGTCTAATGCCACATTAATTTTCCATGGGGTTGATGGTCCATGAATGTTAACCTAGATTACCACATAAGAATCTCTAGCCTACATGTGAGATCATCATGATCATCATTATCACCATCGTTGATGTCATTGTTGTTGTTGGTTTGTCAAACCTTCCTTACCCTCATTCCCAAAATTTACAAATTGATTGATCCTGCAAACTTTCATCCCATTTCCTTTTGCAACGTCATTTACAAAATCATTACCAAAGCCATCGCCAATCGCCTCAAACCCCTTCTGCCTAATCTAATCTCCCTGGAGAAATCAAGTTATGTGGAAGGAAGACAAATCCTTGATGGAATCATTACAAAGCATCAAGTGATTCACACTCTCAAAGTCTCCTCCTCATCTGGTATGCTCATCAAACATGACATGGAAAAATCCTTTGATAAAACTAAATGGAACCTCCTTCGGGACACCGTTCATGCTTTTGGTTTCTCCCCCTCCCGGGTCAATTGGATTATATCCCTTGTCTCCTCATCCTTCTTTTCCATTCTTGTTAATGGATCCCCCTCTTCCACCATCTCCCCTTCCAGAGGCATAAGACATATACAAGGCATTAAAGTAAGCAGTTACAACATTACCCATTCTCATCTCCAGTTTGTGGATGACACCATGTTGATGGGGAAAGCCATTGTTACAAAAGAGAAATCATTCCGGGAAATCCTCCATTCTTTCAGTGTGGCCTTAGGCATGACCATCAATAATCTCAAGTCGCATATTTACTTCTTCAATACCCCCTTACAAACACAGATCTGTATCACCCAAATTATGGGTTTTCAAAAGAGTTCCCTTTCGTCCAAATTCCTTGGTGCCCCTCTTGTTGACTCAGCCATCAAAAACTCATCCTGGAAATAATTAATAGCTTCCTTGGAGTATAAAATTTCCTCATGGACATTCAAATCCCTCAACTTTCCTAGTCGCCTCATCCTTCTGAAATATGTTCTCCAGGCCATGCCTCTCTACCTCTTCTCAGTTATGGAGTCCCCTAAGTATGTTCCCAAATGTATTCGCAACTTACAAAGAAACTTCCTCTGGAGAGGCACCACTCAATACAGAAAATGGGCCTTAGTGGCTTGGGAAAAACTCTGCACTCCAAAATCTAAAGGTGACCTTGGACTAAGAGACCCCCTCACCCTCAATGAAGTGATTTGCATGAAGCTGCTTTGGAGGTTCTCCATAGAGGAGTCTATGCCCTGGACGAATATTTGGCTGCACAAATATGAAGGCAGTGTGCAGCATTCTGAACTGATCCAACAAGATAATCTCTCGGAAGGATCCCTCATTTGGAACTCAGCTTGGTCTCAAAGAGATCTTATTTGTAAACATAGCTTCTGGGAAGTTAGGGACATGAATAAGGCTCTCTTCTGGGAGGATGCCTGGAAACAGTTTCCCTCCCTGCAACAACTCAACATCATCGAAGATCTGCATCATCACTCCCAGCAACAAGGAAAGCAATTGATTGATCAGTATTGGGATCCTTTGAATAACAGTGACACATGGCGATCTTGGAATTCAGAAGAAACATGGAATTGGAAATTTAACACCAAGGAAGGAAAAGCGTCCTGGGAAACTCTCACCTCTAGGAAAATTCTTATCTCTGACAAACCAGACAAGCTCTATGGGGATACCAACAAAAATGCTACTTTACCATCAAGGAATCCTATAGCTTAACTCATCCTAGACCACTCCAACCCAATGACATCATATGGACAAAGATATGGGACTTTCACATCAAATATGGTTCTCACACTCCAACTTTCCATGATCCATGGTCAAAATACAAACTTGTGCGCTATAACATTATCCTTTATGGCTAATGGGCCATGTGTAGGGCCCTAATCACCACGTGATTCTTACACAAGGAATATTTAGCTTGCAAGTGGGTATGGTGGCCATTTCAATATTTACAACATCATGGATGGTTCCTGAAGCCTAATCCATGGTGTCCATGGTGTTAAATCAAAATCTAGTTTATAAGGACTAGTAGTTACCTTAAGGTCTTGTGACATATGGGCATTTCTCTGTACCACCACATAGGCCATAGGTAAGGAATATTTAGCTTTAGAGTAACACAATGTCATTGTTTTCAGTATTTTCATGTCGTGGATGGTTCTAGGAACCTATGTTATGGTCTAGGTCCAAAATGTAGGTTCTTGGGAAATAAAACTTTATTTGGAGACTCATGAGCCATGCAGAGGGACTTGAGTCATCATACATACCCTAGATAGGGAATATTTTGTTTATAGTCTAAGTTCTTGTGTTTATTTTTGCACTAATTTTGGTTTGATAAAATCCCATACAGTGATCATTCAAACCTTGATGTTAATGTCTTTGATATAAAACCTTGGTTATAAATAACCCAAGGTCAAAGTTTATTGTGTTAGTGTGTTGATTTGGTGCAGTAGGCATGTTAGTGATTGGGTTAGGGGGTAGTGGGTTAGGGTTAGAGGGACACTGGCTTAAGGGGATATTTTCTACAATTTCATAATGTGGTAGGCTTTGGGGATTTTTTGGATTAGAAGCAAGGAACCTAAGGGATCAGTGGGTTAGTGGGAAAGGGGTTAGTGGGCAAGGGGATTATAGTTTCTACAATTTCCTATCTTTTGCAACTGTCTTCCAAATATAGAAGTTCGACCCTATCTTTTAATGACTCATAACTCTCAGTCATGAATTCTAGGCTCAGCTACATTACTGAACACCTTAATTCGGTTACATGACTGAGTACCTTAATTGACATTCTAGACTCTTCTATAACTTGTAATTGAAAACTATAGACATTTACAATAATTTAGAATACTGGTTCAAAATCAAAATCAAAATCAAAATCATGTTTAGGAATCCCGTACCATTTGGAATACTGGTTCCCACCACTCCATTTTGTGATATTTTTTTAAGAAATTGGTTCAATCCTGCACGATTTGGACAGACCGGTTTTATGAGCACTTGGTATCCTTCATCGATCGCACTCTGGGGCCGGCTCTCAAACTAGGGGATCCTTCATACCAAGTGCTCGAACTACATTCAGATCTAGGACTAGCATTACCATAGATGCTAGCACTGGGGCTGGCTCTCAAACCAGGGGATCCATTCAATTGGCGTGGTAGAATTGAAGAACGTTGAAAGGGAAAGGCACGCCCTCATATTTTCATGTAGTCTTGTTTATTCTAATCTAGTTTTAATGATAAATGCCTTGTTGATATTTTCCTTTGGTGCTGTAAGGTAGAGTGAATCATTAGTACTGTAAGGTAGAGTGAAAGAAAATTAAATAGACTATAATAAATAGACTGCAACCAACAAACAAAGATTGATGTATTTTATTAGAAGGAACAAACTACATGCCTGGAAATGCCTTGTTAATGACTTGATAAGATTCCCACTCTCCAAGTAGAAAACACACAGAAAACACTAGTACAAAATGAGAGATAAGTGACCAAGGGACTAAAAACATTAGTCACCACAGTTTTTTCAAGAGATAAACGACTAAAATTGAGCAATTTTAAGTGAGCCAACTAAAAATGACTAAGATAAACGACTAATTTAGTCATGGGATAAAATAAAAGACTAGATAACAAGTGACTAATGTAAATGACTAATTTAGTCACATAAATACAAATATGACTAGCTTTAGTCATTTTTAGGTGTGGTACGCCGACAATAGAAAATTACAATTTTGACAATGAATTTGTACAATTTACTAAATTTTATCACTGTAGATGGATTCAGGGACTCTATTTTAGGGGGTCTCTGAATACATCCATGGTGTTAAAATTTAGTAAATTGTAACACTGTAGATGGATTCATGAGAGGCCCCTTGTGTTACTCGACAACATTTTCTTCCTTCAAGACACCCGAAATTAGAAAAGTTCATGTCTTTCCATGTTGGGGTTTTGGAAACTATAGGGGCCCCGACGTTATTTGACTGAAATTGCTAGGAACTCACGATCAAATCCAACCAATTTTTTCTCAAGAAAAATGTGTGAACTCATCATACCATAATATATTTTCTGCAAATGATGTTATCATGGATGCAATCAGCTTGAGATAAACTAGAGTGATTATCATGCCATGTGAACATGAGTCACATTCCCCATCTCCAATCATAGTGGATCAACTTCTCTTTTATCCTAATATTTGTAGTATTCCCAAGTTGACAAGGAACATTAAAATAGCGGTTTCCACACAGGGAACATCCAAATATTTGTGTCTAGTGTATGTTTTGGTGATGGCTCACATAAAACAAATTACTAATTGATATTTAAATGTTTATAATGGATGTTAAGGTAATAATGTTCATATTTATTAAGTTTTTTTTAAATATGTAATTATGTATGTTTTTTAATCACTAAGTTATCAACCCCATTGAGCCCAGATTTATCATTCTTGGTGTGATTGAGGTTGGCCATGAGGACCATATACTATTTAAGTATGGTATGATAAAATTGTTCATTTCGATGTTCTAAATAAATGGTGTTTATGTTTGTAATTCATTTTAGAAGTTTATGTTTCCAACCATTTGTAACTGCCTCTACAAATGCATATATTGTTCTTGTATAGTTGTAGCGTGTATGATGACCCCTATTATTTGGACTGTCATGTTTAAGTGTGATTTCCATCTTAAGCTCAAATAGAGAATATTACTCTATATTTTAATGCTTATTCACTATTTTCATAATAAAATAGTAATATTTAATAATAATAACAATAAAATTCCATATTCATAATAAAATAATGATAACAATAAAATAATGATAATAATAATAATAAGATGATTATTACCCAAAGAGAAAGTTAAATACATTGAAAAAATGTCAAGTTGAATTTTTAAAGATATGAAGTTATATTCTTACTTTTCACATTGGATTTTTAAAGAGGTGATGATTTGAAATTATCTCATCTTTAATGGAGTATGGGTTGGACTCACTTTCTTCTACGAATTGCTAGGAGCAACCACTTTCAATGGATTTCCATCGCCAATGGTGTCCACCACCCACTGTCATATATTTAGCAAGAATATTTGTGGTTGTCCTG
Source organism: Larix kaempferi (assembly GCA_027924585.1). Classification (NCBI taxonomy): domain Eukaryota; kingdom Viridiplantae; phylum Streptophyta; class Pinopsida; order Pinales; family Pinaceae; genus Larix; species Larix kaempferi. The sequence continues at coordinate 12,857,823 of BSBM01000859.1, forward strand.
ATCTTCTTTAGTACATTCACAACACTTCACAGGTCACTTCTACCTTGCCAAAAGTATTTCTTTGTTGGATTCCATTGTTCCTTGCCACCATCACTACTCAACAAAGAAACCCAAAAGGATTACAAGAAGACACCAAAGTCGATAATCTTGGCACACCCTATAAGTAGGTAGAACTGAAGAAAGAATTGGAAATTATGTATGATGGATATGGAGGAAGTTTTGTAGTATATGGGTTTCTTCTGCATCTAGTTGCGTTCCATATCGTATTATATCATTACATAGTAGTCACATTTAATTTTTATACCTGAATTACAATAGATGAACCGTAACCAGAAGGTTCATGGTTCCATTGGAGGAAGATCTAATTATGTCCTCTTGCTAATGAACCTATGAATTTTTTAAGGGTCATTTACGTGTTAATGCTTTGGTTGTATTGTTGATGTATATGTAACTTCGGAATGTATTTCACATATATGTATATTGTATTCCTATAGAAATGTTATTATTCCTCTATACGGAAGTGTTGTCATTTATATTGTAAGTGTTGTAACTTATACTTGATGGGTTATTAGACCACCTTGTTGGGGTCGGCCCTGTATAAGTCATGTGGGTCAAAGGGTTATTAGACCACCCTATTGGGGGTCGGCCATGTGGGTCAAAGGGTTATTAGACCACCCTAGTCGGGGTCGTCCCAGTCAACATTATGTTAAGTGCTTAAGTTGAGGCCGACCTAGTTGAGTAAAGGTCAAGTCAAGTTAGTGTATAAATAGAGAGTGTGTCTCTCTCATTTTATACATTCTATTCTCACTCACACTTGGGAGAGTGGCGCACTTGTGGAGGAGGAGGCTCTACTACTAGGAGAAGACTATCTCTTGTATTCTAGTTGTATCATTGCTCTATCTATCTCTGAGGAAGTTATTGGGGTTTTTCACCTTTATGGTTTTCCCCAAGTAAAGTCTGTGTCTCTTGTGTGCTTGCATTATTGTGTCCATGATTCATATGCTGTAGATTTGTTGTACATGTTGTTCTCTCAGTTACGATCCTAGATCATATTGAAGTAAATTCTTAAAATTTAACATGGTATCAGAGCTAGCCTGAAAGAAGGCATGATATGGCATGTATGACACTTGTTGCACTTACGATGCTAGGGCTTGATATAGCAAAAACCAATCATCGTAGCACTTTCGCTATAAATCCATTTTGGCAAAGTTTTCGGATCCGAAACTTTTACAGGTCGAAGATCAGATCCACATGTATCTTGTATCCAAAGGACAACCTCTAATTCATTGTACTTTGTGATTTATGATCTGTACAATATAGGGTTTCTGCCTCTTCCAGATCTGAGTCAAAATCAGGTGACCTTGGGAAAAAGGTCATAACTTGAGCTAGGAAGATCCAAATAAAATTTCATAAAAAAGTGACAGGTAGTACACAGACTGTACTATCTTAGAAAAAAAAATTTAGAGGTCGAAGTTGAACTAGTGACACGTGGCACGCCGTACAAGTTTGCTCTCTTGTATTATCCAATAAACAGGTCACGTTGTGACACTTGGCATAAATCTCTCTCATAGAATCCAATTGGGGTCAGACTTGTTGGGATGGAAAGATAACAGGTCGGGCTATCACAGAAAAATTTTTCAGAGGCCGAAGTTGAACCAGTGACACGTGGCACGCCGTACAAGTTCACTCTCATGTATTATCCCATAAATAGGTCATGTTGCGACACTTGGAATAACTCTCTCTCAGAGAATCCAATTGAGGTAAGACCTATTGGGATGGAAAGATATCAGGGGCAGCTATCTCAGAAAAAAATTTCAGACCCTGTGGATCGAAAAGTTTGGATTTACATAAAAAACAATCATGTACATATTTATGTCAAATCAGAATTATTTTTGAGCACCTTCATTCATGGCTTCCGGAATTTAGGGCTTCAGAGAAAGTTGGAATTTTTGTAATCAGGGACCACGGCTGAATGCTACTCATCAAAATTGAAATTTAGAGACCAAGATCAGAATTTTTGGTTGGGTAGAAGACCGGGCTTGATCATACCCTAGTTCGGGACTTTGATCAGAAAAATGGAAAATTAGGGCTTCTGCAAAAATGGGAATTTTTGAAATCTGTGACCACGGCTGGAAGCTCCTCATAAAAATAGAAGCTTAGAGCTTTGGATCAAACCTTTTGATTGGGAAGAAGAGTGGGCTTCATCAAACCCCAGTTAGAGGTCACGTCCAGTGAAGCCGGAAATTTCGAAGGCAAAATTGAGAAGTGAAACTTTGCAGTTTTCAAATTCTGAATATACCAGCTTGATTAGCTCATCAAGGTGCATATTTCTATCCTTTCGGAAGTTTGAAATTCAAAGTTTGAATTTTTGGGGTTTCCTTGACAAACCCTAATCCAGCTCCAGGTCTAGTTCTTGCAAATCAAGTGGATTGGGTTAATCCTAGAAGAATATGGATTGGTCACCTGCATAAGTGAAGAAGTTCCTGTCTCAGAGGGAGATGAGGCTAAGGCCTTCCATAAGAAGATTACAAGAAATCTTGACAAGTATGGCTTATAGGTATGTTTCATGGTTAATTTTATCATATCATTACAGTACAATCTTGATTAATTTCTAGACTTGTCGTATCACCTTAATAGAAGATATTCATTGATTAAGGTTTTGACACTTATGAATGTACTAATACATTGTGATGTTGTATGAGGTTTATGTTGTTCGCTAACATAAAAGGTACACCAAGAAATAAAAATCATGTTCTACTTCAAGAACATATGATCATGGTGACATGAAGACAAAGATTCATCCATTGTCATAGATCACATAGAAGATCTACTTTTGAGGTATGTATAACTTGGTCCTATAATGCTTAACCTATGAGACATGCATGTTACTAGCACAAGTCACTGAAGAGAACCAGAAGACATTATATGGGTATGTTAGACATAACTAGCTAGCATGCTAATCTAGGTATGTTTTTCCTATATCAAGCTAGAATCCTACCTTGTGTTAGGATCTTATACTGTTGTGTTGTTGATAATGATTATTCATGAAGTCATAGGTTTGAATAATCATGGTTGTATGCATATTATGTTTCTTACCATAATTGATGATATGACTAACCAGAAGAATCATGAAGGTATAGGTTTGAGTAATCACGGGTTTTATGCATATTATATCTCTTATCTTGATTGATGATTTAACTAACCAGAAGAGTCCTATGATCAAATAAGAATATATATGAATAAAAGAAGACTTCCTTGAAACCTTGAATACTAATGTTTATTATCTGTGTTTGAATTGATCCTGACAATACATGCTTGAGATTATTGTGTTTTGGTAATATTAAGATTATACTAATGAATGTTTGATTATGTATGAGACCTAGAGGATAACACGATGATGATACTAACAAGCATGCATAGGGATTGAGAATGTATATAAGTTCAAGAACAAGTAATCCAGGAAGCAAAGATCAAGAGGGAGCACACTCCAGTAGTTTCTATAAGGATGCAGATATTCAGAGGGAGTTGACCACTTCTCACAATCCACATCAGAATGGAGTTGCAAAGATTCAGAGGGAGTCCACCCAACAAACAAACAAAGATAAGTATTTGAATTGTCATTACTTGCATATTTTATTGTTTAAATAATACTGTTCAATAATGTATATACTGATGTTCCTAGAATTAGGTTGTGTATTATGCATATTAGAATATTTGCATTGATGAACATTATACTACTAATATACATGGGTAAGTGGCCTATGGCACTGTACAACATTCCATTGCTACTTATCTAGAATGAAACGTCTTTGTTGACATGTTGGGAGTTGTGCACACTCTTAACAATGTTCTGGTAAAGATTGGAAGGCATCTAGAAAGTTACGGGATATGGATAAATGTTGTATTGAAGCATTGGCTAAGATAATTGCATGACTGTATGACATATTTCTTTATGTGTAAGAATTTGTTCTGAAAACTATGAGATGTTTTCTAATAATGCAATTTAACTTGTTGTGTAGGAAAGATCATATACCATCACCTACAAAAGAAGGACTACAACATTTGTTCAGCAACAAAGTTATCTATTGAAAATATTGAAGTTCCCAGGATCTGGGAAGAATGCCATGATCGAGGAGTACCAATCGATCATGAAGATGTTTGGGATGCAGTCCCAAGACATGAAGGGGAGTCTGTAGTGACTTCCAAGAGGATCTACAAGATCAAGCATGCTGCAGGTGGTAGCATAGAGACTTTTGATCCTGTAGCCAGATACACTTCCATTAGATCCGTACTTGCTCTAGCTGCAGTGATGAAATGGAAGATACACCAGATGGATTTCAAGACAGCTTTCTTGAATGGTGTAGTTGAAGAAGAAGTGTACGTGGAGAAGCCACTTGGTTCTGAGACACATGACAAGGAATCATATATGTGCAGAACTTGGTATGGTAGGATAGACAGCTTTCTATCCAGTTTGGGCTTTACCAAGAGTAAAGCGGATTCCAACCTTTACTACAAGGTTGAGGAAGGCAATCCAGTGATACTACTTTTGTATATGGATGACTTGTCTATTACAGGTGAAGATAGATTGATTGGCGACACGCAGCGGAAGCTTGCTGCCGAGTTTGAGATGAAGAACTTGGGGATGATGCACTATTTGTTTTTGGCATGAAGGTGTGGCAGAGTGTAGATGGAATCTTCCTTGGACAAGGGAAGTATGCAGTAGATATCCTAAAGAGGTTCGGGATGATGGACTACAAATCTATGGCCACACCTATGGAACCTAACCTGAAGCTTCTGTGTGATGCTCCATCTGATCTGGTTGATTATGGGCTCAAGTACGATGTGAATCAAAAGGTTTAATTTGCAGGGTTATGTTGATTCAGATTGGGCATGCAGTGCTACAGATAGGAAGAGCACTTCTGGGTGCTGCTTCAGTATGGGATTAGGTGTGATCTCTTGGTTTAGCAGGAAGCAGTCCTACGTAGCACTGAGTACAGCCGAAGAAGAGTATGTTGCGACAGATGAGCAGGTTGCAGATGTATTGACCAAGCCGTTGGCCAGAGTGCAGTTTGAGTACTTCAGAGAGAGGCTTGGTGCACTTCAGATCAAGGTTCCTTCCAAAGGGAAGTGATGAGTCCGGAAGATGCAGATGCACATGAGCTTTTCTGACATGGTTGATATGTTCTCCCTTGGTCGTGATGTAATTGCTGAGCCATTTTTCACATGGTGGTAGATGTGTTCTCCCATGGTGAAAAAGTAAGGGCTGGAGCCTTCCCCGAATGGTGGTAGATGTGTTCTACCATGTTGGTGGTATAAGTGTTGGATGATATGCATCTGGGCTGTGCTTCATGGACGATGAGATGATCTGAAGAGGACGATGTTATGATGATTAGGAGGATCATGGATGATGAGCATCAGGACGATGCTCCAGTTACTGCTCTATATATGCATCAGGAGGATGCTAGATATGATCAGTTGGATCATTTATATGTATATACGCATCATGTTGGATGCTGGATATGATCAGTTGGATCATTTATATGTACATGTATGTATGCATCATGTTGGATGCTGGATATGATCAGTAGGATCATTTGTATATGTTTTGTATATGCATCATGTTGGATGCTTGGACCATGTATCTATATATGTATCAGGTGGATACTATGTATGATCAAGTAGATCATGTATGTTGATATGTATCAGGTATGATCAGGTGGATCATGTCTTTGTATTTGTATCAGGTGGATACATTGTATGATGAGGTGGATCATGTATGATGATATGTATCAAGTAGATACTTGGTATGCATCAGGTAGATGCATTATATGATCAGGATGATCATGGATGACGAGCTTCAGGATGTTGCTCCAGATGACATGCAGCAGGATGTTGCAGTGATGATGATTAGGACGATCATGTGTACATCAAGATGATGTATGGTGAGTATCAAGTTGATACTCTGTGGCCATGGAACAGGTTGTGCAGATAAGCATGTGATTTGTGCCCTGGGAGATTTGCAGATAGTCTTTCGAGGTTTTGCCTATGGCATGTAATTTGTACCCTGGGATATCTGGAAAATTCTCTTTCGAGGTTTTGCTTGGGAGGACATATAATTTGTGCTTGGGATATCTGTAGATAGTATTTCGAGGTTTTTCCTATGGCATGTAATTTGTGCCCTGGGATATCTGGCAGATGCTCTTTCGAGGTTTTGTCCTATGGCATGTAATTTGTGCCCTGGGAGATCCGATAGGTTGAGCCGTGTGCTCGTAATCAGTCCTGGGATTCTCTTTCGAGGTTTTGCCATGATCACATGTAATTTGTGCCCTGGGAGATCCGATAGGTTGAGCCTTGTGATTGTAATCAGTCCTGGGATGCTCTTTCGAGGTTTTGTGGTGACCACATGTAATTTGTGCCCTGGGAGATCCGATAGGTTAAGCCTTGTGCTCGTAATCAGTCCTGGGATTCTCTTTTGAGGTTTTGTGTTGGGGTCACATGTAATAAGTCCTAAAGATCTGGACAGGATGAAAAAGTCCTCAGATGCTCTTTAGAGTTCTTGCTAGTCAAGAGACTCTTTTAAGGTTTTGTGACGCACGTAATAAGTCCTGAGATTTCCACAGTATGGCCAGTGATGACGAAGACCTGCAGGTGGTGGGCCTACATCCAGTATGAAAAAGGATTAACTCTGTAGAAATTCCTATGATGAGTAGATTCAGAGATTAATTGAGATAGCAGCAGCAGTGACGTTGATCCAGAGAAGATGACTTGTGCTAGAAGACCTGTGTCGAGAAATACCTTCCTAGTTAAGAGGGAGTGTTGATGTATATGTAACTTCGGAATGTATTTCACATATATGTATATTGTATTCCTATATAGATGTTATTATTCCTCTACACAGAAGTGTCGTCATGTATATTGTAAGTGTCGTAACTTATACTTGATGGGTTATTAGACCACCTTGTTGGGGTCGGCCCTGTATAAGTCATGTGGGTCAAAGGGTTATTAGACCACCCTATTGGGGGTCGGCCATGTGGGTCAAAGGGTTATTAGACCACCCTAGTGGGGGTTGGCCCAGTCAGCATTATGTTAAGTGGTTAAGTTGAGGCCGACCTAGTTGAGTAAAGGTCAAGTCAAGTTAGTGTATAAATAGAGAGTGTGTCTCTCTCATTTTATACATTCTATTCTCTCACTCACACTTGGGAGAGTGGCGCACTTGTGGAGGAGGAGGCTCTACTACTAGGAGAAGACTATCTCTTGTATTCTGGTTGTATCATTGCTCTATCTATCTGAGGAAGTTATTGGGGTTTTTCACCTTTATGGTTTTCCCCAAGTAAACTCCGTGTCTCTTGTGTGCTTGCATTATTGTGTCCATTGATATGCTGTAGATTTGTTGTACATGTTGTTCTCTTAGTTAAGATCCTAGATCAGATTGAAGTAAATTCTGAAAATTTAACATGTATAAGGAAGGTAGATAGTAATTTTCCCTATTTAGAGTTATTTATTTTCTTTTTATTTATATGATGCTCAACTTAACCCAAAAAAAATGCAAAAGCTATATTTTCTCAAAAAGAAGTACGGAGAATGTTTGAAAAGGGGTTTTCGATGCTCATGAAGGTTGGGGAGGCCGAGAAGATCAAATTGTCGAATCACGAATGTAATGTTTGTTATTGTTTGGTTTTGGTACAATATAGGAAAAAATTCAGGACGGGACGATATTACTTTTTATTGCCATGGGAAGCATATAACTTTATGGCAGGTCTTCTTTCTCTATGCCATCCCGTGTTCCGAGAAATCTGAGCAATCCCAAGCCAGTTAGTTTTTAAAATCCCAAGCAAGCGATCCCATCCCATCCATCTACCCCAGCAATCCCGTTTAGCGATGCCATCTCATTCATGCAGCAACCCCTATCCATCAATTTATCTATCCCAGCCATCCATAGCAGCTGCCATACCAACAACCTTCATGGCACAATGAATAAAAGGTTAATTTTGTAAGTCCTGCAGGCTCAAACAAAATGGGTGAATCGCCTATTGTATCGGCTTGACCCTTGTAGAGCAGGGATAGAGCAAAACAACCATAATGAAGACGCTTACTGTATGCTCTGGATTCAATGCACTTCCATCATAGTGTCTGAATATCGTCCCATAATTCTTCAAAACCGCTCTTACATCCTAACATCTACTGCGGGATTGAAGAATTGGGGATTAGGTATAAGAATTGATGAATTCACACCCTGGTTGTAGAATGACAATTGGAGCGGGATGAGATTACTTCGTTTCATTCCACAATTCTTCAAAACTGCTCTTATAGCCCAACATCTATCTTCAAGATTGACGAATTGGGGTGTAGGTATAAGAATCAATGAATTCACACCCTGATTAATAACAAGGGTGGCTTTGCACCAAATTCAGGGAGATTGTAAATGGTGCACTCCCACATGATAAAAAAAAAAAATTAAACATGATAACTTTGTTCATAACTATCTTATCAATATGTATGCAAAATGTGAATATTTTATGGTTGCACGTCAAATGTTTGACAAAATGATTGAATGAAATCTTGTCTCCTGGACTTCCATGATTTCGGTATATGAGTAGCATGGGCATGGGGAAGAATCATAATGCTGGAATGGAGTCAAATGAGTTCATGTCAGGCAGTTCCATTGCTGCCTGTGCTAGATTGGTGGCTCTGGAACGTGAAAACAGGTAGAAATGATGTATGGTAAATGTGACAAATTGATCGATGTAGACTAAGTGTCTGACAACATACCTAACACAAACATGGTCTCATGGAGTATAGTGATTGCAAGATTTGTTCAACATGGACATCGTGAGGAGGCCTTATTCTTCTTCTTCCAAATGCAAGAGGAAGGTGGGAAGTCTATTCAATATACCTTTGCAAGTGTTCTCGTCACTTGCGGTACCATGGGAGCTTTAAAAGAGGGTAAGCAGGTTCACGCCCATGGCATCTAAGTTGGGTTTGAGTCGAACATATTTCTTGGAAACGCCCTTGTTACCATGTATGCAAAATGTGGAAATATAGGGAGTGCAAAGTATTTGTATGATAGGATGCCTAAACTAGATATTGTTGTCGCACGGAATGCAAATTCATCTATGGAATGCAAAGTGACAATCCAAGCTTGCAACTCTATTGAAAGAGGATAGAACCATTTATTTCTATTATGTTTGATCAATTCCTTAAACCTTAAAAGGATTTTCTTAAGAAATTGCATGCTTCATTTTTGGTATTATTAATTTGGGTAATTTTTGACAGGTGAAAAGGATGGTGGTGAGCACGTATCAACAGCCAGTGGAGTTGGTGATGCAACTATGGATGAGCTTGAACAAAAAACCCACGAGGTTTTTTCTGAGCATCTTACCACTGATGTTTTATGTAGTATTGAATTTTTAAAGATTCGCTACAGTGTTTGATGAATATGTGGCTTTGTATTACCATATCTGGAATCTAATATGGTTTCAGAGGGAAAAGAGACAACCTGTAATAATTTCAGTCAATAGGTCAGTTTTGTTCATAAAGCCCAATATATATGACAACATTATTAATGTGAATTTCTGAGTTCATTTCCATGATGAAAGTAAGGCTTGATATTTTCATATTAATTATAATTTATATGTCTATTTATGGATCTTCTCATGTAATATTTCCTAATATCATTGTCTCTCAGTATGCATTCAACCTCTTTTCACACAACTCACGAGTCTCCCCAAATGGTTACAATGAGAAGGAGCTGAAGTTAGTCAAGAGACCAAGAAAATTTGGGTGAGTAACATCAACACTTGATATTGAAGGTGTTTAGTGTGTACATGAACATATGTTCAAATTTATTGACATATTTACTGTTTTCTTATTAAAGTGAAAAGAATTTCATAACACATCAAATTATTTATGATGAAACTATTGAAGAATGACCAAGATGTGAGAGTCACTGCCACTTGTGTACAGGTTCCAGTAACAAGGGCACATGTAGAGAGCATAAATTTTGAATTTGAGAAACCACTTAATGAGATAATCTACTATCAGTATTTCATACTTAATATTGTTTCTTGGAAAAGGCATCTAATAAATATAGATGGTGATTATTTTGGGGTTTTTCCTTTTGTCGTTAAAATCCTTTAATATTACAAAATATAAATAATAAAATATACAAAGGTTACAAGAAGGTTGGGTCTGCAGAGTCTATCAGTTGCTTTCTTGTCTATATATAAGAGCAAATTTACCAACAATTGATTACAAGGAGGTTTACTGACTTTAACTACTGAACCTCATACTCCTTGAGGTTTGAAAACATACAAAAACTCAAAAGAGTTGTAAAATTGCCTTTACTGTGCTGAGAAAGATGGTTGGAAGGTGGCCACAAATGCTATCTTCTTCTTACATTTCCTTGTTGATTCTTTCATTTGCTTACATACAACGTAAACATAGTGTTGGAACTGGAGAAATTGGTAAAATTGGGTTGATAAATCCTCTAGTTACCTCCAACTAGGCCTTTGTTGTTGCTTGGGAATCTTGCATCATTCTCACTAGGTTCTCTGTCCAACAGGAAACAGAGAGTCTCACCATTGTTATCAAGTTCTTTTCAATTATTGCCACTGTTTCCTTCAAAACTTACTAGTCTGGTTGGTCACGAGTTGGGCTTATGACCTTCGGTCAAGAAACCCTCCTCTCTAAATCACCAGCTTGGTATAATTTGATCATCTCCCCTTCCTTCCCAGTTCCCCCTTCACTCTTCCCAATCCACTCCCAAGATCCGGAACACTTCCTCTCCACCTCTTTCCATTACTTCACCCAATTGCTAGGGATCTTGTAGTTTTGCTAAAATCTTGCCACTAGTCAAATATCAACTCTCTTATGTATTTTGGTCCATATATGGATTGCACTATGTACTATTTTAGTTATATGCACCCTTAATTTCCTAAGTTGTTAGATGGATGCATCATTGAAGCACTAAAATGGACAAGACATAAACATGAAAGAAACAAAACACATGAGATCATGCATTGTTAGTATAGTTAATAGAGATTTCCTTAGGGTTAGTGATTAGTCTTTACAGTGATCTAAATAATATATTACAAATGAAACTAGAATAATTGGATCTCCCCCTTAGGATAGTCCTTATAGAAACCTAGAAGAAGATAAAGGAAAGGAGATGGAAGAAATGCAGTACGAGAAGAGAGGGATAGAAGCAGTACTAGAATTGTGAAAGAATTCTTGATATTCGATCTGTATGTGTATGTATTTCTACAGTTTGTACCACCCCTTAAGACACATGAAAATAGAGAAGAGTGCTTTGATTGTTGAAGTGAGATGGTAGTGAACAATTGGATCGACCTTTGATCGGATAGTTTGATCAAGAAGATAATTCCAGTGCCTTGTCTAGTGGGTAATGGATACATTCACTAGATATCCTTAGCTTTCACTTGATACCTATAGATCAAAGGACATAGGCACATCCACAAATCAATCAAAAGATACCTACAATCAAATGGTTAGAGAAAATCCCATATTTAAATAAACAGACAATTGTAAGACAACACATACCACACTATTGAACTTTCACAAACATGCAATAACAACCCAACTTGAGTAGGAAATAGTTCCTAATTGCACAAGGAATGAAACACTAGTAATGATAAGTCGTATCACAATATACTCCAATACAAGCTCATCTTTGTTATTAAGATTACCAACAAACCATAAGCTCTTTTTTCTTCATTTTTGTAATAGTAAATTAAAATTACAAGTGTTTTGACATTTAGGAGCTATATGTGATTTAGTTGTTGAGCTGTCACTATAGCATCACATGCCCTGCCTGGTGTCGTGATAGGTGTTGTACATGTGGACATGTGACACAGGCCTCAAGGGGATTTCCCTATTTTGTAGCTTGGTGGTAATAACTTTCATTGAATTCTTGGGTAGATGTGAGGTTTATATAGAGAAACAAGTGAGTGTTGTATGTAATTTTATTTTTCCTATCTATTGAGTGTTCTTTAGAGGTTAAGAGACCTTCCTGTTGGTTAAAAAAATATAATGTGATGCTCATGGATGCTATAGTTGATTCTATTGTATGTAAAATACAATATATACCTACTACTATGCATCATTTTTGGGTTTTTTGTAATGAAAAATGGTGCAAAATTGCTTATGCAATATTTTCTTTTTATATATAATGAACTTTGGTTATATCAAATTTAGTGCTAAGTTGCTAACAAAACTCACTGTAGTCAGTTTAGTCCCAAGCAGTTTAAGACTCCTTTTGTACTCTTAATAGCATAATTTTTTGTTTCATGTTATTACAAACAACATAAATCACTTTATCTGTTGAAATCTTGACATATCTTTTCTGAAAACCAAGTTGTTGATTTGAGCTTAGGTTTGGTCTGGTGCATATATTTTTTTTTTGTAAAAGCTGCAAATTATATTAAGCTAATAGAAATACAGTAGAGGTTACATTCAGCGGTGGTCTTATCCAGAGGTGCCAGCCATAGCTATCAGTAGTGTTGTGACAATTCAAAATCAGACTGTACAAAAGACCCTGCCCATTGGAGGGAAACCAGGGTGAAAATGGGAAGTGTTCATGGCCATAGAGGCATACAAAAAAATGGCAATCATAAGCATAACCAAAAGGGACAAAAAACAAGACCAAGACAACAGAAGAACCTTCTCAACCAGTTGCAGAGGGGCCTTCTACATCAGAGGGTGTCTCCTCTAGAATTGGACAGCTATAGCCTTCCGTGTCCTTCCAATCTCTTGCAGGTGTCGGAGCAGCATTCCCAGGTGTCGACGTAGCTTTCACGGGAGGCAGAGTAGTCTTCACAGGCTGACGAGTGGTGTGTGCAGGGAGCTTGACCGGCAAGGGTGTGGTCTTTCGTGGTAGGACAGGAATGAAACCAGTCGGCTCATTGCGCATGCACTTGGCCAGGATCGGGCCCAAGGTGTTGGGGATGGGGAAGAAGGTGTGTGGCTGCTCCTTTCCCTTCAGAAGGTCCCTACTGCATGTCAAAATCGACGAGCTGCCCCCTGGGTTGAGCGAAGCCAGAGCGCCAAGGGTGGCTTCAACTCTAATAGTAGAGGAGGTGGCACCAGGTGTAGTGCTCCCAGAATGAATGTCGCGACAGAAGGGTTGAGTGGGGGCATAAGAGTCCCAACAGAGCGTGTTTTCCAAGGTGCTGAGGGTGGTTGCCATGTTTGGCAGATTTTCTCGCAGGGTTTGAGTGGCATGGCGAGCAGAGGCCCAATTGGTCTGCATGTCCTCCATAAGCTGGCCCATCATGTTCTTGACAAGCCAGTAGGGGTCCCATATATGCTCCTGATTCTTGTTAGCCAAATTGTCCGCAATTATCTTGGCCTCCCAGTTATCTAGTAGCAAAAGGACTGGGATGGAGACTTCAGCACCATATCCCTTCCTGGTGGGACTCGTCTCCGGAGCAACATCATTTTTCTTGCTCTTGGTCTTGGCTCCCTTCGGCCTGCCCGACGAGAGAATGATACAGGTGTAGGTATGCGAGAGCGGGAGAAGAACTGGAGCACGAGGAGCTTGGAGCCGGGAGCACGAGGAGCCTAAAGCAGAACCAGGCAAATGCGCAGCGGAGAGCATGGTAACGTGAGCCTTGTAACTTGAACCTGGAGCCTGATCTTCTCACGCCAGAGATCCATGTGAGTGGTTTCCAGGAAGGATGAGGCGACGTCGGGGGAAGGTGAATTAAAGAGCCTAGCGACTTGACATCGCTTGGTTGACCTCAGCAAAGTTACGTGTCATGAGCCTGTGGCCATGTGTCTCATGTCTGGGCTCAAGTGTCACTGCATCGGAGCTGGCACCCGCATCCGGGAGGTTTGGTGCATATATTAAGCTAACCATTGTACCTAATTAATATCATTGTCACCATCTAACCATTAGATTTCCTTTCTAAAATTTTGTCAACATCTCATTTCATATCTTCATAGGCTTATTGAAATATGCCTGGAAGGTAAGCAGTTGCAATTGTCATTTTCCATCCTTAAATGGAAACGCACCAGACCAAGGCTGTTAGGAGTAGGGAGCACAATTTTAAAAAATATTTGGGGAGCAGAGTGTTCTAGGAGGGTTTTTTTGTATTATATATATTTTAATATATTTTGATGCATATATATTTTAAAAAAATCATGCAAAATGCCAAATACCTGTTATTTATGAGTTTTTTCACCATGCAAAATGTCAATACTCTAACATTAAAACATAGATCTAACCCTTGAAGTGGGTAATTTACAAAAACATTACTTGTGAATTTTTTTTGGAGAAGATAAGAATGCTAATTTAGAAAAATATAAGAACCCTAACTTAGAAAGGTAAAAGTTTAAAACATTTATGCAGAGAAGATAATAAGGCTAAGTTAGAGGAGATAAGAATACTAACCAAGAGAATATACATAGTATTTTAAGATTCACTAGTTAGACCTGGGAAGGCTTGTCAAAGCCTTAGAAGTTCATGCTTGAGCATGTATTATTGGAATCATATTTTGAACTGGAATTAGTTCCTTTTCCCTTGGGTATTGTAACAATGCCCACTCCTTCAATTGTTCCCCAAAGAAAATATAGAGCTGGATGTTGTAGGATATCTACCCCTTTCCATGTCTTCTTTTCTGCCGGTAGATCTTTCAAGTGGATAAGGTCTTTTGACAATATCATGTTCCTCAAATTTCTTCTCTCTAGTGGCGAGAATGTGGTTAGGGATTAGAATGAAATTCCCCTCATCATTCAATGGCAGAAAAATATTTGAGGTTTGGATCCGTTGACATACTACTTCCTTTAGACATGAAGCATAGAATGTATGGACAGGAGTACCAATTGGAAATTCAAGAGTATATGCAACTTGTCTTACACTTGATTGTACTTCTGATCTGGATTTTATGAGCAGAACGAAATGAATACAGATTATTATCAGATGCTTAACACAAAATAACAGAAATACAGTAAAACTGGTTTTCTACTCAATAAGGAAATAAGCTAGAACTTTAAAATGCAGTGGAAAACAAGCTTGCTGGAATGGTGGCGGCTTATCTCTGAGAAGAGATGTGACGACTGCGCTCATTTCGCAAGAAGATGGTTATAATGAGGCTCTCAAGGCCTTTTACAATAAACAGGAATGTCAAAAACCCTAGACATCCAAAAACCTAACCCTAGGAGATGAAGCGCCAAAAGTCATGTGGGCCCCGTTTGGGTAAGTTAGTACATCAACTTCCCGGGGTTGTAACTTTTGCATATGAACTCCGTTTGGGGCGCTCGGTAGCCCGTTGGAAAGGTCTATCCGAGATTTACAACTTTCGACTAGGGCCTAATGCATGCCAAAGGAAACCATTTGGCCCCCCAAAATGCCAAAAAAGGTCATTTAGGGCCTCAAAATGGCCCCGGAAGTTCAGGACCCAAAAAACTGCTAAAAATAGTACAATACCAAAATTGCCATAAAACTATTTTGAGCCAGTTGGAAAGGTGGGTGGCCACCAATATCCACCTGGATCAACTTTATACTTATAGGGCCCATAGTACCTTGGTGCAGTTTTTTATTACCCATTCCCTTTAAAGCACCTCCAAATATATGGTTACAATCTTAGGAAAATCTAATTATCAACTTCAAATTCTCTTTCACTGTGGCACTGGTCTTCCTGGGCCTTCATTCAATCTTGAGCAGTTCTGATATTCTCCTCGATTCCATGCAATCTTTGTTGACTTTTCTCAAGGAAATCTCACAGAACAAGTACATGAGTGTCTTCCATGGTTCAATCAATCAGTTTAGGAGGATGCCAACTGTAGAGGGCCTCAGAGGGAGACATAACCATGGAGGTATGGTAATTGATATTGTATAATTCTCACACAAATGTAGCCACTTATGCCAAGAAGATTGCAGGTCTGTCACATAGTTTTTATTGCTCCAAACATTTGTTCACTACCTCTGTCTAATCATCTGTATCTGGATATAGATATTTCTAAGGGTCAACATGGTACCCATTATCCTAAAGAGTTATTTCCAAAAGTTTCTTATAAACTTTTGATCTCTATCACGAATAATGTACCTAGGAAGTCCATGAAGCTAATTGATTCTTGTATTGGATGAAGTCACCTGTGAAAGAAACTATGCTATCATCTATCTTTGCTTTGTCTTTATCTAGCAACATAGTGATAACTTTGGATCCTTGGCATGTTTGATAATATTATCTCTTTCCATCCCAGTTGAGTCATGGAAATAACATGCAGTTCTACCACTCGAGGTATGAAGTATTTAACAATCCATTAATCAATATCAAAGTTAAAATCTTGTAACTTGCTTACCCACTTGGCTTGTTGCTTAGATAAAGTTTTCCGGGTTAAGAAGTTCTTAAGGCTTTAGTGTCGTACTAATGATGAAGTGTTGACCCAAAAATTACTACCTGAACTTTTTGATTGCTTGCATGATAGCCAACATTTTATTATCTTAAATACTCAAGGGTTTTAATTTTTTCTCTATTATCTTTGTGCTTTCAAAGGTGACAGCCTGTTGATTTTGCATAAGTCTGACCCAATACTGGTTCTTGAAGCATCAAATTCCATGAAAAATCTTGTGAAAAATATGGAAGTGCTAAAACTGGCTTGGATGTTGTTATTTTTCTCATGGAATGAAATGTAGCTTTTGCAACCTCTGTCCAATGGAACTGATCTTTTTGTTATATCAATAAGTGGGGCCATGATTCCTCCAAACCATATTTAAAAAACTCACCGTTGAAACTGCATAAACCCATGCATCTTCTCAACTGAATTATGTTTTTACTTTTTAGGCATGTTGGCCAATAAAGAATGGCTTGAATCTTACCAGCCCCCACCATAGATGGTAGTCAAATGTGTGAAGTTTTCATTGCACTAGCCACACACACATAAGTGGTTCAAAGCCCACCTCTTGTTCTCCTTAATGCCAACCATTTGTAGTTAATACAGGTAAGATGAATTGGTGAAGCCATAGGTTCTCTTTGTGCAAAGTTGCAAACCCATCTTTGAACCAGTGGTCAAATCTGTGAAGCTTGCATTGCACTCCCTGTGCATACATAAGTGAATAAAGTCAACCCCGTGTTCTCCTCAACAACAACCATTTGTGGTTGATATAAATAAGATGAATTGGTGAAAGTCATGGATTTTCTCTTTGTGAAAAAAATTGGTCCTCGTGATCGGCATGTTTAGGAAACAAGGCCAATAAAATGTAATCTGTACCATGTTAATGAAAAATAGCTCCTCAAGGAAAAAGCAATTACAAATACCAAACATAGACACCAACCGAAAGGGGAAAATAAATACTAAACGCCAATACAACAAGATTTAACCTAGGAATACATTGACTAAATCTACATATATGAATGCACTAGAGCCCTAGACCTATAGCCAAAGATTAGTAACCAAATGGAATTTAAAATAATAATTTTCAATGGCACTTGGATGAAATGTTAGGCCATCCACTAGGATTCCATTCTCACTATTGTCTGCCCCCACCAAAATAGCATAGGTTTCACAGGTATAAGGATTGGTGCAAGTATAGGGTGCATGGACTTGGCCCCTAAGCCACCATGGAAGTACGCTCTTTGCAGTACATCCGCCTGGGGCATGTCACTAGTGAAACAAATACAATGGGTATTTGAAAAATTAAAACCTACTCCACCATGATTTAGCAAGCTGTGCTTTGCTGTGATCGAATGGGGAAAGAAAAAACAAGGAAAGGAAATTAAATTATAAGGGTAGCTCACCATGGGAAACGTTGGGGTGGAAAGTTGATTTGCAGTAGCCATAGAAATACATAAGCTGATGCATGTGCATTGTCTATGATGGAATGCAACCCATGAAAATCTTTCCTTTCTAACAAAAATCTTCAACTATGAGTATAGGCACACCCATTTTCTATGATGGATATGTAATTTGAGCTTCACATGTTCAATCCTGATGGCCAGCTGCATTTCTATCAACCAGCAAGTGACTCCATCCATAAATAATAAAATCAAGAACTAAGGAAAACCATACTCTAGTGGTCTCAGATGAAGCCTGTTGCCTTGTGGCAGCAACATTGGATCCACTAGGAACAGCTTGAGAGATACCATCACTGAGCTTATTTCCTGAATTACAAATCAAATAACCACTTATAGATTGCTTCAAGCCTTCTAGAGTTTTTGGCCCCAAGGTCTGCAATAGACTTCTGAAGGTGTTCCCTCTTTAGCTGATGAAGCACTTTATGATTGTTTTTCGACTTGTATGAACTGCTTGATAGATCCCCTTTAGTGTCCATGTCCAAGGATTTCACTTACCCCTTAGATGAGGTTGATTTATCCCTGAGGGATCATGTATCCTTGTAAAATATAATGAATGAACTATGTTTGCTAAGCATGTAAACACTATTAGAAACACTACTATAATTTGGAATGGGGATTTTTTTTAACATTATTCAACATTTGGAATTGTGCACCTGTCACATCCTGCCTGAAGCATTTGTCCACTGTTGATGTATCAGCTTGATTACAACCTATTTCCATCTTGACGCTGATCCTGCTAAACATGAAAGGTCCAAACACCGAGTACATTTCAAGGAATAGGGATTCTCAATCTCCTTTGTGACAACATTTTTATCAAGAGGGTATGCAACATACTTGACATTCTTCTCATCTTTGGAAGCTAAGCCAGAGTTTGATTCTTTAACTGCAGTCTCAATGAGTCAATACCAATATATTTGTTCAGAGCTTCCTGCATTGTTTCCTGCTGGATAGCCAAAGTAAGATTTCCAACTTCTTCAGTTGATGCTTTTTTTTATGTTTCATCACTTTCCTCTTTATTGCTCACATCATCTACACCATGAAATGGTTTAATTGTGCTTGCACTAGTATTGACAGTGACCTCGGAGCAGGTATCATTAGAAGATGAAATCAAACCATTCCTTCAAATTTTCACAATAAAAACCTTCTGTAGCTGTTGATTTAGAAAATCCTACAGTACATGTGCATGCTTTTGTGACCAGAGCCCCTAGGGTTTGAGCCTAGGCTCTGATACCAGAATGTAGTGCATGGTAATATTTAACTGCTTAAATAACAATTACTTCTCTAATGTCACTGCTATAATCAATGATACAATGTTAAACATGACTATTTACAGATAACTTATAAATATTGAAAGTATCTTAAAAGGGAAGAGAGTCAAGGAAACGTCCTTGGAAATGGAAACATGGAAAAACTTGACTTACAAGAGTGTGCAGCAAGCCAAACCACCACCACCAACAACAACAACAACAACGGGCAACAATGTGTGGGGGACAACTCTCCACCGAACCTACCACTCAATCAGAGATTGAGAGCCCCTGAGCCCTTAATCAGTACAAATCTGCCAAATACAATCTTCTTACCCCCCTCAGAATCAACTAGATTTGAACTTGACTCCCCCTCAACTCCTCCTCACCATGAGCATGTAATCCTCACAACAAACTCATGTAGTCAACCACTCTCATGCATGAATCTAACCAACAAAAACCAAAGCCCAGAGATAGCGAAGAACCCCCATGAGTTACTCCCTCTTCCCTTAAAAGCCCATTTTCCATATTATTAAAATAAGTTTTTTTTGCATAGATGACACTTGTCAACCATGTACAAATCCCACTTTTTAGCTCAATAAATCCCATTCAATCTTACATATGCACCTAATTATTAGTATTACCCTATTTTATTAATATTTGATTATTATGCACCTTTAGTCATGCACCTATAGTTATAACTTATTTAACTAGATGGGGTATTACACAATTTTCTTGTGAAGTTATAGTTCCCTCTTTTATGATGTGCTTGTGTAATTGACAAAATGTTTAAATCATCAATGTCGATAAAGTTGCATTTATTTATGTAAATATTGTGTGTGCATTCCTAGTAGGGATGATCAGGAAATTTTGACTTTTAAGGACCTGAAGAACTTATGTGATCTCCTGGAAGACAAGGATGGTGGTCCAAAGTGTCAAATGATGATGGAGCACTCCACACCAGAGATGACCTACGAAGCTTGGCATCGTGAACCAAAGGTAATGCTCAAGGTTTTGACAATTCTTGAGTCATTTCTCCTCTTTTTTGTGCATGTCCAAGACCAATGTTCAACACCACATAAATCATTATGTTATTTCTAATATCAAAGCACAAACTACAACAAGATTGTCATGCTTGCAACATGTCAATTGAAAATTGATCTGATATTCAAAGATATTCCTTATGTTGAAGCAATTTTAGATATTGGCACTGAGAGTGAGAAAATGTTCTTTGATTGGCAGTGATTGATTCAGGTGATAGCAGATAATACACATTTTGATAGTTATATTATAATAGAGAAGCTTGCTACTAACTATTGAGGCCTTTGATAAGAGATAGTACTGGTAAAGAGGCTATGGATCAATGTATTGATTTAACTTAATTGACTGCTACCATTTTCTAGTCATCAAGTTTTTCAATATTTTTTGTTGAGATTCAGTTATCATTTCAGTAGGTTGAATCCACTCTTCAAGGAGCATGGTTTTTATTTTGTCACGTTATTTCTAGATTGGCCCCACACAATATCACACAAGAACAATCTTTGAGGATGTGGTGCCAGAGCTAGTAAGGGATTTTTTCTGGGATGACAACTTTCGCCGAAGTTGGGATGACATGCTCATTTATAATAAAATTCTGGAGGTGTACCCACTGACAGGAACCATGATTGTCCACTGGATTAGGAAGGTAAGATACGGAATTGGCCTTTTCAAGTTTGCCCTGTTTTGGCGTCTGATATGCTGTCCGTTTTTTTATTATTCTTTGGCTAAGCTATTTCAAAATTGCTCTGTTTTATTTTTCTCAATTCTCATAGATATAGTTCTAGCTTTTTCTAGGAGTTGCATTTGCACTCCCACATTGTACTTATACTGATTGTATCCTTTTAGTCCCATTGACCTACTTTTGTTGTCATTCGTTGGACATTAATAAAATTATCTTATCTTATCTTATCTATGCTATCTAGTTTCTTATAATGTCAGTGGTGTTAAATCCACAGTTTTCCTTTTTCTACAAGGATTGAGAATATATAATTGGTCATCGGATTTGGAAGTTTGAAAGGACATTTTTCTGTCTGACAAAGGTACGTCTAATTAGAGTATAACTTATAATACATGTTGTATTATGGTGTTTATTGTTAGTGGTTATCTTTTATTTCATCCTGCATGATGCTGATATGCCTACTGGAATTGGAAGACCTTCCTTCATGTTAATGCATGCCTTTTCATCCTGCACACAAGGTACTAATGTCTTATTTTTGCACAAAAAAAATTTCAATTTTATTAATAAAAATAAAATTACATTTGATAGATGCTTTCTAGCATTCAAAGATCAAACTTCAAAATAGAGAGATTTTACATTTCTCTTCATCCTATCATTGTACAAACATACTGTCGAAGAGATTACCATTAAAAAAAAACTACATGGGTTTTCATATACCATATAAAAAAGTAGGTCCTCCAGATAAGTGCATCAATATGTCTTAGTACTGTCATTATATAGCCTTCCATATCAGAGTCCAGGAACCAAAAGAAGTATCCAAAACTGATTCAATTATTCCCGCAATCATAGACAGAAAATCGCAGCACCAGCTCATAAATTCAGTTTAACAAAAAGGTCTAGGATTATGTTCTGTAAGAAAGTATTCCTTTTGTTCACATAAATGCCAGGATCCTAGAGCCATCTGGAGACCATTTTTTGAGAGGTAGTTTGCCAAACTATTCCTTTCTCTGTACACATGGAAGAAAGAGACCTCATTAATAGCAGGTTTGAAGTTTTGTAGTTCCTCATATATAGGCCTTGAGATGACATTTTCATGGTACAAAGTTACAAACACCGTTTAACCAGTTTATAAATTCCTTGACTTTTGTTTTCTTAGACATGGTTGCTGTGGGTCACAACCAACATCGCATACCTGCTTTCTGCCTATGTTAGGTTCTATGCCTCCTATAATTTTGGCAGAACAATTCTTTATTGATTCCTTTTAAAACCTTCGGGCAAGGAATTCCATGTATCTTACTTCACTGGCTGATCAAGATGCTCTTTATAGAGCCTTCAAAGAATGATTTTTGTGGTGGGATTACATCACAAGGGAAGGTCATATATGATAATGGAGTGAATAAAGATGGTGTTCTCTCCAACCTCTTCAAGAAGCTGCAACAAGCATCTCCTAGGTCATTTTAGGACAACCTCTGCTTAAAATTCATGTTAGGAGAGATTGGACAAAATCATGGCTGCTAATTACATATCTTGACAATGATCTGTGAATATTTAGAGCAGACAGGGGTTGATTGTTTGTACTAGTCAAAGAATTAATTTATCTTTAGAGTTCGTAATCATTGTAGATTGGAGAACTTTACTTTGCATATTGTGGTGTTCATTCCATCAGTTTTTACAATTTTTGGAGAGGCCAGGCTGTCTATAACTTGAAAGCATCTTTAATTTACAAGAGTGCATGCATTCAGATATGTGTTATGCATTCTTATTTATTCTTGGCACGTTTTTTGGGGTCCTATTATAGAAAACATGAATGCTTATTATTTGGCTCTGTAAAATTTCGGTGTTTTGAGCAATGCTCTATTCAACCGTTCTTGGTTTATGTTATGCAATTGCTCTTTGAAGTTGATAAAAAACTATTATTAGTGTGACAATACTTAATCATACAAGCAGGAACTTGTTAGTCCTTTGCATGCAGAGAAAAAATAGGGTCGGGAGATTCATGGGTATTCTATTAGGAATGGGTTTGAATCAAATGCTCATGTAATTAATTCCCTTGTAGCTATGTGTCCTAATTTTTGTAAGATCGATTGTTCATACCATATGTTTGAAAAAATGCCTAAGAGAGACTTGATTTCTTGGAGTGCCATGATTGCTGGGTTTGTTGGTTTTGCACAGGATTCTTAGAGTGCCATGATTCTAGAATATTTATGTCCATATTATATGATCAAGGTATTTCCTAAATCTAGTTTTTGTCATGCAATTTTTTATGTAAACACTTGTTGAAATGAGCTTTAAACTAATGCAAAAATGTGTATCTTTATAGAGGATGAAGAATGCTTGAATCTTAAGAAATAAAGAGTTAGTCATTATTTACATGCAGATAGTTAGCAAAAGTTATTAGCGGTAAGATTCCATTTCTAATATTTCTTGTGAGTGCATAAATTGTTGTCAACAAGTCTCTCATTTTTATTTTAAAATTCATGTGCTCATGTAATAGAACACCAAAATTGTTTTGACTTTTTTAGTTCAACCTCTCACTTTATTTTTTTTACTTGTATTTTTGGATATTTATGTGTAGAAAGTAGAGCATGAACTCCTTTCCCAATATCAAAACCAACTTTTGTATAAGGAACATTCAAGGTGTCATTCCCTACTAAAGGACCAGAAGGTGACCAGAAGGTATGAATTTGAAACATGAACAGTGTGAAAATGTGAGGTACTTTTTCTAGTATGCTTTCTTCTAATCAAGATTATGAATTGAAATTGATCATTCAAGGATGTATAGGTTTTTTTGCAGGATACCCAAAGGTCCGGAACCAATAACCCAAATTTTCAAATAGGTACTTCTTTTTTCCTTGCTACTTGATTGAAAATTTGCCTAAATGAGATGCTTTTGAGAACTGGAAATGAAGTTTTCAGAAGATAGGACTTTTTTCAGAAAATATGACATTTTTTTTCAGAAAATTTAATTTAATTTTCAGAAAGTTATTAGCTTTACAATCTATATTTTGGCACTAGAGAATCTTGAATAAAGTTAGTAGGTATACAACAGAATTACCATGTAAGAATTTGGGTGCAGATTTGAGTTTGATATGATTTGGAAAAAGAAGTATTGGAAAAATTATAATTCATAAAAGATATTAAATGTACATCTCATTAATATGAAAAACACATGCAAATTATTTTAGAAATATGTGTATCTTCTCTAAAATGATACTTCCATAATATATATAGAGTTAAGAACATGATAGAATTCTCATCTATCTACATTTTTTTTGACAAACAAATGTCATATTTATTTAGGTCAGTAAGTTATAAACATATGCATATGTATTGAAGAATTTATTGGCATCCATTGCTCCTAACGTTATAAGAATAGCTATGAGCACCTTGAGAGCACAATATATGGAGATCTCCACCAGTGCATATATTGGGTCATCATAGGAAGATCAAGGGATTATTCCTAGCTCTAATTTACAAGAGGTTTTGTGTTTGGGTTGTGAGGGAATACAATTACAATTGGGGTTTTTGTTAAAGGGTCTCGAGGCTTTCCACCTTTTCCTTCTTAGTGAAGTGATGGAGGCAGCCTCAAAGTTGAGTTGATGATTAATTCGACCCCTCTCATCTATCTACGTTCTTTCTAACAAACAAAGGTCATATGAACTATCACATGTAAACCTTGATTTTTTTGTTGCCATGTTATGATTGTCTTATGAGTTGAATCCGAACATTGGAAAAATTCAAGTGAAATTAATCATTGGTCAAATTTCCATATGGAACTACCCAATTTGGATAAATTCTACTACCATGGTGTACAAGCTACAGTTTGGCACTAGATACATTAATTGGATCTCTGCAACACGTTTTCAAGCAATATGAACCACAAATCCAGCATTGTATGGCTATTTGACATAAACCTCTATTTGTTTAAAAGAAAAAATGTATTTTTATTCATAAGAGAATGAAAGCCACATTCTTTAGGTGCTTAAAGAACGATGCAAAATATCCTATAAGTATATTGTCTTAATTATATCAGGTATACATATATGTCTAATATACATAAAATATTATGAAAAACTACAAGGCACAATTATCCATAATATAGACTAATTATCCCGGCTTATCGATTTCCAAGTATCTATTCATTAATGGTCTTTGTACATGATACAGACTCATCTGATTATTTGCAGTACACATGTTCATGACAGTGTAGTTTTCCTCCCTGGTGCACATAATGCTTTCAAATTCAAATATTTCTGAATGGAGGGCATTTATTTCACAAATTTCCTATCAAGAAAATCACATGGACATCAAAGAAAATAGAATGAAAAACATAGGTTAGGTTATGCTGTCTTATTTACATCCCCCAATTCAGAGCTCCAATATGCTTCCATCCACACATATAGTTGTCAGGGAGAATTAGTACAAGAGAGAATCCTACAAACTTCTCTACCACAGCACCAGGCATTGGCTAAATGTGGATAAATAGGATGAACATTGATTTTCCTTGCACTAGTAGGCATTTCCTCAGAAGAATCCTTGTAATGTGATTCTGAGAAGCAGGATTCTCTATTTACATAGTTCAACAAAGCCTCCCCAACAAGGGCACCTAGTTTCGACGTATCTGGTTGGTGATGTAGCCCTAGTTCAGGTGTCATGATTGGGCTCAGAGAGAGTGTACGTGAAGGGATATCTGATGGAAAGTGGAAGCAATCTAGGTTCGAGATTTTGGGTTTCCTCAATGAAGGAAGGAAGACACAGGGCTTTGTAATCTCATTATTTCCAGAGACCAAAGTTGTTGGATTTCTCTGTGAATCCTTAATGAAATCATCCTCATGAATAACATCATTCATTCGTGACAGGATATTGAAGGCTAGGCTCTCCAACACCCTTGAGTAGATTTCCAAAATTGAGTGGCCAACATCCAGTGACATCATAATTGACCAAACAAGCAGTAAGATTAAGAGTTTGCATCCTTCTTGTATAATTCTGTAAGTGCCTAGAGTTGATGTTAGTCAATACCAACACAACACAGAGAAGCATTTCAAAATCATGAATTGAATTGATATATCTAGAGAAAACAAAGAAACCCAATTGTCAACCCATAGAAACAACATTTGAGCCTAATTTGAATAATAGAAACAACATTTAGGCATGTTGCATAACCCACTATAGCTGGAAAAGCATAAGCTGTGAAGCAAGAGAGATGAAGGATGTGGTGATAGTGTTAGCTTTACTTCTTGCTCAGTTGTTGATTTTCCTCTAGCATCGACATGCTTTAACATATCTTTCTCTTAGTTTCTGTATACAACCATGATGGCTGTTACTTAAGCCCCATTAATGAGAAGGGTGCAGTCACATAGACATTTTTATAGGGTACATGCATGCTTCTTGAAGTTTTTTGTTTTAATATTTAGTTAGTTGTTCTAACTTTAGACAAGATGAACAAGAGAGGATTCTTCTAGATTTTGATGGGGCAATTTTCCCAATGCTAAAAGATGCATACATGCAGACAATCTTCTCTAGTTGGATTCTCTACTCTAGACATTCTCTCATATAGGTTGGTCACATTGCACTATGCAGATTTAGGGTGAGGGTTTCCTAGCCTAGCCTAGGAACACCACAAGGATGGTTGGAATTAATTGTAAACCCTAGGCATCCTATTTTCTAAAGGAGAGATGGGGTGAGCATCATTCATATGATTATACATATTGGTATTTGAGCTATTGCATTGTATTTTTCTTCTTCTAGTTAATGGAAGACATATGGGATTGACTGTTGTAGATTTGTTATTGTTGTCCTCATTTTCAAATTGTTATGTCCCCTATGGTTGATGCTTCTAAAGAATTGCAAAAAATATACAAAAAAATGTTCCTAGTCATCCTCTAGATATTTTTGTTGAACTTATAGGGGAGGCAATCTATCTTAGGTAACTCGGTCTCTCATGTACTTGGTTGTCTTAAACATCTCTAAATATAGGGTTTGTGTATGTGATTGTGAGAGGATATTCTTCTTTGATTGAGATAGCACAACAAAGACCACTCACATTTTTGTTATTTTAAGCATGGTTGTCTTTTGATATTATTGTCTTTTCTTAGAATTACAAATGATGCAATCTGGGTGTTCATATGCTCCTCTCCCCAATTCTGAAAGGGTTATAGCTCAATGGAAGAGCACCTGCCTTGCAAGCAGGAGGTTGGTGGTTCGATTCCTCTGTGCCCTATTGATATTGCAATATTGGTATTTTTAATAAAATATATTTTATTATGATTTATTATGGCTATAGAGGGGTTTTCAAACCGTCTTTGTATGTTGCTACGAGGGGGGTTCTAAACCGCCTTCATATGTCACTATGAAGGGGGTTTGAATATGCCCTTGTATGTTACAATGAAGGGGGTTTAGAATCACCCTCGTAGGTACCTATGAGGGGGGTTTAGAATTGCCCTCATAGGTACCTACGAGGGGGGTTTGTAACCATCCACAAATGTTTGTAATAAGAAATTTTAAGGGGGGTTTCAAACCGCCTCTATAGGCCTCTATGAGGGGGGTTCCAAACTGCCCCTATAGGCATCTATGAGGGGGGTTACAAACCACCCCTATAGGCCTCTACGAGGGGGCTTCAAACTACCTCTATAGACCTCTACGAGGGTGGTTCAATGCTACCACTATAAGCCTCTACCATGGGGGTTCTAAACCGCCCCTATAGGCCTCTACAATGGGGGTTCCAAACCGCCCCTATAGGACTATACGAGGGGGGTTCACAACTGCCCCTATAGGCCTCTACGAGGGGGGTTTGAAACCCCCCCTATAGTCCTCTACAAGGGGGGTACCAAACTGCCCCTATAGGTTTGTATGAGGGGGGTTCACAACCGCCCTCGTAGCTCTCTATGAAGGGGGTTCAAAACCGCCCCCATAGGTCTCTATGAAGGCGTCTACGAGGGGGGTTTTGTAAAGAACCTGCAATAATTAATTAATGCAAATGCACAAGATATCAAAAATAATAGAACTCAGAATCACTTTTATATTGATCACGGGCCACTTCGAGGGGGCAACCTCCTTTGAGCAAGCTCAATACAATTAACTTCATGGTGCCTTCATAGGCCTCAACACACACTTATATACTAAGTCTAGGCGCCAATACCATGGGTCAATACTATGTGTCAATACAAACCATGGGCTAAGTCTAGGCGCCAATACTATGAGTCAAAACCATGGGACATATAATACTATGGGACGACTTACAAAGCATATGCGTCCAATACCACGGATCAATACTATGGGCTAATATAAACTATGGATCAACAAATACTACGGGACATCTTACAAAGCATATGCGTCCAACAACAATATACTAACAAAGTAAAGACATGGGTTCCTAACATTCCCTCTCCCTTAGAAAAAGCTTTGTCCTCAAAGCTTTAGATGTGGAAATTGATGCAGAATTTGAAGGAGTGGGTCCCCTGTAGCATCCTCGGGTTGCATTCTGAGCCATTGGCACCTTTCGAGTTTCAGGGAGGATTGCATGGAAGGCTGTAGATGAAGAAGAACCATATCAGCGATGTGAAAAGTGCACTCAGAACAGTGTTGATCAGCTTGTTGTTTCAGTCGAATTCTTGCCATGTGAAAATTGTCTTGCAGAATGAGAAGAAGCTGATCACGGTTTCGAAGAATTGAGTCAATTTCCTGAACTGGGGAGCTGCTGAAGGTGTATGGAAGAAGAACTGGTGGTGCCTGTCCAGAGACTGTTTCATATGGTGTCCTTTGAGATGTGGTACTATTAATACCACTGGAGTGCTTCTAGGAAATCCATAGAAATAGTTTTCCAAATCTGTGGAGGGATGGGCAAGGGTTCGAGCAGTCCCGAAAGGAGGGTCGTTTCACCCTTGTTGACCTGGAAAGTATCACAGTCAACCACCATCCGTTGGATTGTCCTTTTGAGTCCTTGCCAAAAGAAGTTACATTGTTCCTGGTCATACATTTTGAGGAACCCAGAGTGCCCTACTGATGAAGAAGCATGAAGTTCAGAGAAGAGATAGTCCCGTTGAATATATTGCAACCAATTTGGAACAAGCAGAGAAATAGATGCAAGAGAAACTGGGTCATCAAATGTGCGAGGAGGAGCATCTTCCACCATATTGTCCTTACCCTTATGGTAAGTGGTCGCATAGTCATAACCCATGAGTTGGATAACCGATTTCAGGTGTGTTGGGGAGGAGACCCGTTGTTCCAAGTAATTTTCCAGACACCGGAGATCAGTCTTGAAGTAGAAATAATTCCCCAATAGGGATGGCTACCACTTCTGTACTGTACGCAAAATAGTCATCATTTCCTGCTGAGAGGTAGATGCGGCTAAATTCTTTCCGAAAAGGTCTCTTGAAGGCAACAAGTTCATTGGTTCAGCAAAGACACCTGCATATCTATCCAAGGAAGTAGTGGAGACTATTGATGGGTGCATTTGAATGGAATGGAGCTGAGCGATGACACCATGTGAATTCGTCTTAAGTATTTTTTCCAGGCGATGTGAACTAATGATGCAGAGAGACCCTGGTTGTAAGCCCATAAATTTGTGTTGTGCCCCATTGACTGAAAACTGCATCCAAAGTTCAGCAAAATCCCATAAGATGGGGCCAAGTGTGCGTAACCATTGAATTCCCAAAACCACATCACATCCACCTAAGGACAAGGAAAACATGTGAGAGCGCAGGTTATAATCTTCCATAGAGATTCGCACATTGTGACACTTCCCCTTGCAAGGTAAGGTGCCCCCATTGGCAACCATGACTTCAAAGTTGGAGCAAGGATGGACAAAACAATCAGCCTGTTTGGAAATTCGAGGATCAATGAAGTTATGACTGCTACCAGAATCAATGAGTATGGTAAGAGGGAGCTTCTTGAAGTATCCCCTGACTTGCATTGTTTTTGGGGTGGTGACGCTGGTTACAGCATGGAGAGAGATCTCAAGTGGGTCGTCCTGAGATGGGGTGTCAACAGGCGAGTGTTGAATGTCGACCTAGTCATCTACTGTATCTGGAGCTTCTTCATCAAGTTCTGAGGCAGGAGGAGAATCCACATCCAAGAGATAGAGCTTTTGTTGAACACATCTATGTCCCCGGGTGAATTTCTCATCACAATTATAGCAAAGCCCTTTTTCTCGGTGTGTCTGCATTTCTATTTCAGACAAATGCTTGATAGGAGTTGGTTGAGGAGCAGGCGTGATGGGAGGTCGTTGGGAACCCATATTTCTGAAATGAACAAAGGTGGGTTTGGAGCGTTGTTGAGATGCGATCTTGTCCTTGGCCAGCTTATCCAACCCTAGGACTTCCATCATTGTGTTGGGACAAAACATTTTGACCTCTGAGTGGATTTCATCCTTGAGACCACTGATAAAACAACTCCTATAGAATTCATCAGACAATCCTTCTGTGTGATTGGCCAATTTCTCAAATTCTGTTTGATAGTCTCGCACTGTGCCAATTTGGTGAAGTTTAGTGAGTGCTCCTGTGAAATCATCAAAAGCACTAGGACCAAATCGTGGCAAAATGAGTTGGCAAAAATCTGTCCAGTTTGGCTCGGGATGAGCTTTGATGTACCAACGGTACCATTGAAGGGCTTCCTGTTCCAAATGAAAGGATGCAAGTGGAACTTTTTGGGCATCAAAAGTATTATGCAGACTGAAATATTGTTCTGCTCGATATATCCATCCAGTCGGATCAGTACCATTGAAGCGAGGAAAATCAAGCTTCGGCCCACGAAAATTGCTGGAAGAAGAGAACCCGGTGGCTGCAAAAGATTCTAGCGGTCGGTTATTGTTCATGGTTGAATGTTGAAGATGGAGGCTGAGAAATTCTTCATCCAGATCTTGGAGTTTGGTTTGGATGGTTGCAAGTGCTTCCTCCATGGTGTGTGCTCTTGCACGGGTGACAACCATAACCAGTTTTTTTTTTTTTTGGTGGAATGGGTAGAAAAACACAAACAGAAGCTGATTGAGTAAAGGGAAATTTGGATTGGGGAAACAATCTGATGGGTAATTAGGGTTTGACTAGATTTTGGACACTGTCGAAAGGACAAGAAAGCAAAACGGGGGATTTCAGAAGGGGGGTGATAGACTGAGAAAATTTGGCAGAGAGGGACAAAGAAGCAGAATTCAAAAAGGAACTCTGTGGTAAAATTTGAAGGTGATTGGGTGAAATCTGAGGAAGTTATGGCAAACCCTAAAAATAGACAAATGTGGGATTTCGGGCTTTGGGAAGGGGAATTGGGGATAGGGCCCTCAGGAATGAAGGATGAAGAATGGGATGACAGGGGTTCCTTGGAAATTTCAAGGGAAATAGAGTGAAAACAAGGAAGATATGGAGAAAAAATTGAATTTTATACTTTTTTTTTTCCCAGAAATGGATCGGCAACAGCGGGACAACAGTGCGGAAGGGATCGAAAATGATTGGATCTAAAACGGGGACTGGATCTAGAACGAATTTCAGAATAGATCTGAAACGGTTGGATCTAGAGCAAAAGTGATCGACAACAGTTCAACTGAAAATAGATGGACCCCAGGTATGTACGACTTCCTAGTAGTTCAGGTGTTTCACTCGGCCACCAATGCTGTCTGACGGCTTGCGTATTGGGGAAGTACCCCTCACTCCACAGCTCAGGTAAAACTGATAATCGCTTTGCCACAAACGAAAGCTCTTGGTTTACCTCACGGGTGGGAACTAGTCAATCAGGTAGGGGTCGTTGCCCTTTTCTCTAGCAGGTCCTCTCAATGGACCACCTACTTTGGGGTTCCTGTGGTACTCCTCACAATGAGTTTTAGGGCTTATTCCCAAGTACTTTCCACAGTTAAGCGGATAGGGATTATTCCCAAATCCGAAGCTGCAACAGATGAAAAAAAAAATTGGCAGAAATTCCACCCAACGAGCCCAAGAAAGTGCTCTGATACCAGATGTGAAGAACCTGCAATAATTAATTAATGCAAATACACAAGATATCATAAATAATAGAACTCAGAATCACTTTTATATTGATCACGGGCCACTTCGAGGGGGCAACCTCCTTTGAGCAAGCTCAATACAATTAACTTCATGGTGCCTTCATAGGCCTCAACACACACTTATATACTAAGTCTAGGCACCAATACCATGGGTCAATACTATGTGTCAATACAAACCATGGGCTAAGTCTAGGCGCCAATACTATGAGT
The DNA here is from genome assembly GCA_027924585.1 of Larix kaempferi. NCBI lineage: Eukaryota > Viridiplantae > Streptophyta > Pinopsida > Pinales > Pinaceae > Larix > Larix kaempferi. The sequence continues at coordinate 12,889,791 of BSBM01000859.1, forward strand.
CAAAACCATGGGCTAAGTCTAGACGCCAATACTATGAGTCAAAACCATGGGACATATAATACTATGGGATGACTTACAAAGCATATGCGTCCAATACTACGGGTCAATACTATGGGCTAATATAAACTATGGATCAACAAATACTACGGGACGACTTACAAAGCATATGCATCCAACAACAATATATTAACAAAGTAAAGACATGGGTTCCTAACAGGTTTAAAACCACCTCTGTAGACGTCTACGAGGGGGGTCACAAAACGCCCCCAAAAGTCACTTTTGGGGGTGGTTTCAATCTCGTCAAAAACCGCCCTTAAAGGGAAAAAATTTTAACATCGATGCCTTTAGGGGCGGTTTTGCCAAAACAGCCCCCAAAGCCAAAACCCCCCCCATAGGTCACTTTTGGGGGCGGAATACAACCCCCCCTAAAGGCCAAAAATGTAGTAGTGATATTTGAGGTACCTGAAGGGTACAGTTGATTATGGGCTCAAGTATGATGCAAATCAAAAGTTTAACCTAGAGGGTTATGTTGATTTGGATTGGGCAGGCAGTGCCATTGATCGGAAGAGCACTTCGGGGTGATTCTTGAATATGGGATCTGGTATGATCTCTTGGTTTAGCAGGAAGCAATCATGTGTGGCACTGAGTACAACCGAAGCAGAGTATGTTGCAGCTTGTTCAGCTAATTGTGTGGCAGTATGCCTAAGAAGCTACTGTCTGATTTGTTTGATCTCCAGTTGAGTGCTACTTGTATATATTGTGACAACCAGAGTTGTGTGAAGTTGTCGGAGAACCCGGTGTTCCATTACAAGTCGAAGCACATTGAGATCAAGTTCCACCATATCAGGGATGTGGTGCAGAGAGGAGCATTGAAGTTTGAATACTCCAGAGAGAGACATGGTGTACTTCAGATCAAGATGCCCTCCAAAGGGAAGTGATGAGTCCGGAGACACAAATGCACACGAGCCATTCTCACATAGTGGTAGGTAGGTCCTCCTATGGTGCAGATGTAAGGGCTGGGGCCATTCTCACATGGTGGTAGGTAGGTCCTCCCATGGTGAGATGTAAGGGTTGGATGGGCTGTTTTGACATGATGGTAGGTAGTTCCTCCCATGGTGACATGGTGGTAGGAGAGTCCTCTCATGGTCGTTGATGTAATTGCCGAGCTGTTCTGACATGATGGTAGGTAGTTCCTCCCATGGTGACATGGTGGTAGGAGATTCCTCTCATGGTCGTTGATGTAATTGTCATGCCTTTTCGACATGGTGGCAGGTAGTTCCTCCCATGGTGACATGGTGGTAGGAGAGTCCTCCCATGGTCGTGATGTAAGTGTTGTGCCTTTCCGACATGGTGGCAGGTAGTTCCTCCCATGGTGACATGGTGGTAGGAGAGTCTTCCCATGGTCATGATGTAAGTGCTGAGCCAATCTCGAATAGTGGTAGGTAGGTCCTCCCATGTCGGTGTATATAAGTGTTGTGTGTGTGCATCTGGGTTGTGCTCTGTGGACGTGGACATGGATGATGATGGTGATCTGAAAATGATGATGTGACAGTAGGGTACACAAGTTTTGCAGAGGCATATAATCAGTCCTGAGATGCTCTTGCAGGTTTTGCGGTGGCATATAATCAGTCCTGAGAGATCTTGCAGGTTTTGTAGAGGTAGTGTAATTAGTCCTGAGGTATACCTACTTGATGGATTGCTCGCAAAGATGATGAAGGCCTACATGGAGGCTAGGCCTACATCCAACATGAAAAAGGGCTGGCTCTATAGAACTTCCTATAACGAAAAGAATTTAGAAATAGCACTAGTGATCGAGATGACGAGTACAACAGCAGTGACGATGATGCTCCATGATCCATTTACGATGATCCAGCTCCAGAGATGAAGACTTGTGCCTATATGTATTGACTTGTGTCAAGAGAATACCTTCCTAGTTCAAAGGGAGTGTTGATGTATTTGTAACTTCGGAATATATTCACTTGTATATTGTATGTATTACATTTGTACTTTATTGTATCCCCAACGGAGATGTATTATTCCTCTGATTGGATGTGTCGTCAGTTGTACTTGCATGTGTCGCAAGTTATATTGTAAGTGTCGTAACTTATACTTGATGGGTTATTAGACCACCTTAGTAGGGGTCGGCCTAGTCAGCATTATGTTAAGTGGTTAAGTTGAGGCCGACCTAGTTGAGTAAAGGCCAAGTGAAAGTTAGTGTATAAATAGAGAGTGTGACTCTCTCATTTTACACATTGTCTCATTCAATCACTTCTCATTAGTGAGAGAAGAGAAGGGTGTGCACAAATCGAGGAGGAGCATGCCGCTGAAGATATCTATCTCTTGGGTTTTATCATGGTCATCCTTGTATTTATGCTTATTCTATCTCTAAGGAAGTTGTGGGGTTTTTCAGCTTCTTGGTTTTCCCCGGTGAAATGTTTTGTGTCTCTTGTCTCTTGTCTCTTATGCTTGATATACTGTACATGTTGTTCTTTCAGTTAATGTCGTAGATCTATTGAATTTATGCTCAAAAACTAACATCATCCTCATAACCATCACCATCATAATCATCATGGTGATGAATTGATGATGGTGATGATGAAGAAGATGTTGATGATGATGACGATGGTGATGAAGATGATGTTGATGATGATGAAGAAGATGATGATGTTGGAGATGTTGATGAGGAAGGGGGGGGTATGAAAATGATGATGAAGAGGAGGACGATGATAATGGTCATGAGGATGTTGATGATGATGATGGTGTTGATGATGATGGTGTTGATGATGATGGTGATGAGGATGATGAAGAAGATGATGATGGAGATGAAGATGTTGATGATGATGACGATGGTGATGAAGATGATGATGATGATGATGGAGATGTTGATGAGGAAGGGGGAGATGACAATGATGATGAAGATGTTGATGGTGATGATGATGGTGATGATGATGAATATGTTGATGATGATGACAATGGTGATGAAGATGATGATGATGATGATGATGATGAGGATGATGATGATGATGATGGTGAAGATGATGATGGTTATGAGGATGATGATGGTGATGATAAGATGATGATGATGATGGTGATGGTGATGAATATGTTGTTGATGATGATGATGATGATCATCATCATCATCATCACCATATTCATCATCATCATTATCATGATATTCATCATCATCATCACCATCATCATCATCATCATCATCAGTATATTCATCATCATCATCATCAGCATCGTGATCATCATCATCACCATATTCAGCTTCATCATCATCATCATCACCAATTCATTATCATCATCATCAACTTTATGAGGATGATGATGATGATGGAGATGAGGATGGTGGTGATGAGGATGATGATGATGATGGTTATGAAGATGGTGATGATGATCATGATGATCATGATGGTGATGATGATGAACAAGATGATGATTATGGAGATGAGGATGATGGTGATGATGATGATGATGATGGTGATGAAGATGATGATGATTATCATCATCATCATCATCAACATATTCATCATCATCATCATCACCACCATCACCATCATCATCCTCATCACCATCATCCTCATCATCATCATCATCATCATCCTCCTCTTCATCATCACCATCATCATCAACATCCTCACCATCATCATCCTCCTCCTCCTCCTCGTCATCATCGTTCTCCTCTTCATCATCATTGTCATCTCCCCCTTCCTCATCAACATATCCATCATCATCATCATATTCATCATCATAATCACCATGTCGTCATCACCATCGTCATCATCATCTTGACATATTCATCATCATCATCATCATCATCATCTACATCATCCTTCTCATCTTCATTGTCATATCCCCCTTCCTCATCAACATCTCCATCATCATCATCATCTTCATCACCATCGTCATCATCATATTGACATATTCATCATCATCATCATCATTATCTTCACCATCTTCATCATCATCTGCATCATCCTCCTCATCTTCATTGTCATCTCCCCCTTCCTCATCAACATCTCCATCATCATCATCATCTTCGTCATCATCATCACCATGTCCTCATCACCATCATCATCATCATATTGACATATTCATCATCATCATAATCATCATCATCATCATCATCTTCACCATAATCATCATCATCTGCATCATCCTCCTCATCTTCATTGTCATCTCCCCCTTCCTCATCAATATCTCCATCATCACCCCTAAACACCTAGAAGCACTTAGATGCACTAGTTAGGGATTATGGGTTAGAATAGGGCCTAAAGGATTTTATGGGGGAGGGGCTTGTTGTTGCTGCAACATCCCCCCCCCAAATTGTTTTTGAAAAACATTGGGGCCCCTCCTTTTGTTTTTGAGAGGAAGTTTTCCTAAGAATATCTTAGCATCATAGCCTTTCCTTAATTAGCTTTTCCCTTGAAGAAGGGTCTTTTACTTGCCCTACCCTTTGAAGTTATTTTCTTTTTTTTCCTAAGTAAAACTCAAGTTCCTGAGCCGAAACGGTGGAAGAAAAGGACCAAGTCAAGCCGTGACGGAATTTCTAAGCTAACTTTTCTGCAACGGCGGAAGGGTTGGTCTAAACTTTCTGAAATGGCAGAAGAAAAGGACCAAGTCAAGCCGTGTCGGAAGACGCATCTTAAGTTTCCAAAAAAGAAAAACCTTTGACCAAGTGATCTTGCAACGGAAGCAATTCACCAAGTTTCTCCGCAACAGTGGGAGAATTCGCCCAACTCTTCCACAAGCAATCGAAAATTTATGAATAAGTCATCTTTGCATGAGGACTCGTCTATCTTTCCCGAAATGGTGAAGGTCTTCAAGTAACTCTTCTGCAAAGGAAGACAAACTCACTTAAGTTGGCCGATGCGTAGCATCACATTTTCCTTTCGCGGAAAATTTCGGACAATCCTCCCGCAACGGCGAGCAAACTCAGCCTTTCTTTCTATAGGAGACAGAGGCCTTAATCGAGTCTTTCCGATTTTTGGCGGTTGCATTTATTAAGAAAAAGGTCGATTTGACCCATTCGTATGCTGCTTTAACCCCATTTTAATGGCTTGCAACCACCCTAATAATGGCTCGCATGTTCCATTTTTATTATATAGGGCATGAACCCCGTTGGATTTCCATTGTTTCTTGTTGCTTGAGAGCTCTCTTCCCGTTTCCATTTGAGGTCACGAAGCGCGTATTCCAGGCTTGCCGGTTCCACAGCAAACGCCAACATCCGCATAACGTTCGTCTGCTCACAGGTTAGTACCCTTGCAGACCTTATTATAATGTGTTCTTCTCGTTTAAAATGGCATGATTCGTCACTCTTCTCGTTCTATCCTAGCCATGGTGGGACTCTCTGAATAACCACGGCTATAGCCGACCCATGTGCACCCCCGACTAGGCATATTGAATCCCTAATTATGGACATAAAAAGCTGTAGAACCTCAATCACCCACCACTTAAATGTTACAAGAACCTACAGCATACCTCTGCCCATCATAGAAGCCACCTGCTTGGTAATTTCGAGACCAACCTTGCCCATCCTTACACCAAAGTTATAAGCATTTTTACGCAACTGTGGAGTTTTACGTTGTGCATTGATTTCGTAGTTCATAGTTACAATATCAACAGGGGAAGTAACCAAATTAAAGTTTTTCACAAGATTATAAAATAGCATGTGAAAGAAATATTTTAAAATAGTGAGACGAGCACGAATTAGAAGTTTTAGTTGGGATTTGGATCTTATCATTATAAGTAGGATGCTGGTTTGGATTGCTGACGTCGTGTCATATATTCTTATTCATGTATGATTGTTGAGCAGGATTTTCAAAAATGGATAAAGGAAACAAGAGAAAGTCAAAGGAAACCGACAAAAGCGCAAGAGTAGAAACTACATTCCAGGATACCAAGTTCACCACAGGCATGCCCCCAGAAGTAAATTGGGGAGACGTATACTGTATGATAATGGATCAGGATTTCCCTGAAGCTCTTCTTGAGGAAGAATATTTATATCAGAACATCAGAAACTCTTGTATATCCAAGGCGACCAAACGTCCAGAGCTTTTCCCATGCTCGAAAGTAATTGGATGGATTTTGCAGCATGCAAACACAGAGATAAGAGTTATAGCAGACAACAAAGGAAAAGCTTTTGCCTCATTTCACCCATCCTATATCTCAACGGCTTACAAGTTTCCCAAATCCCAGCAGTGGCTTGATGATGCATGGTTGGAAGAGATCTAGATGGATAATCTAGAGATGGATAGGAAGCTGTTAATTTCGGGCAAACAAATCAGAAAAAAGGATAGTGAGGAGTACGACGTTTAGAATCTGAGGCCCCCTTTCAGAATGATCGCTCTCGTGTTGAGCAGAATCTTCGAAAGACCCGATGGGATGATGTTCATGCTGCAATGGGTTCCCATCATCCATTACATAGCTTTCAAAGGGACAATTTTCAATTGGGCTGATATTCTCTCAGACAGCCTGTCATCAACTATAATGGCTGCCCAAGAAGGGTTAGTGGAGAAGAAGGCAGAATGTTATATGGCATCTTACTTGATAAATTGTATTGTGGCGAAATGCCCCTTTCCCAAATTGGGATGCATATGGAACTCGGTGGATGGCTCAGTGTTCATCGCCTACAAAATCTTTTGGGCTCAGAATTACAAAAGGCATTACAAACTCATTTGTGAGGAGTTCGTCATGCCCCTATATGAATTAATGTTTAATGAAGAACCCAACTGCCTATCTGAGAACGCCATGGAAGTTTTAGAGAAATATGGTGATTTCTATTTTTCGCCAGAAGGTACCTACATAAGAATGTACGGAGGTGCCAAAACCCCATATATCCTACCTAGGTATGCTACGGATTATATAGTTCACAAGGAGGCAGTAAGACAAGTATTCACTGATGGAATTGGTAGTACCTTGTATAAGGCCAAGAAGGCTACTTTTCCGCCTTTACCTTTCTATGTTGGGGCTTACAAGTTCTCAGGAATTGCAACTGTAGAATATTTTGTTGCAGAGTTGAAAATCTTTCATTTTGGGGAAAAGCTTTTTCACAGAAATGATCGACAAGGAAAATATGCACAACATTGCAAAGAAATATCCACTCCCTTTGAATATGCTAACTATTATGATCAAGAGGAGGAAGTATATAGAGGGGTTAGCAATATGACTAAGCTACGGATTTGTCAACTTGACAAAGGAGGAGCCAGCTCAAGCTCTAATTTTGTGGAGAAAATAGATCAACAGCGAGAAAAGGGTACCTTGGAGACTGTTGAGACTCTCTCGAAAGAAAAACAAAGGCTCCAGGAACAAGCCAAGAAAAAGCAGGAAGAAGCTAAGAAAATAATCAACAAAGCAAAAGAGGATAAACTCCGAGAAGAAGAGACTTTAAGAGCCCAAGCAGCTGAAGCTGAAGCAAAGAGGATGCAAGAAGTGTCTCTCAGATTTATGATTCCCCTGGTTGGAATCAATATTGTAAAGGAAGCGAATCGGTGGGGAAATTACATAGCAGAGGTAAATGTTAGGATATTCCTATACTCCATCCTAGTCCCACCAGTATTTTGATCATTTACATTTTCAGTCATGCATGCACCTTTTAGGGTTTGCATGCATTCTAGGGTTTGCATGCATTTTGCATGCATCCCAGTCATCAGTCCAGCACCTAGCCCTCAGTTAGCCAGCCCCCAGGAGCTTCTCACTATTCAGTTTTAGCCCTCCAGTTGCTTAGTGCGCCCTTCTTCCTTGATTTTAGGGAGCAACTCGCCCTTCTTCACCTACCACTCAGTTACACTCAGTTACATTCAGTTATAGTCAGTTACAGTCAGTTACACTCAGTTACATTGAGTTACACTCAGTTACACTCAGTTACATTCAGTTACTCTTAGTTACATTGAGTTACACTTAGTTACATTGAGTTACACTCAGTTACACTCAGTTACACTGAGTTACACTTAGTTACACTGAGTTACACCTACCAGAGTTAGTTTGACTGATGGTTGACAGTTACTTGAGCATTGATGACTCCACTGATGATGATGAAGACTTCCAGTTGCGCTCCGATGATCATGAGGACACCTAGTTGTGCTCCGATGACACTCCAGTGATCCTTTGATCACTCCATGAAGGCTAATTCGAATTGCCACCTGAGGCATTCGAATTCCTCATGCATTGTATTATTTATATGTCCATTTGTGATTAATAATCTAGAATGACCGAAGTATTATTGCTTCTATCTGAGTTCTACTGTACCATATTATTCTGTTGCTCATTATACTGCATGTATCACTCTTCTTCTATTTTCTTGCTTAATCATAATTATTCTCTTGTGAGATACATCATCTCTTAGATCTGCTGTGAGGATTTTCACAGTAAACAGGGCACTGGCCACCAACCAAGCTTCGACCTCAGAGAGTGTTCCAGTTGCTGCAGTAGCATTAGTTTCAGAAGAAACACCAGCAGTCTCAGAAGTGCCCAAGTCAACCAAGGAGCCAGCTTAGGGATAGTTCACATTCGCCAAAGTCTGACTAATGAAAGCCAGCATGTCTCTTTGGTTTCTATTTTATGCGTATACCTTTGAATTATTAAAATGACTTGTGGGTTTTAAACCCCGTTCCTTTTTGTAAAGTTAATTGGGATATTTTTCCTTTTTGTAATATCAGCACTACAAGACAATGTAGAGGAATATAAACGGTTAGGGTATAGGTGCAGCTCCTAGCACATTTTGTAAATCTATATATAGCTGATTAGAAGGGAATAGAGGGGACTTTTGGCAGGTGAAAGGACATTTCTGTCTTGTATGTGAACTATTTCTGGTACATGAATAAGAAAATCGTTTTGGCCTGTGGAAGCCTGCACAACACTTTGCTTGGGATCGTGTTGGATGATTGCTGAACTATTTCTGCATCTTTCATACATTTCCTATGAGATATTTCCTGGCTATTGTGAATTAATTCTCTGCTATGAATGGTTTAATTTCCTTTGCAAAATTTCTGTGTTAAATGGGCAATAGAATGTTGTCTCTATCAGAGCTATCTTTGATAATCTTTATTTTCTGCTGTAAATGCTTCTATTCAATTTAACAGCTATCTGTGGAGTTCTTGGTTGCATTTCTAGTTTATTTACTCATTCTTTAATTTGCTCCTTATAAGGATAGGTTAATTTAGATTTAATTAGCTTAGAATAGATTTGTTTAACACATGCATTTAATTTAGGGCACATGCATATCATCTTAAACATAAAAAATATAAATGGTGGATTGGGCCGCAACCGGTGCAAGATAAAAAAATCTTTAAACCTCACATGGTAGTCGGAACCGTTAACCGGATGGATTCCCCACACCAAACGGTGGGCGATCTAATTGGGATCGCTTACTGGGGAGAATCCCTTTCTGATTGATGCTGCGATATTTGAGGCATCAACAATTTTTGGCGCTAGAAGGAGGGGCACCAGTGCATGGCTAGCAGAAAAGACCCTTTTGTTAGAAAATTTTCCACTAAAAACCCATCTGAAATAGTTATCCCGGACATTCCAGATCTAGAATCAAGAAATCAAGAAAATCCTAATTCTGAGACAGAACATCAAGAAACATTGTATGTTGTCCATTTTGAGGAAGTAAATCGCTTCATAAGACATACTCGCTCCTACATTAGAAGTCTTGGAGGACTAACCACAGTTCCTATGTTACCCAGAGTCAGATCTCCTCGAAAAAATCCTCAGTGTACAAGGGATTCCGTTCTCGTTCAAAGTCTGGAATAATTATTAGATTTATCTCTAGAAGAAATCACTGAACCTTTTGATGAAGTTAGACCCGAGACTCCCACGAATCCAGAACAACAACACACTCCAAGACATACTCCTCACAACTCACCATCGCATACACCACCATGTTCTCCACCTAGAGTCATGTCCGTACCCGCATGGAGATCAAGAGGAGCATTAAATGTAGTTGGACCATTCCATGATTTGCCCAAAAAACCAGAAAATGTTTTACCTAAGTATGACCTTGGCAAAAGGAATTTCTGCTGAGGACCACCTCAAAAGTTTTTATTTATCCTTGAATCTTCTTAATGTAGAATACGAAGATGTGGTTTGTTTCCTCTTTCCTTATACATTTGAACCCAAAGTATCTTCCTGGTATTTTAGTTTGCAAGCTAGTTCGATAACAAGTTGGGAATATTTTGAGAAATGTTTTCTTAAAAAGTATGGCAATTAGAAAACTGTAGCTACTCTTATGAAAGAATTGCTGTCTATGAGAATGGAAAAGAATGAGAAAGTTCAAGAGTTTAATCAAAGGTTCACAACATTGTTAAATAATTTTAGTGATGCAACAAAGCCTACCGAGGAATGCTTAGTAGAATATTATACAACAGCTCTTAAATCCCAGCTAGCAATGTTCGTCAAGAGAACAAAAAAAACTACCCTAACAGAAAATTTTGAAGAATCCAAGAAAGTAGAAGAGGAGGCTGACAGCATTGCCAAACATGCTCTCAATGTAGAGGCCAAGCCAGCAGCTGTTAATAAACATTTTCTATTAACTAGGGATAAAGAAGAACCCGCAACAGATTTTAAAAATGTCATAAAAATGATGCAGAAACTCTCCAATAAAATTGTGGATCTAGAAAAGGATAAGGCAATGAGTTCTTCCAGGCCACCTTTCAATCCTTTCTATAAAAAGAAAGAAGAAAATGGACAGTCAACCCCACTAGTAAACAATTTTGCTGTACTAAATTTAAATGAAATAGGCATGGACCACTTCTGCACTTTCCATCAAGAACAACACTCGGAGAAAAGTTGTCCACAGTGGATCAATTCAATGAGCTTAGTAATGAACCAAATGTTAGATGCACAAATGCCCGAGAAAACGAACCCCCAACAAGAACCAATTCTTGAGAGTGAAGAACCTGCTCCCAACACTACGATGATCCTTTGGGATTGGACTCCTACCCAAGAGCCATCATGTGAATATTTCGTAGATGAAGTGCAAACATCATCTATCAACATCACTACCAGAAGTAAAGGCCCAGTGATCGATTCAACAATAGAAGCACCTAAAGAAAGATCTAATAAAATACCGAAGCGGCACATAACTCTCATTCCTCCCCAACCCAAGACAAACCCGGTAGTTGCTCCTACGGTGACTAAAGAACAAAACTCAGAAATAATCAAACAGCCACAAGCTTCTTCAAACAAAACAGAAAATCAATCGAAGTTTCCAAAGGAAGGTGACATGAGCTATGATATAATCAAGGATATTAAGAAAAAAAAAAGCAAACGTTTCCATTTTTTATATGTGTAGCTTACCGCAACAGAGGAAGAGATTGATGGAGGCATTTGATCCACAAACGAGTGCCTCAGTAGAAAACACTAACAAGAACCTAGAAATTAACGAAGCAAGTATTGGCGGAAAATTGAAATCTCAAACTCTTCCTTTTCTCTTAACCTTTGATATTTTTAATCACAATGTGCATAATTGTTTGGTAGACTCAGGTGCTAGTTCGAATGTCATGCCTTTGTCAATTTGCAAAAGGATTAATGGACAACCAATCCCATCCCCATCTCAAATAATTCAATTAGATAGAACTGTTGTCAAGGTTATTGGTGAACTGAAAGATGTACTTATTAGGTTTTCATCCGATCCTAGAGTATGTCAATTCATTGATATAATGGTGGTCGATATCCCTGAGGCATATGGTTTAATTTTGAGTAGGGATTGGTCTGCGAAACTGAATGGCTATTTTGCAACGTATTGGTCTCATTTGTGGCTTCCCTATCAAAATAGGAAAAATCATATCAAGATATTAAGAGAGCCACACATGAAACAAAATGTTACTTAGCCAGAGGAAAAAAATGAAGCTTAGATTTTTCGTCTTCAGTTTTAGGGAATTACTTCTTGGAAATCGAACCTGGGAATTACCAATCAGAAGAGGTTGGCCATATTTCATACAAACGGTCCGATCTCCTTCAGTTTTCAAGGGTTGATGATATTGATTGTAACATAGTAGATTTGGTTACTAATTTAGAGAGTAATGAAACTAACTTAGTTAAATAAGAGAATATTTTCTGGACCCTTTACTTTGATGGCTCCAAGACTCAGGAAGGATCTGGAGTCGGTTGCATTTTAATTGATCCTGAAGGAAACAAGCATTTTTTATCTTGTAGATTAGAATTTGAGTGTACTAATAATACTGTAGAATATGAAGATCTCATTCATGGGTTGAAGAAAGCCATTGGTCTTAATGTCAAGTTTTTAAAAGTCCTTGGTGATTCTGAAATTGTTGTTAGGCAAATAAGAAATACGACTCATTGTCTCTCACCACACTTAAAGGGTTATCAAGCTGAGGTTTGGGATATGATTTCATGTTTTGATGCTTTCAATATTAATTATGTTCCTAGATTGAAGAGCGGTGCAATTGATTTGTTAGCAACCTCTGCTTCCAGATTAGTCCCCACTAATAACAAATGTTCTATTTAATTAATTTTCAGGCCCTCTGTTCCAAATAACGTAAAAAATATCAGGGTATTTGATGATGATGATCAGATCATTGATTTCTTAACAAATGAAGATGTCTTCCAAGAGGCTATAATATATGAAGCACAGCATGATTCATATTTACAAAATAAAGATACTGTGAGAGGGAACTTCATGCCCAAAGGCATAAGAATTCTTGAAGCATTATTTGATTTGCAAAGCAAGTTCAGGAAACTTGTGAATGCCAAAACCCATAGCTCGTCCATGCAGCATGAGTTAATAAATTTGGGCATGGAAACTGAACCGAAATATATTAATCTTGGTAAGTGCTGCACACTGGGCGAGAGAAGTAGATTCATAAAACTGTTCCAGCAATATAAATATGTGTTTGCTTGGGCCTACGATGATCTGAAAACATACGACACCCACATCATTCAACACATAATACCAATGAAGGAAGGTGTCAAAACTTTTCATCAACAGTTAAGAAGGATGCATCTGACACTCGAGCCTCTAATACACAAAGAGTTAAAAATAATTTTGGATGTCAAGATTATTTTTAAAGTTCGACATTCTGAATGGGTGGCTAATTTAGTTCCCGTGCAGAAGAAATCGGGGGAGATCAGTTTGTGTGTAGATTTCTGGAACTTAAACAGAGCTTCAAATAAAGACAACTACCCTGTGCCCCCAATGGAACAAATCTTGCATATGGTGTCACGATCAGAACTTTTCTCTCTACTAGATGATTTCTCTGGTTCCAACCAAGTGCTAGTAGAGGAAGAGGATCGACTCAAAACCACTTTTCGTATGAAGTGGAGAACCTTCGCATATCGAAGAATGCCTTTTGTCTTAATCAACGTAGGAGTTACTTTTCAGTGAGCCATGGACATTGCTTTCCGAGGATTGGGTGGTAAGTATGTTGTAGTATACTTAGATGATGTAACAGTTTTCTCAAAGAAAAGGAAAGACCATGTTTTTCACCTAAAGCAAATCTTTGATCGCTGCAGAAAGTATGGCATCTCTTTAAATCCTAAGAAAAACATTTTTGCTGTTCTTGAGGGAAAGCTTCTCGGTCATATCATTTCCAAGGAGGGAATCTCAATAGACCAAGAAAGGGTTCAAGCTATCAATAATATTCGCATGCCCCATAGCAAGAAGTCCATGTAATCATTCATGGGCACCATAAACTTTGTTCGAAGGTTTTTACCGGATTTCGCTCAAATTGTTAAACCTTTGCAACAAATGGTTAAGCAGAGTGTACAATTTAAATGGACTGACTTAGAGAAAGTCACTTTTAAAGAAATCAAAGATGCTATAGCTAAGGCACCTTCTTTAAGAAGTCCTGACTTTGATAAAGATTTCATTATGTACACGTTTTCCTTAGATAACTCTCTCGCAGCTATTCTCACCCAAAAGGAAGAATCAGGAGACGAATACCCAATCACTTTTATGAGCACTAGTCTACAAGGCAATGAACTAAACTATCCAACTATGGAAAGCAAGCATATGCAGTATTCAAAGTAGTAAAACAATTCAGGCCATATATTTTGAAAAATAGAACTAAAGTCATAATCCCTCATCCCGCTGTTAGATCCCTTTTCGTTCAAAAAGAATTGGGAGAAAGGAGAGAAAATTGGGTTACTGCTCTTCAAGAGTATGAATTAGAATTCAAGCCAGCTAATACCATCAAAGGTCAAGGCCTATGAAAGCTGCTTACTGAAATCCCAACTGATGAAGAGCTAGATTGGAGGAATGAAGCTGAGCTGAATGTGATAGACGTATGTCCAATTTTTACGGCTCCAGAGTCTTGGTATAGGGACCTAGTGCATTACTTACAGTCAGGTTACTTACCAGAACACTGGAGTTCGAAGCAAAGGAGAGCCCTCCGTCTCAAATCAACAGCATACCAAATCATTGAAGGATTCCTCTTTAAGAAGAATTATGATGGCATTTTCCTCAGATGTTTGGAGAAAGAAGATGCGAGCAAAGTGGTCAAAGAATTACATGATGGCCCTGCTGGGCGACATTACTCCAGAGATACTACAGCTCACAAAATTATTAGAGCTGGATACTATTGGCCCACTCTTTTTAGGGATTCCCACGCCTATGCTAGAAATTGTGACGTATGCCAAAGAAGTGCCGAAAAGTTACCAAAGGCAGCCGGACCCTTGCAGCCAGTTATTATCTCTGAACCATTCGAACAATGGGGTATAGACATTATCGGTGAAATCAACCCCAATTCCTTGCTCCATCACCGTTATATTCTAACGGCTATATATTATTTTACAAGATGGGTTGAAGCTATCCCGCTACGTAAAGTAAACGAAGATGCAGTTATCAATTTCTTGGGGGAACACATCATAACCAAGTTTGGGGTTCCAATTTCCCTAGTCTTTGATAATGCACCTTATTTTTCGTCAATAAAAATTATTGAATTCATGTATGAGGAAGGAATTAAACTGTATTATTCAGCCAATTACTATCCCCAAGGGAATGGATTAGCTGAGTCTACAATAAAAATCTCATCCGAATTCTTGAGAAAACTGTGATTGAAAACCAGAGAAGCTAGCACATAGCCCTCGCAAATTCTCTATGGATAGATAGGTTCACTCCCAAGAATTCCTTAGGTGTTTCTCCTTTCACTCTAGTATATGGTAAGGAAGCCATTCTCCCTCCGAATGTTTTACTCCCATCCTTACAGTTGTCCCAAGCTTCCCAAGGTTCTAGCAATCAAGCCCTCCAATCACGAATCGACACCCTGCTGAAACTTGAAGAATCATGACAAAAGGCCAAAGACCAATTCCACCATCACCAAAACATAGTCAAAAGATGGTTTGATAAGAAAAACTCTAGTAAGAGGAATTTCGAAGTAGGTGATTTAGTTCTGAAATGGGACCACCAGCATGATGGTAGGGGAATGCACACGAAATTTAAACACTTATGGGTTGGACCTTACCAAATTTCCGAAAAGCTTGGCCCGTCGACCGATAAATTGAAAGACCTACAAGGGGAAGAAGTAAATCTTCCTTTCAACGACCTCGCCTTGAAACAATACTTTGCATGAGTCATAGGCGGGCTCTTGTACATAAATAAAAACATTTTTGTTTTTGTTTTTGTTTTTGTTTTGGTTTGTTTCTTTTGTTTTGTTTTATTTTAATTGCTTTGATTATCCTTTAGTTTGCTAGTTAGCTTGATTTGTTTTCTTTTCTTTTGTTTGTTTCTCTTTTTGATTAAGTCCTTTGTTTAAATAAAGCCAAGCTCAATTGTGGTGTAGCTGAATGAATGAGACTCCAGAAAACTCAGAAAGATGGTCATAAAGAAACTCACTGATAAAGAGAATACATGTTTGTAGCTTTGTTGTCATTGATTGGTTTCCTAGAATGTAGCGATCCTCTTTTCTGTTTGGTCAAAATAACCCCTGTCAAATAGCTAAGATCTAGCATTTCCTTTTGACTATCTTAGGGCTCCATTCACTCTAACATTAATAGCTGTCTCAAGAAGTTAACTATGGTGGACCCATGGAGAGGAAGCATGTCTCACAGATATATAGTATTTAAAATGATCCCATGCTGCAAGTAAAGCTAAAAGGCATATGTCAAAGAGTCTGGTTTCCAAAAATTCACGCCTCAATTAAAACATGGATGAGAAAATAAAAGAAACTTGTAAATCGAGGAAGCTGTTCAAATAAACTAGCCCAGCAAGGTTCTTCTCCGTCCGTGAAGCATGAAATCAAATAAATCTTCTGCTCACACAAAAGGACATTTTGGATTGAAGAACTTATATCAAAATTTTGAAAGCAGGAGAAACGTATTTCTGGAAGACTCAAAGCGGCTAAAAGTCATGAATTAAAGAAACATCCAAAAATATGTAAAAAGCATGGGAATGAGGAACAAATGAATATGCTTGTGAGATATTGTCACGATCCTATGGAGTCCTATACTAGTAAGCTTCTGGAAGACATAATTTTAAAATAAACCCCACACTTTGGCCCTTAGAGAGTTTTAAAGAAATCTGAGTCAAAGTTGCCTTTCCCTTTAACACCATTATGATAAGAGTGGTCATTGCATTCTTCGAAGCTGAACTATGGAGAGATTTGGTTGCACATGTAGTCAGCACTTTGTAAGTTTCTTGACCTTGAGATGAGTTTGTTTCAAAGATCTATGTTCGCCAGCGAATCGCCATTTGTTATTGCTGCAACATTCCCCCCCAGATTTTTTTTGAAAAACATTGAGGTCCCTCCTTTTGTTTTTGAGAGGAAGTTTGCCTAAAAATATCTGAGCATCATAGCCTTTCCTTACTTAGCTTTTCCCTTTGAAGAAAGGTCTTTTAATTTCCCTACTCTTTGAAGTTATTTTTTTTTTTACCTAAGTAAAACTCAAGATCCTAAGCTGAAACGGCGAAAGAAAAGGACCAAGTCAAGCCGTGATGGAAGCTCTAAGCTAACTTTTCCGCAATGGCAGAAGGGTTGGTCTAAACTTTCCGAAATGGTGGAAGAAAAGGACCAAGTCAAGCCGCGGCGGAAGACGCGTCTTAATTTTCCGAAAAAGCAAAACCTTTGACCAAGTGAGTCCGCGGCAGAAGCAATTCACCAAGTTTCTCTGCAACAGTGGGAGAATTCGCCCAACTCTTCCGTAAGCAATCAAAAATTTACGAATAAGTCATCTTTGCGGGAGGACTCATCTATCTTTCCCGAAATGGAAAAGGTCTTCAAGTAACTCTTTCTCAAAGGCAAACAAACTCACTTAAGTTGGTCGATGCGTAGCGTCACGTTTTCCTTTGGCGAAAAATTTCGGACAATCTTCCCGTAATGACAGGAAAACTCAGCCTTTCTTTCCGCAGGAGACGGAGGCCTTACTGAGTCTTTCTGATTTTTGGCGGTTTTATTTATTAAGAAAAAGGTCGATTTGACCCATCTGTACGTTGATTTAACCCCGTTTTAATGGCTTGAAACCACCTTAATAATGGCTCACACGTACCATTTTTATTATATAGGGCATGAACCCCGTTGGATTTCCATTGTTTCTTGTTGCTTGAGAACTCTCTTCTTGTTTCTGTTTGAGATCATGAAGCACGTATTCCAGGTTTGTCGGTTCCACAGCAAACACCGGTATCCACATAACGTTCGTCTCTTCACAGGTGAGTACCCTTGATGACCTTATTATAATGTGTTCTTCTCATTTAAAATGGCATGATTCGTCACTCTTCTCATTCTATCCTAGTCATGGCGGGACTCTTAGAATAACCACGGCTATAGCCGACCGATGTGCACCTTCGAATAGGCATATTGAAGCCCTAATTATGGACATAAAAAGCTCTAGAACCTCAAGCACCCACCACTTAAATGTTAGAAGAACCTGCAACATACCTCTGCCCATCATAGAAGCCACCTGCTTGGTAATTTCGAGACGAACCGTGCCAATCCTTACACCAAAGTTATAAGCATTTTTACGCGACTATGGAGTTTTACGCCATTCTGCGCTTTAAAACTGGTTATTATCATGTTTTTCTCTTATAAGAATGTAGAATACCCGGGCCTACTTTATGTGCATTTCTTTCGTAGTTCATAGTTACAATATCAACAGTGGAAGTAACCAAATTAAAGTTTTTCACAAGATTATAAAATAGCATGTGAAAGAAATATTTTAAAACAGTGAGACGAGCAGGAATTAGAAGTTTTAGTTGGCATTTGGATCTTATCATTATAAGTAGGATGCTGGTTTGGATTACTGACGTCGTGTCATATATTCTTATTCATGTTTGATTGTTGAACAGGATTTTCAAAAATGGCTAAAGGCGGCAAGAGAAAGTCAAAGGAAATTGACGAAAGTGCAAGAGTAGAAACTACATTCCAGGATACCAAGTGCACCATAGGTATTCCCCCATAAGTAAACTGGGGAGACATATACTGTATGATAAGAGATCAGGACTTCCCTGAAGTTCTTCTTGAGGAAGAATATTTATATCAGAAACTCTTGTATATCCAAGGTGGCCACACTCCAGAGCTTTTCCCATGCTCGAAAGTAATTGGATGGATTTTGCAGCATCTGAACACTGAGATAAGAGTTATAGAAGACAACAAAGGAAAATATTTTTCCTCATTTCACCCATCCTATATCTCAATGGCTTACAAGTTTCCCAAATCCCAGCAGCGGCTTGATGATGCATGGTTGGAAGAGATCCATATGGATAATCTAGAGATGGCTAGGAAGTTGTTAATTTCGGGCAAACAAATCAGAAAAAAGGATAGTGAGGAGTACGAGGTTCAGAATCTGAGGCCCCCTTTCAGACTGATCGCTCTCATGTTGAGAAGACTCTTCGGAAGACCCGATGGGATGATGTTCATGCTGCAATAGGTTCCCATCATCCATTACATATCTTTCAAAGGGACAATTTTCAACTGGGCTGATATTCTCTCAGACAGCCTGTCATCAGCTATAATGGCTGCTCGAGAAGGGTTAGTGGAGAAGAAAGCAGAATGTTATATGGCATCTTACTTGATAGATTGTATTGTGGAAAAATGCCCCTTTCCCAAATTAGGATGCATATGGAACTCGGCGGATGGCTCACTGTTCATCGCCTACAAAATCTTTTGGGCTCAGAATTACAAAAGGCATTACAAACTCATTTGTGAGGAGTTCGTCATGCCCCTATATGAATTAATGTTTAATGAAGAACCCAACTGCCTATCTGAGAACCCCATGGAAGTTTTGGAGAAATATGGTGATTTCTATTTTTCGCCAGAATGTAGCTACATAAGAATGTACGGAGGCTCCAAAACCCCATATATCCTACCTAGGTATGCTACGGATTATATAGTTCACAAGGAGGCAATGAGGCAGGTATTCATTGATTGAATTGGTAGTACCTTGTATAAGGCCAAGAAGGCTACTTTCCCACCTTTACCTTTCTATGTTGGGGCCTACAAGTTCTCAGGAATTGCAACTGTAGAAGATTTTGTTACAGAGTTGAAAAGCTTTCATTTTGGGGAAAAGATTTTTCACAAAAATGATCGACAAGGCAAAGCTGCACAACATTGCAAAGAAATCTCCACTCCCTTTGAATATGCTAACTATTATGATAAAGAGGAGGAAGTATATAGAGGGGTTAGCAATATGATTGAGCTATGGATTTGTCAACTTGGAAAAGGAGGAGCCAGCTCGAGCTCTAATGTTGTGGAGAAAATAGTCAACAGTGAAAGAAGGGTAGCTTGGGGACTGCCGAGACTCTCTCGAAAGAAGAACAAAGGCTCCAGGAACAAGCCAAGAAAAATTAGGAAGAAGCTAATAAAAGAATCAACAAGGAAAAAGATGATAAACTCCGAGAAGAAGAGACTTTAAGAGCCCAAGCAGTTGAAGATGAAGCACAGAGGATGCAAGAAGTGTCTCTCAGATTTATGATTCCCCTAGTTGGAATCAATATTGTAAAGGAAGCGAATCAGTGGGGAAATTACATAGCAGAGGTAAACAGGGCGCTGGCTGCCAACCAATCTTTGACCTCAGAGAGTGGTCTAGTTGCTGCAATAGCGTCAGTTTCAGAAGAAACACCAGCGGTCTCAGAAGCGCCCAATTCAACCAAGGAGCTAGCTCAGGGATAGTTCACATTCGCCAAAGTCTGACTAATGAAAGCC
Organism: Larix kaempferi; assembly: GCA_027924585.1. Taxonomy (NCBI): domain Eukaryota; kingdom Viridiplantae; phylum Streptophyta; class Pinopsida; order Pinales; family Pinaceae; genus Larix; species Larix kaempferi. The sequence continues at coordinate 12,909,887 of BSBM01000859.1, forward strand.
AACATGCCTCTTTGGTTTCTATTTTATGCGTATACATTTGATTATTAAAATGACTTGTGGGTTTTAAACCACGTTCCTTTTTGTAAAGTTAATTGGGATATTTTTCCTTTTTGTAATATCAGCACTACAAGACAAAGTAGAGGAATATAAATGGTTAGGGTATAGGTGGCAGCTCCTAGCACATTTTGTAAAGCTATATATAACTGATTAGAAGGGAAGAGAGGGGACTTTTGGCAAGTGAAAGGATATTTATGTCTTGTATGTGAACTATTTCTGGTACATGAGTAAGAAAATCGTTTCGGCCTGTGGAAGCCTGCACAGCACTTTGCTTGGGATCGTGTTGGATGATTGCTGAACTATTTATGCATCTTTCATACATTTCCTATGAGATCTTTCATTGCTATTGTGAATTAATTCTCTGCTATGAATGGTTTCATTTCCTTTGCAAAATTTCTGTGTTAAATGGGTAATAGAATATTGTCTCTATCAGAGCTATCTTTGATAATCTTTATTTTTTGTTGTAAATGCTTCTATTCAATTTAACAGTTATCTGTGGAGTTCTTGGTTGCATTTTCAGTTTATTTACTCATTCTTTAATTTGCTCCTTATAAGGATAGGTTAATTTAGATTTAATTAGCTTAGAAGAGATTTGTTTAACACATGCATTTAATTTAGGGCACATGCATATCATCTTAAACATAAAAAATATAAATGGTGGATCAAGCCGCAATCGGTGCAAGATAAACAAATCATTAAACCTCACACGGTAGCCGAAACCATTAACCGGATGGATTCCCCACACCAAAAGGTGGGCTATCTAATTGGGATCGCTTACTGGGGAGAATCCCTTGTTGATTGATGTTGCAATATTTGAGGCATCAATAGGGCTCTAGGAATAAACCAACAAATTTAGATTTGTTGGGTAATAAATGCAGTGAACGTTACCCACCGAACTATACGACATTCAGCAGAGGCGCACATGCACCTACGGCGCGTGCGTGTCCCCTGCTGAAGATGAAATTTAGAAAAACACCTGCACTCTTCTCCCGCATTTTCTCCCTGCTTCATCGCGTTTTGTTGGCTCTTTTGACGCATAGTCCGACAAGCATCACCATTTTATATTGAATTCATACACCATTTGGTGCTTCCTTGACCATTTGGATAGTATACTCAACATTTGGGGCTCTTTTTGGCTATTTGGATTGAATACACGCATCTTGGGCTCTATTTGGATCATTTGAGTGAATACACAACAATTGGACTCTATTTGGCTCCTTGGATTGAATTCTCATGTTACTTGGACACACATGAACTCTTCTTACATAAAGTGGACACATCAAAGGAGCATTTTACATTTGAAGCAAAGAGCAATCATAATACTTGTGGTATGGTGACAATTTTATCTTGTTAAATGTATTTTAGTCTTCATTCACTAGTTTGAATGGCATCTATTTTGGTTTTTCCTCATGAATTGTATGATAGATCTATGTTAACACTCAAAAAGTGCTCACTACCTCATCTCCCTCATTACATGACTCATGTGTCCATATTTCCTACCATATTTGCCTCCAAAACCCCAAAAACCCATTAAAAAGCCTCCAAAAGGCCAAAAAAACCATTAAAAAGCCTCCAAAAGGCCAAAAAACCATTAAAAAAGCCTCCAAAAAGCCAAAAAACCATTAAAAAGCCTCCGAAAGGCCAAAAACCCCATTTTCCCCCCCAAAATAAGTTAAATTCCTCCAAAAATAGCGAAAACCCTCTAAAAAGGTAATAAAAATACAAAAAAGAGGGAAAAGAGGGAAAAAAGGAAGCAAAAACCCTATACAGCTGACCTAAACCATATGGTGCTCAAAACCATGGGTTAGCACTCCACCACTAAAAACCTATAAATAGGTGATGGAGGCTCCCCATTTTTCATCCACAATCATCCCTATCCTTACGCTGCTAAAAATTCCCTTGAAACCCTAGCTCTCCATTTGGAGCTAATTCTGGAGAACCCTTTTGGCCCCATTTCCAAAACATCTTTGGAAGAAGGAGAAGGAACAACACTGGAGCTTGGAAGCAACCCTCTTGGACTGCTGCAAAGGCTCCACCAACCTCTACATCTGAGGTAATCTTTAATACAAAAATAGAGATCCTCACCATATTTTTCATGTTTTGTTATTTATGTTAATGCTCATGTTAGTTTAATTTTATTTTATTGTACTGTCATATTTCACCATTTTTTTGAACTGCTACTGAGGAGTCCCTTCTCCTCAGTAGGTGCTCATTTGCACAAGCTAGGGTGAAAACCCTAGCTACAGTTTTGGCAACTCCACTAGTGTTCCTTTGAATTTCTGGTTATAGTTTTTAGATGTTTTTAGTTTTCTACAATATTTTTTTGTTTTTTCCTTTCGGCTGTCCCTTTCGGCAGTCGGGTTTGCTGCCGTAAACCGCGTATTTTTTCCCCATAGTTGTGATCTGACCGCGGCTTTCAGACTATTACCTGCGATCCTATTGTGTCTCTCAGATTGTTTCCCGCGATCTACCGACGGTTTTCAGTCTGTTACCTGCGATCTGATCGCGGCTGCTTACCAGTTTCCAGCGGTCCACCTGCGGCTTTCAGCCATTTTCCTGCTATCCGCCTGCGAATTTCGACCTTTTTCCCGTGGTCTGCCTGCGGCTTTCAGCCATTTTCCTACTATCCACCTGCGAATTTCGACCTTTTCCCGTGGTCCGCCTACAGCTTTCAGCCATTTTCGTGCTATCCGCCTGCGACTTTCGGCCTTTTTCCTGCGATTCGCCTGCGGCTTTCATCCATTTTCCTACTATCCGTCTACGACTTTCGGCCTTTTTCCCACAGTCCGCCTGCAACTTTCAGCCATTTTCCCGTGATTTGCCCGCGATTGTTCACCTGTTTCCCGCGGTCCAACTGCATAGTTTCGACACAGACCTGCGATCTGTTTTCTGCACTTTTTCCCATTTTGAACCCAGTACTTTGCTGCAATATTTTCTGCACCTGCATAGCTACCTGTCCTATTTGCAGCCATACTTTCCTTCAGCCTTTCTTCTGCAATATTATTTTTGTTCCCTTTACAGAATTTTTTAAGTTTCAGCATTTTAATTGAAAAGAGAAAATTTTGCATTTCAAAGTTTAATTTCTTCATTGTTATTTTTAGTTAGAAAGTTGCCCACCCCGTGGCACTTTTACTTGGGTTCATTATCTCACACGCACACACTCTGTCACCTAATTCAAGTGAGCCCTAAAATACTACTTAGAACAACCAACATTCTAACCCCACTTGGAGAACACATAAGAATCTTGTAGTTAGGTAGGATCGGGGGGATAGGCATCCAAATAACACCCCTCGGTTGCTTACACTTGAGACATAGTTGTTGCTTATTAGGGAACCAAAATCCCCTAGTATTTTTTGGCATGGTCACAACTAGTTTATCAGAGGGCCTCTCCTCTAGGAGGGTTGAAGTAGCCAGACTGGTTTCGGAGGCCTAAGTGGAATACCACAATCCATTCAGTCACCGAAGGATACCTTCCATAGTTCTTGGTGTATTACCCATATGGGGATACAGTGGCGATTGAACCAAACTGCAGATTCACCTTTTCTGGACGTGTCATGAACAGGGTATCTTAGTTGCCTTTCTTCTAGGATTGACTACTTGGTGTCCCTCCCGGTAGGGGGATATATTTAGCCACTTGGCTCTACTATCCATATTGTTTGACTTGGATTTCATCACCTTGCAGAGGATATGTCTAGTTGAGTCAGAATACTATTTAGCTAGGTGTTTGCATGCTCCCTTACCTCCCTTTGGTCTAGCGAGTCCACTATTTTTAGTTTTTAGGAAACCTACTGCTTGTTGGTATTCTGACCATTTCTGTTGATACTCCACTTATTGTAGCATAGCTGTTACAGTAAGTGTTTTGAGTTGGTTGTTGGCCTGAGTGCCATATTTTTTGCACTCTCCTTCTGCACACTTGGTTGCATTAGGGTTTTTGAGCTATTTTTCACTCAACACAACCCCCAGATACTTGACACCATCTGTCACCATTGAGTACCCGAGACATTCTCGGCGCCTCCGGGGTGAGCCGTCGCAGCACAGTTCACTTGACATCACCTGTCATAGACATAGAGCTTCATCACTCGACTCCACTCATCGTAGATGCAAAGCTTCATCCCCCGGCACGGATGCCCCTTATTTCACCTCTGATTCTGAGGCAGAGTCCGAGAACCCCACTTACACTACACCAACCAGCCCCGTGGCTAGCATGAATTCCAACCCTTTCTTTGTAGGGACCATTGGTGGAGCATCCACCACCACACTAGCTACCACACCCGCTTTGGGTATGCCCTCGATGGGGCCCACACCCACCATTCCGATCACTGTACCCATTCCAGTAGCTAGCATACCCATCCCAACTCCACCAGTGACTCACACTACCCTTGGCAGTGCAGGACCGTCCCATACCACCTTCGTTCCTCCACCTAGGGGCAACGTCCCCAACCCAAACCCAGTCCCTCCACTTGGGGGCATTGGCCCCAATGTGGTCACAACCACTAGTATGTCACATCCTTCTACTAGTTTGCCATTCATGGCTAGTCTCAACCTTCCTGACTTGGTCAGACTGACTAACGATCCCATCAGACATGACCCTGCATGGCCTCACATGCCCACCAAGCTCCCCTTCGATAACCCTAAGTTTGAGGGAAAGGAAGGTGAAGACCCCCAAAACCATATTATGTCTTTCCATATATGGTGTTCCTCCAACTCCATAATGGATGACTTTGTCCGCCTCCGTCTATTACAGCACACCCTCACTGGCTCTGCAGCTAAGTGGTACATCAAGCAGCCCCATGGGACCCATGCCACCTTTACTTCCCTTGCCTCGACGTTCCTGCAGTTCTTTCAATTACCTATCCGCTATGACGCGGGAGTTGAGATCCTACTGTCTTGCAGACAGAACATGGCTACCCACATCACTGACTACATTCATGAGTGGCGTCAACGCCGCAGCCTCTGCAAAATCAAGTTAGATGACCGTATATTCTTAGATTGATTTCTAAAATCTCTCCTTCCTGCCATTGCCAAGGATGTGGCATCCGAGCGACCCCAGTCCGAAGAAGAGGCCATCCTCAAAGCCGAACAATTTGACCTTATTTATGCCCAGTCTGGTTATCTCTATTCCATCATACCTAACGGCCCCCACGACGATTCCTCCCGACACAATGCGCTGGGGGCATCCCATGCCGTAGATGGCATCATTGGTCGTATAGCCTCACATAACTAGCCCTTTTCCATAGCACATCATAGCCCTGGCCCCGACCTTTCGCGGGCTACATTCCAGTCCGGAGCAACCAATTCGTATGCTCCCATTGCACATCATCACCATTCCCACGGACCCTCATGTCCACCTCAGTGCTTTGGTCATGCCTCCCCCGGGTACACCCCCCCAGTCGCACCTCAGCCATATTACCACCCACAGGCTGCACCAGCTCCTGTATCCTCTCAAGCCCAACCTACTTATTACCCGCCAGAGGAAGCCCCTGCGGCAAACCCACAACCCATTCCGTAGACATATCAGCAACCCCCACAAGGTTCAGCACCTACGTCGCCTCCACCTACTTGTTATCCACCGCAGCCTGCTCCCACACCTGCACAACCCCAGAACCCACCTACTGCCTAAGGGAAAGTGTATGTGCAATAGAATCTGTAGCAGAACCAAAATAACTAGTGCCAATAGGGCCAGCAAAACCACGACAAAGGCCATAACCATGGGAACAACCCCCCTCCAGACCAAGGCGGTCAACCTCCCAATCCCCCAAACAACAATAACGCGGTACCTGCCAACCAGAACCCTGATCGGTTTCCCAAACAAGCCAAAAATCCTAATTTGCAAACAAACCATCCTTGTTATATTTGTGGGGTCTATGGCCACTACACACACGCTTGCCCACATTTGGAGCGAGCTCGACAACTCTGGACTAATGATGCCCCACCGCCAAGGGCACACGACTCCTCAGGTGTTGCCCAACCCCCCACCACCTTAGAATCAACCCTTGGTGCTACAAAACCCTTTACCAACCCAAGGCGTAGTGAACACTCAACCATTGGCTTCCCCTCAAGGAAACGTGCCACCACAATAGCAAATCACTTATGCCACTCCTGATCAACCCATGTTAGACTCAGGTACCCATAACTTGTTAATGATGTCATCTGCCGATGTCAAACTTCAAACCCGTCGGAACCAATATGGCTCCACCCCCGAATCCCCTCCCGTTGACAAAAACACTAACGCTCATCCCACTGATCAGTCATTACGCATACCTCCGGCTCCACTTGATGGCGCCTCCAAAGAAACTCGCTTCCCACTTCGCCACATCAACAATAACCCCAATTCCCCGCGCTACGTCTAATTACAACATTGTAGATGACCTAGCCCAGTCCCCCGCAGCCATGTCTGCATTAGAGGTCTTAAAAAACTATCCTACACAGTGCAAGACTTTGCTCTTAGCCATTGGTGCTATTGACCCAAATGATTCACGAATGATGGCCTTTGATTTGGACTAATCCGAACCATGCCTTCCTTCCACATTAGCGTTCCAAGTTTCTGTATCCGTTCGGAATCTTGTCATCCATCGGTGCATTATCGATGAAGGTGCCTCTACATGCGTTATGTCCACATTCGTTTGGCAGAAGTTGGGATCCCCTACACTCCAGTAGTCCACCACTGCGTTGCGAGCCTACGACGGCCGTTCGGCTCAACACCAAGGTGTCTTAGCTAATGTCCCCATCCAGTTGGCTGGTAAAATAGTGCTCATTGACATAGAGGTCATCAATGCCTAGCTTTATTATAACCTTTTACTTGGTTGCAGTTACATGTACGCCATGCGGGCGGTTGCCTCATCCGTTTTTCGTACCATGATGTTCCCCCATGACGGACGCGTGGTCAAGGTTGATCAACTCACCTATTACGATCCCAATGCCCTCGCTGCACCCGAAAATGTTCTTCCCATGGTTGAACAACCTGTTTGTGGTGCCACTACCTCATTGGTTTCCTCCATGGGACCCGGAGTCTACTCAGATACGCCGATGACTTCAACATTCCAAGCCATTCCACCCCTGTCACCCATGACCGAAGTATCTGACTTATGTACCCTTTCCCACAATACACCAACACCCAACCATCAACCGCCCTTGCTACCTTAACTACCATTGGTACCTAGTCATGTTGGTGTTACACCCATCCATACAATCCCCTTTCTAATGCCCCCTTCGGGAGTAGTAAGCTCCCCGGTTATGGCTACCCTCAGCCTCCCCGGTTTAACCTTAGGATTACCTGTATGGTACATTACGCCTCTCGTTACCCCTTCGACACCAAATGTCGTCCTACAACCGGTGCAACCCATTACCACTACAAGTCAACCACCTCCTAGTGTCTCTACCCCCTTCATCATCCACTAATCCATCCCCTCTTATCAAGTACATTGAGGGTAGAGGACCACAACCATACACTGCTTTACCCTCGCCTAAATCAGTTAAGAATACCCCTATGTTTCTTGCTTCTCCCAAATTCTCGTTGTGTGATGAGTTAGGCCATGCTACTCATCAATGTCCCCAATTACCCGCATTACAGGAACACATGCAAATGCTTGATGATGACCCCCAACAACCCGGTTGTTCAAATCGACCCAACCCCTAAGCCTCGTGATAAATCACTGCGTACCAACCACCCTTGTGCAATATGTGGTATTTACGACCATTACTCACATCACTGCCTAGATCTCTCAGATTACCGAGAAGCTCTCTATGAGATGAATAATTTGGACCTTGAGACGGTGCCCCCCCACCCTTGAGGAGATCCACCCCCCAGTATCCCCCTCATCCGGAGAGATTAATACCATTTATATGATCTCTTCTACTAGCACTCCCTCGTCAACCAATTTGACAACCCAAAGTTTCCACAATGATGAGGAGATTCTAGAGGCTCTTATCGCCCTTGATTACCCCTAGGAATATATGCACCACCGCTCCTATTTCCTCTCGGAAGAATCCTCCTCCACCATAGCCACCCAATTCTCGGTTGAGTCCAAATACTTCCTTCCTGCCAAAGTCGATTGGTTTAAAGACCCCATCCCTACCCCTGATGTCTCGAGGAAGGTAACATGGCCAACATCTCACCTGTCATCCACATTGATATCTATGCCCCAGCCGGTGCTCCTGAACTCATTTCATTAGGAGCTTCCTGCACCGAGCACGAGATCGAAGAGTACAAGAAACTTTTCCAAGAGTTCCGCGATGTCTTTACCTAGTCCTACACCGAAATGCCTGGTCTTGACCCCACTATCATAGAACACCACATTGACACCCCTGGGATAGGGGGCATGATCAATCATTTTGAACCTTCTCCATCACATCTATCTCAGTGTTTCAATGATCCCATTGTTCAAACCAACACATATGTGATCCACAATCATAAACCCCATGCACATAGCATGGGGGCAGGTCCTTAACCCTGCTCACTTTTTCACATACGTGATCTCAACCATTTTTGAGGTCACATGTCACTTTTATATATGATTTGATTCGATACACCTAGTATTCTGCCCCCGTGGGTCATCGTTTCTCCCCACCACTGCATCCTTGGCTTGGTGGACTCAACTTTATTTATAGTCATTTTTAACCTCGTTTTTCCTTTGCCATTTCAGAGTTCGTATGACCTCCATTTTTCGCACCATTTGCACTGCCGGATTCATATTTCCATTCCCGTGATGATGCTTGAGATCATTTCTCGTTCTCACCAACAAATTTAGGGCATTTTTCCCATGCCCCACATCGCCATGTCGATTTGCATGCCACATCGGTCGTAGCCCATTTTTGATATATTTTATATCATTGGATTCATTTTTCCGAGCCTGTGATGATGCTTGAGGTCATTTCTCGCTCTCACCCCCAGAATTTTTGGGAATTTTTTCCAAAACACCCCCCCGTCACCTCAGTTTATGAGCCACCTCGGCCGTTCTTCATTTTTGACACTTTTTATGTCGCCGGATTCAGTTTTCTGAGCTTGTGATGATGCTTGAGATCATTTCTCGCTCTCACCAGGTACAATTTCAACATTGTGTCTCGACACTTTGCTGCCTCAATTTGCGCACCACATCAGCCACCATCGGATTGTTACACATTTTTACATGAGCCAGTCACTCCACTCATATTGCAATTATTTCATTATTTTGCCACCATTCATCATCCCGCAAGGAGGCCCACCAGTGTTCCCCCCCACCCTCGTTCTTGGTTCTCATCGATGATTCCTTGATTGAGCACTTCCTACTTGCTTAGCCATTCCTTTTGTTCGGTATAATTTTATCCCTTTTTTGGGCCAGACAAGTCTTTTACGAAAAAGGCATTTAGGGAGTTTCTATTAAGCTCTTTTCTGACTCCTAAAACAATGAAAAGATCACCGAGCAATCTTGCTTCCTTTCATGCTCATTAAGTTTAACCATTTTTCGAACCTAGTAGACTAATTACAAAAAAGGAATACTCTAGTCACACCAGCTAGAAGAGTTCTTCATTGCATCCTTTTATGCTTCTTCGGGCCTTTGAGACTAACACAAGAAAAAGCAACCCCCTGGAGTCTTCTTATCGCTTTCAGAATCTCTAAAATTGAAAGCAACCACGATCACGAACTATCCTGGCTCGTACAAATCCACATGACAGTACCATTCCATTATTTCAGAGTCTTCTTATCGCTTTCAGACTCCTTAAAATTGAAATCAATCACGAGCATGAATTGTCCTGGGCTCATATGAATCCATACGACAGTACCATTTTGAACACCCTTCTTCTAGTTCCTTAACCCATGCAGAAGTACCCCCGGTGCCTCTCAGCACCATGATCGATCATCTCGGTAGCACCCCCAGTAAGGTCGCCTTCGTTCAAAGTATTCTGTAGTCTCCTGCCATCTTACACCAACTTGAGTATCACTCATCCCAGTCACCATCCTTGGTCCATTACAGCTATGATCCCTTTCCCACCAGTCAGTTTCATATGCTACCCGATCATCCTCACCATCATACTCTGAACAAAGGAAGTTTGATTCCACCCATTCTACTTGCCCAGTTATTCCTTACCCCCACAGTATGTCAGTCCTACCATCAAGTAATCTCACACTCTGGTTCTCCACCTCGTGCTCCTATCAAGGAAACATCATTGCCTTGCTAGTTGCAGGTCTCCCTCTATCGACGACAACTCATCTATTCCAGAGGATAGACCCAGAGGTCCCTGCGCCTTGGACTCATCACCATCTGTGGTGAGTTCCTACAAACCATTTTGAGAGGAGTCATCAGTGCCTCTCCGAGTGGTTGTTTCTCACATGCTCAACTTCAACACCTTGATCGCATCGTTGAGAATCGTGCAGGGTATATATCCCTTCAGTTATTGGTCGAAGACACCGGATTTCCCCCGACTCTAGCACATTGGTGAGTCACTTTGGAATGCCCAGTTATATGTTCCCGTGGATGTCCGAGTTACGTTGGTGATTGCATTCGGAAGCCATCCAGTTATATGCTTCCTTGAGTACCCAGTTTAGTTCAAGTTCAGTGTACCATGGAGGGTATGACTCCCCGTCACTCTAATCCAGCAGCTCATCAGTTCCTATGGTACCACACTCAACAGCACTATTGTTATTCCAGTGTATCAGTTCTTCAGCTCAGACATGGTTAGCCCAGCAGTATTTCCCATATTTGTGTCTCCTCTGGACCCTTATGATGTACCAGTGGTTCTCCATGTATCCTTCAGGCCCCCATTTTTGGGCCTCACTGTTATTTTTTATGTATCTTGATATGAGCATGGGTATGCCCGTGTCGTCCATATATTGAGATTCTTCCTCATTTGAGGCCATGTATATTTCAGGTCCCCATTTTTTGGACCCCCTTGTTATTGTTCTATATCTTGATACGAGCATGGGAATGACTGCCTCGTCCATATGTTTAGATTATTCCTCATTCATTATTGAGGTCATGTACTTTTAGTTTTTGTAGTTTGTTTGGGACCGTTGTTCCAGGCTCTAGTTTGTTTGTTCTCCTTTCCACACCCCAGGAAAACCATAAAAGACTTATGATGTCTATCGGCCATACGATGAGATCCTGCCCTCACACATCAGGGGGCAATCTGTTAACACTCAAAAAGTGCTCACTACCTCATCTCCCTCATTACATGACTCATTTGTCCATATTTCTTACCATATTTGCCTCCAAAACCTTAAAAAACCCATTAAAAAGCCTCCAAAAGACCAAAAAAACCCCTTTTTTCCCCCCCAAAATAATGTAAATTCCTCCAAAAATAGCAAAAAACCTCTAAAAGGGGAATAAAAAATAATAAAAAAAAGAGGAAAAAGGGAAGCAAAAACCCTATACAGCTGACCTAAACCATATGCTTCCCAAAACCATGGGTCAGCACTCCACCACTAAAAATCTATAAATAGGTGATGGAGGCTCCCCATTTTTCACCCACAATCATCCCTATCCTTACACTGCTGAAAATTCCCTTGAAACCCTAGCTCTCCATTTGGAGCTAATTCTTGAGAACCTTTTTGGCCCCATTTCCAAAACGTCTTTGGAAGAAGGAGAAGGAACAACACTGGAGCTTGGAAGCAACTCTCTTGGACTGCTGCAAAGGCTCCACCAACCTCTACATCTGAGGTAATATTTAATACAAAAAGAGAGATCTTCACCATATTTTTCATGTTTTGTTATTTATGTTAATGCTCATGTTAGTTTAATTTTATTTTATTGTACTGTCATATTTCACCATTCTTCTGAACTACTACTAAGGAGTCCCTTCTCCTTAGTAGCTGCTCATTTGCACAAGCTAGGGTGAAAACTCTAGCTACAATCTATTTTAGTCTTCTTAATCTTCAACATAGACAATAAAAACATCTTACCAAAAAAAACTACAACATGCACCAATCAATGCTTTCAACCTTTCATGAAGATAATAAAAAAAAATTACTTGCATCACCACCAATAACTTTTCATAATAACATTCCCTCATCTCGTAGACAAACATTTGTTGAATTCCTCATGGTTTCACTACAACAACTCACACAAACATCTAAACAATTGAAAACTCTTAATCTTTTGGGGCTATTTTCCCTCATCCATACCATGAAAATGAAGTGAGTATGAGCTTCTCCCTTGTAGGGAATTTGCTCGTACTAACATCCCATACCACCATCCAATACCATCCTACTGAGTTCCTAGAGGTGATGTTGTAACTTTATATGTAAGCCATTCCCAATAGCTTTTAAGATTATATGAAAACATTCTCACTAGATGTTGTTGTACATAATCAATTGCTACATCGAGCTTTAATAATCATGCACATTGAGTTTTAATATCTTGTTTGTTATTCATTCTTGCATGGGTGACATTTTTGTTTTTCCAAAAAACGCATTGAATATGGTCAACAGACGTAATAATAAAAGAAAGTCTAGAAGGACGGAGCTGCCCCCTGAAAAGGCCCATGAGATGAGAGAAAATGCCAAGTTGTACATGCAAAACCGTAGAAATCAAAATGTTAGTGCCTTAGATCCATCAACAAGCAATGATGAAGTGGTTGAAGTCAATCAAATCTTGCCTGATGTTGAGTATGAAGGGATGGATGTTGAACAAGTTCTTAACTGGCAACCTCCCCAAGAAGAGCACACACATGGAGAACACACTCCCTTGCAGGACCAATTTGTGAACAAAGGGGCAAAACAAACCGTTCATGAGACTCGTACTTCCTTGCCAACTCCCTTGCCCTGACTATCAATCGGACGACGAAGAACTCCCAGACGTATTCATGTGGATGAAAGTTCATTTTCGGGAATTGAAGGTAAGATGCCCAAACGCACTATTGATTTCCATTGTAGCAAGATAATCAAAGATTTTTTTGAATCCAAAACTGATGCAGCAAAATGTCAATCGTTTCTTGCTTTGTTAAAATCACATTGTCTAGCTCATGTTAGTAGAATTTTGGGCATATAGGTAGCTAGAAGTTCAGAGGCCAACAATCATGTTGTTAGAAATCTACAATCTGCATTTAATTTGATTGGAAAAACTTCTCGTACAAAAGATTTTAATGTGGCCCGTCGTGTACTGTCAGAATCGATTGTAGACAAATCCACAAGGCAACGTAGCCTACTATCACACACATGTAAAATATTTAAAGTAGATAGAAAGACTCTTCAAAAGTATTCTTCCATTAGAGAAAAACTTGAGACCCCAGGCCCAAAAGATTGTTGGGACTTTGTTGGTAGGTTACCTCGTTGAGACATGAAGTTCATTGATGCTATTAAAGAACTAGTGCAAAAGTTTTGGCATGATAACACTAGACCGTCATTGAATCAAAGAGATGTTTTAAAGTTGAGAAAAGGTGTTAGGGGGGGTGAACCCCATGTCAAACACTTCCTTGACACGACACAAATAGAACTCTATGAGAGGTTCAAGAATGAGCACACACAATTGAACTTGGGCCAAAGGTCCTTTGAAAAATGAAAACCCTGGTATGTTAGAATTTGCATTGATTGCAATACATGTTGTTGTAGATACCATGATGATGATGATGGAGATGTTGATGAGAAACGTAGAGATGACAATGATGATGAAGATGTTGATGATGATGATGATGATGATGGTGGTGGTGGTGATGATGAAGACGTTGATGATGATGATGATGGTGATGAAGATGATGATGATGATGATGATGATGAAGAAGATGATGATGATGGAGATGTTGATGAGGAACCTAGAGATGAAGATGGTGGTGATGATGAAGACATTGATGATGATGGTGATGGTGATGAAGATGATGATGATGATGATGGAGAACATGATGATGATGGAGATGTTGATGAGGATGATGGAGAAGATGATGATGATGGAGATGTTGATGATGACGAAGAAGATGATGATGATGGATATGTTGATGAGGAACCTAGAGATGTCATTGATGATGAAGATGTTGATGATGATGATGATGGTGGTGATGATGATGAAGATGTTGATGATGATGGTGATGGTGATGAAGATGATGATGATGATGATGGAGATGTTGATGAAGAACCTAGAGATGACAATAATGATGAAGATGGTGATGATGATGAAGACATTGATGATGATTGTGATGGTGATGAAGATGATGATGATAATGATGGAGAAGATGATAATGATGGAGATGTTGATGAGGATGATGGAGAATATGATGATGATGGAGATGTTGATGATGATGGAGAAGATGATGATGATGTTGATGTTGATGATGAATATGATGATGATGGAGATGTTGATGATGGCACATATTTGATGATGGCATGTACTTGTAGCAATGTGTAGATAAAATTTGGTCAACATGAAATACTCATGCAAGCCAACATGCACAGAGCATTGATCGTGTGAAGATTTCAATTATTGGCAATGGCATTTCGCATTTGAATTCCATTTGATCTCCTCCCTTCAAACTAATTTTTTTTTACGTTTTGAATTTTTACATTTCCCTTGACACGAAGTTTTAGTGACAAAATAACCCTTCAACAATGAAGTTAGACTTAAAAAAATATCATTTAATAATTTTTTTTATTAAAGAATAATTCATGGAAGTTAATGTTTGACCACATGTAATGCAACAAAACAAAACTTTCAATATGAACATGTTGCATTAATGGTGTAATTGAAATTATGACATTCTATTCCAAATGACATGGCTTTAAAGACCAGATAATTATAGTATGCCCTTTATAGAGGCTATTCATTAAAAACACATTGCTATTGAGACTATACTATGATGTCCTCCCCTTCCTTAGTCAAAAGAAGATTAATAAGGTTGTTTTTCCAAGGTATAGAATGTTTTGGATTTCTCAACTATTATTGCATGTGAACTTGCATTCGTACCAAGCTACAACAAATCTTTCACAGAAGTGGATTTGTCTATGTGAATAGATAAGTGAAAATATTTTAGCAACAAGACCTATAAATTTTAACTTGGAAGTATTGGAAATATATAAAGTGCGATTGAGAGGCTTGATGGTGATTTTAGTAGTGGGCATGGTATTGGTGAGAATGATGTCATGATAGTGGAATTAAATATTAATATGGTGACCCTAGATCTTGGATCCTAGCCTAGAAACACGAGAGACAAGCCTAAAAACCCTAGTTGGTAGTGTAAACCCTAGTTTGTATTCTAATAACAATAGATCTTAGGCTATTATGTAGACTAAGATCTAGCTCTAAATTATAATACATATAAAAATTAAATCATTTTCATTGTACATGTATATCCATGTGCATACATTTGAATCCAAATCACTATACACATATATGCATACTATCTCATCTATATAGCAAGGGTCCATCATCAACTAGAAAACCATTGTACCTAGCACCGGATACCTAATTTAGAAACCTAATGGTTTGAAATAACATGCACTATGAATATTTTTATATGGTGGATATGCACACCTTCTCAATGGATGGCAAACCTAATATTATCATAACATTAGTAAAGCTTAGTCCAACATGTAGTAATGCTTACATGTTCTAGTGTTGATGGCGCACTAATGAATACGTGCAACTTGATGAGGGTGTATGTGTGACTCCATTGATGTAATGCAAGTCCTAAATGTCTTTAACAAGTGTCTGAGTGTCCAGTAGATGAATTAGGATGTCCTAATACCCCTAAATCCCTTCCAGACAGAATTCGAAAGCATTTGGGGTATTGGAGTAACAAGTTGGTGTGTTAAGGTGGATATAGCCTCACAAATACACCTCATAGTAGTCATTTATTGTAATGTCAACTATATGTGTTTAAGTCAACGTGACTACATAACATTAGATCGCTATCACATAATGATAAATTAAGGAAGTCCTAATTGTAAATGGTAGTGGATGTGATGGTCATCAAATCAAAAGTGGATATATCTCTTAGTGAGAATTAATGAGCTAGATATACATTGTGCTCAAGGTTGTCCTATTTGTATGGTGACAATTGATTAAGAAATGATTCCATAACTTGGTTATTAATTTGTTGCATGATCTTAAGTAGACAAAACGATCAATATAAATACTAGTGACGACATTTCATTATGTAGAGTATGGACATTTTGGATCTCATTATGTAGAGCTATTAAAAATCATGTTGGATCTCGTTTTAACCTTTTGACAACAATGGACATTTTCTATTTTTAAGTATTCTTTTCCTAGTACTCAAGTTCCCAATATATATCTTATGTGCCATGAGGTGTGATCTGTCTATCTATTTATTCCATTTGTTTTTAGATTAATTCTCACACATCATTTTGTTTCAGTTAGCCTATGTTTATAATGTTTTCTTAACATAGATACCATTACAAGATTTTACATGTGGGAAGATAAACCAAGCTGAACTATGATATCCAACTTCTCTTCTAAGATCTAGGTAAGCTTCAGGTTGATTCACATTATAAACTAATGCATGGAAATCATTGGTACCAAAACTTAAGACTGCATTCCATGGACAGATAGAAGTAAAAACCAAATTTAAACAACATCACATCATGATACACACAACATGAGACAACAACATTAGACAACAAGATACTATATAGACAACATCGATATAGATCACGTAACTGAAAATCCATGTACATCAAGGCAACAAAACTCATCCAAACATATACAATTCCTGGAAAATAGTGGAACATGGTTCCTAATGTACATACAATGACAACTCGTGCCCTATAGAAAATGCGACAACTCATGCCGTAGATCCAAAATACATGGCAACCCGTGCCGTATATACAAAGTACATGGAAACCAGTGCACAAAAGTGCCACATCATGGCTAATGTACATAACATGGTGTGTCAAGCATTGTGACCACCCCCGTCACTCCCAAGCGCATCTCCAAAGTCGATCTTCCTACTCTTCGAGCTACCAGTGCCTCGGGTCTTGCTCCATCTAGGAGTAGACCGTCTCTCCGGGATCTGGAACAAATGATATAAGATATCGTCATTTTCAAGCATTTTCAACATTTACCACATTTATAAAAGAAATGTAGAATTCGAATCTTAAATAAATCACCTCTGATGCGAGTGGGAAACGTGATGCAGGTGTCCTGAATTTGCGGAGCCTCCCAGCAATTCCAACCTACAAAATTTACAACAATCATTTCATTGAAAAGTAATAATTGATTAAAATAAATTTTTGTTAATGCATCAAAATATTTTCATAAATTATCTTGATTCTAACTGTGAACACCTCCGACGATGGACATGGTTGGGCTTCTGGGCTAGTAGGTGGAGCAGATGGTTGGACAACTAGCTACGATGTAGTCATGGGGGGGGGGGGCAGATGTAGTGGCAGCCACTACAGGTGCAACCACTGTAGATATGTAATGACACTTGTTAGGAATTTTATTAAAATGGCAATTTTTCACTTTTTTTTCCTAGTTCGACCTTTGACTAGTTTTGAGCTGTAGGTCTCCAAATTGCTCCAATTGCTCCCAAATATTCTGATAAGGTATATAGATGATGTTAGAACATAAATATGTGTTTCATGGATGATTTTGGACCTTTAAAATACTTCTTCAAATCCTCTTTCGATTCTGGCCAATGTAGGGAACTTTACTAGTAATTTCCCTTTGACTAGTATTGGTCTTTAGGTCTGAAATTGGATCCAAATGCCTTCATATCTTCAAGGAAGGTGTATGAATGATATTTGTACTTGATTATGATGTTCAATAATGATTTATTACCATCAAAATACTTATTCAAACTTTTTTAAGATTCTGGACAAAGTATGGAATTTAACTAGCAATTTGAGGTTCAAGTCCCCCTCGGGTAAATACTGAAAATGGCTCCCCAAATGCCTCCAACCCCACTCGATTTTCTGAACATAGGTAGGGGATGTATCAGGGGTATTATTAAGGTCCCATATGCACCATTAATCAGTTATTAATTCTGCTCTAACCTTCTCCCAAACAACATCAAAAATCACTAGTTCGACCCTTGGGGAAATGGCACCAAATCTTCTCCAAATGTAAATAAACTGAGTAAAATTACTTCAAATGCTTGAGTACTGAACATGAAACTTATATAATACATCAATAAAATTCCATTCATCAATAAACCATCAGTATTTTACTTATCCATTCGAATCCATCAACATTACATTGGTTCACAACAAGGTAGTGGGGAAATGGCACCGTTCTTTCATTAAAAATGCGATTATACATTTCTACTTGGAATTTCGACCTGAAACTTTCTGGAGATGAAGAAAAGAGTATTTAATTCATATTACAAAATAATTGGGGCATTATAATCTCCCCCAAAGAGTACAATATCTCACCAAAAAATCCCTCCCTCAAGGAGCAAGAATATGCCTTCAAAATTGGAAATGGTTGAGAGAATGTGATGCATTAGAAGAAACCATGATCTGAACTGTAGCTTACACCTACAACAAATGAATCAATTAAATCTCCAAATGAAAGGTCTGAATGGCCTTTCCAATTACCAACTTGGATGGGAATCTTTCACCTTGAAATTGGCTAAGGCAAGAAACTAGTCATCCACTAGCTCTACCTCTTCACAAATGCAATTGCAAATTTCTCAAATGATGAAAATCTGGTTTCATTCTTTTTTATTGAAATTTATAAACTTATAATGTCCTCCATGGGTTGAATTCCTTCCAAGAGACTCATGCCAACTCAAGTTGGGAAGATATTCCAAAGAACGCCACTTGTACAACAATTCCTAGTCTCCCACTTCCACCAAATCACATGTAGAAGCATCTTAGCTGCCCTAACTCCCTTGAGCACCCTAACATGTCATATATGTCATATGTTAGCCTTCAGGTCATATTTGTGTCATAGTTGTCATAGCATCTTCATCATTGTTGTCATAGAGCTAGGGAATCTAGCCCAGTGTCTCACTAGCTCCAAATTACCTCTCCTCTTCCATGGAGTTACTCTTCCTCTAAATTTCGACCTTCAATGATTCATGCAATGAATAATACCTTTTGAACTCCCTCAAGTATGTTACCATTCACCTTGAATTCGAAATGGTGAGAGAATGATGCTAAGTGTAGTGGGAAATCTAGCCATATGTGGGTCCCACTTCCTCCATGTGTCTTCATGATGAAATGCCACTTTGATTTTCACTTGTATATATTTATTTAGCTCCTTTATTAAATATATATTCCATTATAATGTGCAAACATCATTTAGTATCCTCCTTATGTCAAATCCCAAAGCTTCCACCCTCAACCTAGGAAACTAGTAATTTTCCTCCTAGGCAATATTTTGACCCTTAGCATCAATTTGACAAACTCTCATGAATATGACCAATGGGCTTAGGCTATTGTGACCCAATGAAAAATTTGGGACATGACAAAATACATATGAGGATACTGGAAGAGTAGATGCCACAATAGTGGCGGGAAGTGGGGATGATATGGTGGGAGAAGACATGGTGGTATGGGGTGGAGGAGGATGTCGTGGATGATGAACCCCTATAAGTTATACGATAGAGGGTATCGAACGAAAAGGACTAGGGGGGATGTTGAGGGATGGTGCATGGGAGGGAAGTCCTACATGGAGGGAGGATGATGGACGAAAGGGAGGTTGTGGACGAAGAGGGGAAGGTGGAAGGAAGGGGGGGCGTGGATGAATGGGGGAGGATGGATAGACATGGGGGCGTGGATAAATGGGGGAGGATGTATATACGGGGGGGGGGGGGGGGCGTGGACGAGTGGGGGAGGATAGATGGAGGGGGGGGAGTATGGCCGGGGAGGGGGGGATGGATGGAAGGGAGGGGGTGGATGGAGGGAAGGTCTATATGGAAGCGAGGGGGGGACTCATGTGAGAGGGTGGAAACATAGGACTAAAATGGGGACCTGCAGCTGTTGGTGGTACCTACATATACATTTATAATATCACAATTTAGTAAACAAACAATAAATTAAACCATAGTAAGTCGTAACAATTCAAATTAAAAGCATGATTTTAACTACACATTGTATGTGTGTATATGGTGATATGCCAATCCCTGAAGGGGATGGTTGATCACCGTAGTCAGGGAACACCTGTGGACACCAAAATGCATGCATGTTATGAACATGTTAAACAAGTCATTATTTAGGCAATCAAGATATTCAAAAACATTATACGAACTATCAACGTGTATGCCATAAATATAAATACTTAAGTAATATAAATGACATAAGTAATAACAATATTGTGTGAGGTACTGAAAATACCTCCGTGTGAGGTGCCGCAATTTCAGTTGCAGCTACCATTGCTGCATCCAGGTTGGGAGATCCTACGTTCTCCCATGTTGGTGTCTCAACTTTGAATAAATGTACATTGAAATAATAGTTTAAGTCAAACAAAAATACTTTAAAAATAATTTACAAGTTATCAAGTGATGATTGAAAACACATTAAAAAAATTGCTGACCTAATCCATATAATAGCCCTCGATCGGGACAGGGAAAGTGTGCCCGCAATTGGGACAAAGATGTGGCACTGTCCCCGTCGAACTGGAATGCCCAGCATGGCTACCATCGGTCACGGGTCTATAGTGGCCCTGTCATGAAGGCCCTGTACCTAGATCTCTATCAAGGTCACCCGACCTCTCCACTGTAGTCGCTGCTACAAAGGAGGTGTGTCTAAGGAGTCCACATGCAACATTCATCATTGCCTCCTCGATCTGATCAAGCTTGTGGGGTAACTGAGGTGGTTGGGGAGATGGGTTGGGGTCGTGCCCAACACCCTGGAACTTGGTTATGTCAAAATAGTTGACATGTAAACCGAGGAAAAACTCAGCCCCAAGTTGCCGAAGGAAGTACTGTGGAACCTGTTAAATTTTGAGCATTAATTCACAATACTCTAGGATCTTTACTGAGAGAATAACATGTACAGTATATCAATGCATATCAATCATAACAAGCATGTCAATCATCACAAGAATCAAAAGCATGAGAGACAAGAGACACAGATTTTCCGTGGGGAAAACACTAAGACGAAAAACCCCACAACTTCCTCAGAGATAGAGAGAGCAATGGCTCAACCAAAGTACAACCAAAATAGACAAAGATAGTCTCCTAGTAGCAGATGATTCTCCTCCTCATTAGTGCGCCACTTTCTGAGTGAGGGAAGTATAAGTTTCCGAGTGATGAAAATAGATATCTCCCGATCTCTATTTATACTTGTCTGTTTGCCCAGTGACCTTATGGGGCCGACTTGTCTATCTAGGTACATCAACCATATAATATATAAATCAGGGATGACCCCACATATGGTGGTCTAATAACCCATTGGCAAGTTCACACACTTGCGACAATTGTCAATACACATGACGACACTTTCGTAGAGAGGAATGACACATCTCTATAGGAGTACAATGATATATAAATTAAATACATTGATGAAATACATTCCGAAGTTACATATACATCAACACTCCCTCTTAACTAGGAAGGTATTTCTCGACACAGATTTGCTAGCACAAGTCTTCTTCTCTAGATCATCGTCATCGATGCATTGTCATCATCATCATCACTGCAGCTGCTATCTCAACCAATCTCTGAATCTACTCGTCATAGGAAGTTCTATAGAGCCAGTCCTTTTTCATACTGGATGTAGGCCCACCACCTGTAGGTCTTCATCATCTGTGTGAACGGTCTGATAGAGGTGGTCTCTCAGGACTAATTTTATATGCAGATGAAATACCTAACAAGAGCATCCCAGGAACATTTATGTTCCTAAGCACGACTGGAAAGATCTCCCCAAGACTGATTACATGCATCTCCTTCACAATACCTTTAAAGAGCATCCCAAGAACATTTATGTGCCGCAGCACGACCGGCAAGATCTCTAAAGAGCATCCCAGGACTTATTACGAGCACACAAATCAACCTCTTGGATCTCCAGGACTGATTACAGTGAATAGACAATACCTTTAAAGAGCGTCCCAGGAACATTTATGTGTTGCAGCACGATCGATAAGATATCTAAAGAGAATCCTAGGACTTATTACGAGCACACAGCTCAACCTATCGAATCTCCAGGACTGATTACATGTCTTTGTAGTAATACCTCATCCCAGGACTGATTACGAGCACACAACTCAACCTATAGGATCTTTGAGGACTGATTACATACTACATAGCAATACCTCATCCCAGGACTGATTACGAGCACACAACTCAACCTATGGGATATCTGAGGACTGATTGCATGCTATTTGCACAACCTGCCACATATCATCTTTGACCTCCAAGTATCAACCTAATACTCATGATCCAATGGATCATCATCACACGAAGCATCATCTTGATGCTCATGATCATCTTGATCATCATCACTGTACCGTCCTGGTACATATCATCTGGAGCAACATCCTGAAGCTCGTCATCATGATCATCCTGATCATACAATGCATCCATCTGATACATACCAAGTATCTACCTAATACATATCATCATATATGATCCACCTGATCATACAATGTATCCACCTGATACATACATAGATACATGATCCACACAATGCATCTAATTGATATATATCAACACACATGATCTACCTGATCATACACAGTATCCACTTGATACATATATAGATACATGGTCTAAGCATCCAATATGATGCATATACAAAATACATACAAATGATCCAACTGATCATCTCCAGCATCCAACATGATGCGTACATACATATACATATAAATGATCCAACTGAGCATATCCATCATCCAACATGATGCGTACATACATATACATATAAATGATCCAACTGATCATATCCAGCATCAACCTGATGCATATGCAGAGTAGTAATTGGAGCATCATCCTGATGCTCATCATCCATCGCTTACATCCACAGCCATGTGAAGGATCCTCCTTCCAGCATGCTTGGAATGGCTTCAGCAAATGTGTCCATCACTTCTTCCTCGAAGTGTCGTCGATCTGAAGAACACCAAGCCTCTCCCTGAAGTACTCGAACTTCACTCTGGCTAGTGGCTTCGTCAGTACATTTGCAATGTGCTCGTCCGTCGCAACATACAGGAGCTTCACTGCTCCTCTCTGCACCATATCCCTGATATAGTGATATTTGATCTCTATGTGTTTCGACCTGTCGTGGAACACCGAGTTCTCAGACAACTTCACACAACTCTGGTTGTCACAAAAGATACCAGTAGCCTCCAACGGAAGATGAAATAACTCAGACAGTAGCTTCCAGAGCCATACTGCCTCACAACTAGTTGAACAGGTTGCAACATTCTCTACCTCAGCTGTACTCAGTGCTACGCAAGACTGCTTCTTGTTAAACCAAGAGATCACACCTGATCCCATACTGAAGCAGCACCCAGATGTGCTCTTCCTATCTGCAGCACTGCTTGCCCAATCTGAATCAGCATAACCCTACAGGTTAAACTTTTTATTCGCTTCATACTTGAGCCCATAATCAACTGTACCCTTCAGGTACCTCAGAATATGCTTTACAGTAATCAGGTGAACACTCCTCGGATCTGTCAGGAACTGACTCAATGTGTTCACAGCAAAGCAAATATCTGGTCTCGTGTTCGTCAGGTACATCAATGTCACCTACCCAAATTTCTGAACATTATTATTTATTTGCAAAAATACTTTATGTTAAATTTAATTACAAGTTTTGTAATTATGATTAGTTTTGAACATGGATGAATGTAATTACTGAATATTATTATTTAAATAAATTAATTAGGAGACAAACACCCAAGCAGACTGTTGAATGAGTGTTCACTGACCCACTAGGAGGAATGGAAGTTGTTGGAAGGAATGGGAAACATGGCAGCAGTTACATCACACCACTAACTGTTGGTTATGGGACAACTTCCCCTAAAATAGGGAATTATCCCCCAGGT
The DNA here is from genome assembly GCA_027924585.1 of Larix kaempferi. NCBI lineage: Eukaryota > Viridiplantae > Streptophyta > Pinopsida > Pinales > Pinaceae > Larix > Larix kaempferi. The sequence goes on from BSBM01000859.1 coordinate 12,933,796, forward strand.
GGAGGGAGTGAGCAAGCAACTCATTTAATGACCCAGTAACATCTAAAAAAGCTTAGGCAGCCTATAAAGGAAAATTCGAATTGGGCAGGCAGCTCTTAATCAATATTTCTGCAGAATATTTTCCTCTTGTGAATCAGGTGATTTCAAGAGAGATTCGAATAAGGGAGTTTAGTGGTGATTGAAAACTGAGTTTTGCATATTATTGAGGAGAAACAGAGTTGTAGGGGCAAGTCTTTTGGACTTCTACCTATTGAAGATTTAGAAGATTACTACTACAGTAAGAAGAAGTCCTAATTCCTGAATTTTTTTCCTCCTGGTGGTTCAGTGAATAGGCTTGGGGGTCCTAAGACAGTACTTGACTATTTTCAGAAATTTGGTTGTGTGGAACAGTCTTCTTGGGCTGTTTGTTTCCCTACAGAATTTTCTCAGGTTCTTAAAGATTTCATAACTTATTTTCAGTAAATAATTATGTTCTGTTTATCTAGTGTTTTTGTGTTTATTTTCTTTCGAAAAAGAAGCTAATTCTAGAAATGTTTAAGTCTGAATGTTTAAGCTTAATATTAAATTGATAAACCAATATCCCCATTTTTTCCACATGCTGTTTGGGAGCATCGTACTCTAGTAGAGATATGCAAATTAAAATAGATTAGAAGATAATTAAAATAGATTAGAAGATAGGCAAAATTTGCCATTGAATTCAATAGATAGATAGTAATCATATATGTATCAGTTTTTTGTTCCTAAGTTAAATAATTGTAGGAGGTTCTGTATAATAGTTAGTATATATAATATCTCTTCAGTGATATGATAAATAGTCAATATATAATTCATGTACAATCATCCTGCATTACATATAAATTATGTCCATAGAAGGTAGATAAATTACATACTGTATATTGTTTTAAGACTGCTGACATTGAATAAAACATTCTTTATAATAAGATGGAATCAATAGTTTTTCACACAGATTTCATATTCATACATTTCACTCACACACAGTTTCATTGCAATTACTTCATCAATATTATATGTATAGAAATTAAATTATAGATAGAGTTGTAATTTACACAGTCTTCATGATTTCTACACTATACACTCACATTGCTTTCATTTTCTATGGTAATGTTGCATTATCTATAAATCTAATAAATGATAAGAATTTCATAAACACTACTATTATTACCATGTAATTGTTTCCAGCTTTTAGATTTGCTAACACTGTTGGTGACCTTTGTAAAACTGAGCCCCGTGTCAAAGAAAAACCCTAGCTAGATTCAGATTTCCTCTTTTATTGTTTTATAACAGAAAACATTACATTCTACTCAAATCTGGGATCGAAACCGATCTGACATCTTAAATTCTGTTTAGGTTATCATCCTCAAACAAAACACAAATTAGGGTTTGACTCTATTCGTTTCCTTTGCAAAACGTTAATGAAATTTCAGTTCGACCTTTTACTCTACTTAGATCTCAACATCGACAAATAAGAAAACATGTTACAACCTACAGTATCAAGACAAACCACACAAACTTATACGAAAATTTTAGCATACATTTCCATCTAAAGGTTGAAGTTTATTTTATACACAGAACCCTTATCATCGACGATATCTTCAAACCCTAATCTAGCTCGAAAGACATTTTAGTAACCTTCAGCATAAAGTCGATTTACACAGACATTTAAACAAGATAATTTAGCATGCAAATTTATTTTCGAATAAAGAAGTATCATTTACACAGTGAATGATCCCACGGCTCGTTTGAACACTTAACCATTGAAGTCGTGGATTTTCAGAACGAAGATTTTCAACACTGTTGCAAACAAAATTAAAATCAGGGTTTATCCCAAGTTACAGCAGTTCTAAAAGAACCCAATTTCCCAGAACATCGACGAGTCACAGCTCCAGTCAGCCTCACAAAATTACAAAATATAGAAACCAAGAACCATTTAAATGAAAATGAGAGTCGCGTCACTGAATAACAAGCATGTTTTGGAAGTTCTTCAACTATCAACATCGACAGAGAAAACGACGAGTCTTGACAAGCCTGTTACTCATCCTTTGAACTACTTCAACCATCGTCCAAGAGCACTATGAGGGTTATGGAAGACCCGAGGCTTACCAGTAATAAGGCACGCTGATACCCTTGCCAAAACATCACTCAATCGTTTCATTTGAATCCTGCAACTGACAAACAATAGTTTTGAAGTTAGATACATGTTACTTTTTAAATCGAAAATGAAAGTGCAGCAAAAGGAACACCCATTAGTCAGAAGGATGCTTAACTTCATATGATCCGGATCTTGAGAGCTGAGAATCGGAAGGCTTGAATGCCGAGGGAGGAGGAGGTTAAGCATGCAAATTTGTCATAAAATTCACATGAAAAACACTAATCTTGCATGAGAATAAGCATGAACAAAAACATATGAAATGAATGGGAGGTGAGGCTCAAAGAGGAGCCCCACCTCTGAAACTAATTACCAATAAGTCACTCAGATCTAATTAGTCTCATGATGAACAATAGAAAATAGGAGAGAAACCAAATGAGTAACTTGTTATTATGAGAAGGCTTGCTAGGCCTTTATATAGCATTATTACAATGTGTCTTGAGGCCATACCATGGGCCAAAACTATGTGCTACCAAATACCATGGATGAGAGAGGGTGGCCTCTCAATTTAATACTTTTATGGCTTATACATCCGAATTTAGACCATATGCCCCTTAAAATTCAGATCATTCCTCCCCCTTTAGAAAATGATGGTCCCCATCATTTCATGCTAAATAGAGACCCATGATTACAATGTGCTAGTTACCAATGAAGAGAAAGGTTTTGTGTGGTTGACCCATAACCGTGGGTTTTGCGAGGTTGACCCATAACCGTGGGTTGACCCATAACCGTGGGTTTTGCGAGGTTGACCCATAACCGTGGGTTTTGCAAGGGTAACCCATAACCATGATGATAATGGAAAGCTTGATTTCAATGAAGAGAAGAGTTTTGTGTGGTTGACTCAGAACCATGGGTTTTGTGTGGTTGACCCATAACCGTGGGTTTTATGTGGCTGACCCATAACCATGGTGGCAATGACAAACTTGTTTCCACTGAAGAGAAGGTTTTTGTGTGGTTAACCCATAACCGTGGGTTTTGTGTGGTTGACCCACAACCATTATTACAATACACAACTGTGGGTTTTGTGTGGTTGACCCATAACCATGGGTTTTGTGAGGCGAGAGAAAGACCTCGTTGAATATGAAGGTACGGGCGGCCATAACGGGTCAAATACATGTTGATGATCAAATGATCATGTCTCTTAAACCAGGAAGAGAAATGGAAATCCGTGAAATACCCATTTGAGATATTGAAGAGATCTATCCAGCCATATATGGAAATCCATCTGAAGTTTCTTGAGTAGTGAGAAAAAGTCTGTTGAAGATAGTGAAACGCGCGACCTCCTAGGGTCAAAAATATGCTGAGATTCAATTGATGATATATCTCAAACCAGGAAGCCAAATGGAATTCCGTGAAATACCCATTTGAGATATTGAAGAGATAGGTCCAGCCATATATGGAACTCTATCTGATATTTCTTGACCAGTGAGAAAATGTCCGTTGAAGATAGTGATACGCACGGCCTCCTTGGGTCAAAAATATGTTGAGATTCAAATGAACATATCTTTCAAACCAGGAAGCCAAATCAGATTCCGTGAAATACCCATTTTAGATCTTGAAAAGAGATTTCCAATGAACTATGGTATAGCTTCTGAAACCTCCTATAGAGATCGCGGAATCTCTCTAAAGTTTTCTGAATGTGAGAGTGTTGATTGTTGCAGGCCACATATGATGCCAAGGGTTTGTAGAGCAACATGGGCTGTTGTAGAGGTTGTGGAGCCTCTGTGGGAAGCATGGACACCCTGAAAGATTGTTGAAAATGTTGGAGACCAATGGATGTAGCAGATCCAGATCCATGCATGGATGTAGTGAATCCATGTATGGATGTAGCAGATCCAGATCCATATATGGATGTAGCAGATCTAGATCCATGTATGGATGTAGTGAATCCATGTATAGATGTAACAGATCCAAATCCATGTATGGATGTAGTGAATCCAATAAACCATGTAGTGCATGTGGACCAACTGTGATGCTTACAGTGTAACCCTTGTTCTGATGGAGAGCGAACCCGCTCTGATGCCACTGATCCGGATCTTGAGAGATGAGAACTGGAATGCTTGAATGCCGAGAGAGGAGGAGGTTAAGCATGCAAATTTGTCATAAAATTTACATGAAAAACACTAATCTTGCATGAGAATAAGCATTAACAAAAACATATGAAATGAATGGGAGGTGAGGCTCAAAGAGGAGCCCCACCTCTGAAACTAATTACCAATAAGTCACTTAGATCTAATTGGTCTCATGATGAACAATATAAAATAGGAGAGAAACCAAATGAGTAACTTGTTATTATGAGAAGGCTTGCTAGGCCTTTATATAGAATTATTACAATGTGTCTTGAGGCCATACCATGGGCCAAAACTATGTGCTACCAAATACCATGGATGAGAGAAGGTGGCCTCTCAATTTAATACTTTTATGGCTTATACATCCGAATTTAGACCATATGCCCCTTAAAATTCGGATCATCATAACTTGACGAGAACGTTGACACAAACGACACCAGGGAGCCATTATCCTCGTCCAAGTTCTGCGATTTCATTTATCTCACTCTATCTATTAGAAATTATAAAGCTAAGACTACAACCCTTCGAACCAGAGTAGTGGATCACAAACAACAACGCCATTACAGAGGTTCAAGAACTACAATTTCGACTTGGTTCACAGCTCTCGGGGTCAAAACCCCTCACTGAAACCATACTATAATTTCGGCAGCCTGTCGACCACCCCAAACGAAAACAATAACACTCTAAACTGATTCTTCAAGTTCTTAAGCCCAAACATCGACGAGGGTAGGGTTATAGATCCAATGGACACAGATCTTCACCATCAACGGTCTTGAAATTGCCAGCACAGTTAGATTTGGAACAAATGATGGCCACATTAAATGACTATCTTACCTTGTAGGTTGACGTTGCCTCCCTGGCACATGAAGGAACAAGCACATCCACTACAAAGCGTTTTACTTATGCACAACGACGAGCCAGTAGTGCTAACATCGACGTGGACTGTGAATAATTCCAATTGGCAAAGCTTTTAGTACTAAGCTTTTAATGGAGGCAGGGTACGTGATCTCTCCCACAGCTCGAGACCGGCGCCCCATTTATGAGCCAGCAAACCTGTCAATTTCCAATTTAATTGCTTGTTAGTACTTCAATGTGATAGCATATATTTCATTTCAATGGTTAACATAACCAATTTTTAAATATCGTATTCATCATAGGGATAATAAAGTTTATTCAAATTTTGTTTATCATCCTAATGTTTACACTTTATTTGTTATCACTCCCATATATTACATTGGTTATATTAAGCCGTAAATGCTTTTGTATAGTATGGTTAAGAGCCTAACGTTTGCAAATATTCCAACGTTTGCTAATATATATGTTTAATGTTGTTAATAAACTAAGAAGAGATATAGTCACCCACTATATTCATAAGACCTTGAAATATCATGTTATAGGAGGATAGTTAAATAATTCAAGTTTTATTTTGCAACATAGTTAATCTATGGTGGTACTTGTTTATTAATTATTTACTACCAATGTCTAGTCCTTGGGAAAGACTACTTTTGCATACATAAGACCCAAATAAATATATTGATTGTGAACCATAAAACTTATATAGTTAGTCAATAGTGTTGTATAAGCTCACAAGCACATACATGCTATAATATATAGTTTAGTAATGGGAGTAATATTCTTCTCCAATCCTCTAGCTACTTTTATTCATGCGATACAATGGCACTGTACCATCTTGGTACTACCAGCTAGATGGAAAACAACAAGACAGCTAGTGCAATGACGATGACAGAACCAGTTAAGTACAAAGACGACTACAGTGACGACGCTGCTAATTAGATGCTTATTCATATAGCTAACTTGGGTCGATTTTATTCAGATATAAGATGAATCATAGAAAGTAAAAGTGTAAGCATGTGAATCTTACCTGTATGCTTTTATAAATGCAACATGTCTTTAATTATTCTAATTTTATTCTCAAACGATGAATTTGAACTCACATGAACTGGAATTTATTGCAATCATGAAACTTCTTACCTGTCGTCTGCACATAGAACAGATCCAATGTTTTAGCGTTACATCTAAGTAAGCTTCGGGGTCCCTCATAGGACTCATTGGACAACAAAGAAGCAAACTGTCAGTATCATCTCAAACAGAAAAGTATCTTATCACACTTCTAACCTGCCATTTCAATTACTACTTTAACCATGCCATTAATTGCAGAAGAAGAATGTCGCATCATAATTCTGATTGTTAATTTATTTAATTATCATAATCATAGTTGTTCTGAATATGTTTAAGTTATCGCTGTCACTTGTTTATAAATAGAATTTTATTGTGATTAGTACTAACAGCTACTTAGCTAATGTTGTTATAAATTAGCAATCATTATTTCCTCAGTTATAATTATCATAAATATAGCTATTAATGCTATTAACAAAAATTTTAAATTTTTATAAAAATTCAGGATGTTACATGTGGTATCAGAGCACAAATTCAAACTCTAGGCTTGAATGAGGTCCAAAAGACGCAGTAGAAATTTTTATATACAACATAAAATTATACTAACTTGAAAATTTTATGATTATGTTATCTTCAGAAATTATTTTCAGTTACAGGTATGGAGAACCCAGTTGAACATTTAAGTGACAAATTTCAGCCAAACAATCACAGTTCCTGATAGCACTATGTAGAGGAAGGCCACGAGGAAATAAACAACAATTCGACGGAACTATTACGTGCCTTTCAAGAATTAAAGGAAGAAATCAAATCTGTGAAACTAGATAATGAAAAGATTCTGCAAGCTCAAGAACAACTCAATCAAGTGTTGTTTGAACACAGCCAAATAGAGGAACAAGAAAGAAACCATGAAGATGTTTCCAAGGTTGAGGATATGCCTCACGCTGATAAAAATTAGAACATGAAAATCAGTGAAGTAAAAGATAGCTCAACCTCATCTGAAGATGCTATTGCAGAACGCAAAAAGAAACGTAATTATAATAGTGACAGCAGTGAAGAAGATTCCAAACCAAGAAGGAAAAATCATAAAGAATATGAGCAGATTTCTGGAGAATTCAAGAAGATAAGACCTCCAAATTTCAATGGAGAAACTGAGAAAGGCGAGACAGCTGAAGCTTGGTTGTCAGGGATGAAGAAATACTTCCATATCTACAACTATTCAGAGTTTTTAAAAGCAAAAATGGCCATATATAACTTAACCGGAAAAGTGGATATCTGGTGGCAGGATGTCAAAAGGGTAAAGGGCATCAAGGATAAAGATGTAAGCTGGAGTGCTTTCAAACGATATTTCAAAAAGAAGTATCTATCTTAACAGTACTACGAAGAAAAATCTAAAGAGTTCTACGATTTGAAGTTGGGAGGTATGAACATGAAGGAATTGAACAGTAAGTTTCTAAACTTACTGAGATATGTACCATATTTCATTGAAGAAAAACCAAAAATTCAAAGGTACTTGAGCTGTTTACCTTTCAGCATTAAAGATAGAATTGAGTATGACAGTCCTAAAACATTAGAGGAGGCTATGAGGAAGGCAGTTTTCTGTTATGATACAAATCGGAAGAGAGAGGGTATGTCTAATTGGAAAAATCATAAGCCCAACAATTTTGAACAAAAGAAGAAAAATTTCAGATTCAGTGGGAATTCCGGATTCCAAAGGAAGAATTTTTAGAATCGAAATTCCCAAGGGAATAATTCCAAAAATAATTCACAGCAGAATTCTATAGCACCGAAAAATGCATCTAATACTGCCAAGACCAGTGAGCCAAATACACATATTAAATGTTTTGAATTTCAAGGCCCTCATTACGCATCAGAATGTCCCTTATGAAAGCGGAAGAAAAAAAATATCTACTCTATTCAGACTGAACCTACTATTGGAGACGTAGCAAGGGAGCTGCCAAAAATTAATGCAACACTTGACAACAGGCAAGCAGATCATCAAATCTCTATGGTAGAGATTGAAGGTATGATGCATGACCATCCTGTTACTGTTTTAATTGACCCAGGTGCTAGTTTAAGTTATATATCACTAGATGTTGTAGAAAGTCTTAAACTGAAAACTGAAAAGTTTAGTAAATCATGGCTAGTTAGACTAGGAACTGGAACAAAGAGGAAAGTTTCAGATTTTATAGAGAACTGTGTTTTATCCATGAATCATTTGCAAACACAAATCAAGATGAATATTTTACCTTTAGGTTCATATGCTATTATAGTTGGGATGGACTGGTTAGAAGCCCATCATGTCATCCTAGACTGTTACGAAAAAAGTTTTACATGCTTAAATGATGAAGGAAAAACTGTAGAAATAAAAGGCATTCCAAGGAAGGTAACGCTTAGACAAATTTCAGCCATGCAAGTTAAGAGGGAAGTTAGGAAGGGATGCCAAATGTTTGTAGTAAATGTGGTAAATGATGAGATTATGGATAAAGAGGACAAACTGAAATTAGAAGACATACCTATCCTAAAAGATTTTAAAGATGTATTTCCTAAGGAGATTCCAGGATTACCACCCAAAGAGATTTAGATTTTACCATAGAGTTAATACCAGGAGCAGTACCAAATTCAAAAGCTCCGTACATAATGAATATACTGGAGTTAAACGAATTAAAATCTCAGTTGAAGGAACTTATTGACAAGAAGTATATTAGACCAAGTGTGTCTCCTTGGGGAGCACCTGTCATCTTCGTTAAGAACAAAGATGGAACATTAAGACTGTGCATAGATTATCGCCAGCTTAATAAGATGACGATTAAGAATAGATACTCGTTGCCCCGCATAGATGATCTATTTGATCAACTGCGTGGAGAAACATTATTTTCGAAGATTGATCTAAGATCAGTATATCATCAAGTAAGGGTTAAGGATGAAGATATTTTCAAGACAGCTTTCCGAACTCGGTATGGACATTACGAGTTCGTAGTAATGTCGTTTGGATTGACTAATGCCCCGGTTGTATTTATTTGTTTGATGAATAATATTTTGCATAAGTACTTAGACAAGTTTGTTGTTGTGTTTAAAGACGATATTTTAGTGTACTCAAAAAGCAAAGAAGAGCATGATGAACATTTATGGATTATCTTACAAGTATTAAGAGATCATCAATTGTATGTCAAATTTAGCAAGTGTGACTTCCACAAGGACAAAATTCGGTATCTAGGACACATAATTTCAACAGAAGGAATCTCGGTTGACCCCGACAAGAAAAGGGCCATTAATGATTGGCCGGTTCCTAAAGATGTGTCGGATGTAAGATCATTTATGGGCATTACGGGGTATTACATAAAGTTTATACATAATTTCTCAAAAATTGCCAACCCCATAACTTCTTTGCAGAAGAAAGGGAATACATTTGTTTGGGATCATAAATGTGTTGATCACTTTAAGAAATTAAAGGAACTATTGACGACAACACCTGTCTTCAAGATAGCTGACCCCAATAAGGATTTTGTAGTTTGTACAGATGCATGCAATGATGGACTCGGTGGAGTCTTGACACAGGAAGGGCATGCGATAGCATATGAATCTAGGAAGTTGAAAGTACATGAAAATAATTACTCTACATATGATTTAGAGTTATTAGCAGTTATTCATGCCTTAAAAATGTGGCGTCATCACCTTATTGGCAAAAAGTTTACATTATTAACAGATAACATGGGTATGAAATATTTATTGGATCAGACAAACCTGAACGCTAGACAAGCTAGATGGTTGACATTCTTAAGTGAGTATGATTTCAAAATTCAGCATATCAAAGGAAAGGAGAATAAAGTTGCACATACCTTGAGTCACAAGGCAAAACTAAATTTCATTTCAGCAATCATTAATTATTCAACTGATTTGGAAAATCAAATTCTGGAAAAAGGTGAAACAGATGAAGAATACAGAAAAATGAAGGAAAGGACAGCCAATAACAGTTCTGAAAATTGTATGGAAGATTACAAAATTAAGGAAATTGGTCTATTACTATATAAAAACAGATTGTATGTACCAGATATACCAGAAATAAAATTTCCGATATTAAATGAGATGCATAAACATCACTATTCTAGTCATTCAGGATATCAAAAGACCATCACTATGCTGATAAAAGAATACTATTGGCCCAGAATAAAAGATGAAGTAGCAGAATACATCGCAAAATGCTTGGACTGTCAAAAGGTGAAGGTTGAACACCAACATCCAGCTGGATTGTTGCAACCATTACCAATACCAAGCTGAAAATGGTAAGTGATCAGCATAGATTTCATTACTGGATTACCTAAAAATCAGAAACAACATGATTCTATCATGGTGGTGGTGGACAAACTCAGCAAGGCAGCACATTTCATACCAGTGAAGACCACACATAAAGCACCAGACATTGCAGAGATTTTTATGAAACAGATTTTTAGACTGCATGGAATACCAAAGGTAATAATTTCAAATCGTGACTCAAAGTTTATAGGAAACTTTTGGAGGTCATTGTTTAAAGGATTGAACATGACTTTAAATTTCAGTACAACTTTTCACCCTCAAACAGATGGACAGACAGAAAGGGTAAATCAAGTGTTAGAAGATTTATTGAGAATATATGTTAAGGATCAACCAGGTAAGTGGGAAGATTATCTGCACTTAGCAAAATTTGTTTATAATAATCATTATCATGCTTCATCCAGACTTAGTCCTTTTGAAATTCTTTATGGTAGGAAATGTAATACACCTGTTTCATGGAAAGATCCAGTAAATAGAGTTGTTCTAGGACCTAAATTATTGCAGGAGCTAGAACTAATTGTGAAACAGGTGCAAGGACATTTAAAAACTGCCCAAGATAGGCATAAAAGTCAAGCAGATTCGAAAAGAACTCATAAAGAGTTCCAGGTGGGTGAACATGTGTTTCTCAAGGTAAGACCGAAAAAGAGTTCACTGAAATTGGGGAACTATGCCAAGTTGGCACCCAGGTATTGCGGTCCTTTTGAAATATTATCTAAGGTTGGAGCAGTGGCATACCAACTGGCTTTGCCACCTTACCTGAAAATACATAATGTTTTTCATATATCATTTTTAAAGAAATGTGTGCATGATACTACTCATGTTGTAAATTGGAATGATGTATAGGTGGGACAAGACGAAGATTTTCTAGTGGAACCGGATTGTATCCTCGGAAGGAGGGAAACTATTCTCCGGAATCGAAGCATTGGGCAAGTGAAGGTGCAATGGAAGCACCTTATCCCAGAAGAAGCAACTTGGGAGTTGGAGAGTAGTATGCGGGCAGCATACCCAACTCTATTTCAGGAACACTCAAGGAGTGACTAGCCAACATCGAGGACAATGTTGAGACTTAAGGGGGGGTGTATGTCACCTACCCAAATTTCTGAATATTATTATTTATTTCCAAAAATACTTTATGTTAAATTTAATTATAAGTTTTGTAATTATGATCAGTTTTGATCATGGATGAATGTAATTACTGAATATTATTATTTAAATAAATTAATTAGGAGACAAACACCCAAGAGGAATGTTGAATGAGTGTTCACTGACCCACTAGGAGGAATGGAAGCTGTTGGAAGGAATGGGACACATGGCAACAGTTACATCACACCACTAATTGTTGGTTATGGGACAACTTCCCCTAAAATAGGGCATTATCCCCCAGGTGGAGGGAGTGAGCAGGAAGCTCATTTAATGACCCAGTAACATCTGAAAAGGCCTAGGCAGCCTATAAAGGAAAATTCGAATTGGGCAGGAAGCTCTTAATCAATATTTCTGCAGAATATTTTCCTCTTGTGAATCAGGTGATTTCAAGAGATATTCGAATAAGGGAGGTTAGTGGTGATTGAAAACTGAGTTTTGCATATTATTGAGCAGAAACAGAGTTGTAGGGGCAAGTCTTTTGGACTGCTACCTATTGAATATTTAGAAGATTACTACTACAGCAAGAAGAAGTCCTAATTCCTAAAGTTTCTTCCTCTTGGTGGTTCAATGAACAGGTTCGGGGGTCCTAAGATAGTACTTGACTGTTTTCAGGAATTTGGTTGGGTGGAACAGTCTTCTTGGGCTGTTTGTTGCCCTACAGAATTTTCTCAGGTTCTTAAATATTTCCTAACTTATTTTCAGTAAATAATTATGTTCTGTTTATCTAGTGTTTTTCTGTTTATTTGCTTTAAAAAAAGAAGCTAATTCTAGAAATGTTTAAGCTTGAATGTTTAAGTTTAATATTAAATTGATAAACCAATATCCCCATTTTTTCCACATATTGTTTGGGAGCATCATACTCTAGTAGAGATATGCAAATTAAAATAGATTAGAAGATAGGCAAAATTTGCCATTGAATTCGATAGATAGATAGTAATCATATATGTATCACTTTTCTGTTCCTAAGTTAAATAATTGTAGGAGGTTCTATATAATAGTTAGTATATATAATATTTCTTCAGTTATATGATAAACAGTCAATATATAATTCCTGTACAATCATCCTGCATTACATACGATTTATGTCCATAGAAGGTAGATAAATTACATACTGCATATTGTTTTAAGACTGCTGACATTGAATAAAACATTCCTTATAATAAGCTGGAATCAATATTTTTTCACACAGATTTCATATTCATACATTTCACTCACACATAGTTTCATTGCAATTACTTCATCGTTATTATATGTATAGAAATTAAATTATAGATAGAGTTGTAATTTACACAGTCTTCATGATTTCTGCACTATACACTCACATTGCTTTCACTTTCTATGGTAATGTTGCATTATCTATAAATCTAATAAATTATAAGAATTTCATAAACACTACTATTATTACCATGTAATTATTTCCTGCTTTTAGATCTGCTAAAACTGTTGGTGACTTTTGTAAAACTGAGCCTCGTATCAAAGAAAAACCCTAGCTAGATTCAGATTTCCTCTTTTATTGTTTTATAACAGAAAACACTACATTCTACTCAAATCTCGGATCAAAACCATTCCGACATCTTAAATTCTGTTTAGGTTATCATCCTCAAACAAAACACAAATTAAGGTTTGACCCTATTCGTTTCCTTTGCAAAACATTAATGAAATTTCAGTTTGACCTTTTACTCTACTTAGATCTCAACATCGACAAATACGAAAACACATTATCAACCTACAGTGTCAAGACAAACCACACAGACTTATACGAAAAGTTTAGCATACATTTCCATCTAAACGTTGAAGTTTATTTTATACATAGAACCCTTATCATCGACGATATCTTCAAACCCTAATCTAGCTCGAAAGACATTTTAGTAACCTTCAGCATAAAGTCGATTTACATAGACATTTAAACAAGATAATTTAGCATGCAAATTTATTTCCGAATAAAGAAGTATCATTTACACAGTGAATGAGCCCACAGCTCGTTTCAACACTTAACCATTAAAGTTGTGGATTTTCAGAACGAAGATTTTCAACACTGTTACAAACAAAATTAAAATCAAGGTTTATCCCAAGTTACAACAGTTCTAAAAGAACCCAATTTCCCAGAACATCGACGAGTCGCAGCTCCAGTCGGCCTCACAAAATTACAAAATATAGAAACCAAGAACCATTTAAACGAAAACGAGAGTCGCATCACTGAATAAAAAGCATGTTTTGGAAGTTCTTTAACTATCAACATCCACAGAGAAAACGATGAGTCTTGACAAGCCTACTACTCATCCTTTGAACTACTTCAACCACCGTCCAAGAGCACTATGAGGGTTATGGAAGACCCGAGGCTTACCAGTAATAAGGCATGCTGATACCCTTGCCAAAACATCACTCAATCATTTCATTAGAACCCTGCAACTGACAAACGATAGTTTTGAAGTTAGATACCTGTTACTTTTTAAATCGAAAATGAAAGTGCAGCAAAAGAAACACCCATTACTCAGAAGGATGCTTACCTTCATAACTTGAGGAGAACGTTGACACAAATGACACCAGGGAGCCATTATCCTTGTCCAAGTTCTGCGATTTCTTTTATCTCACTCTATCGCTCAAAATTTATCAAGCTAAGACTACAACCCTTCGAACCAGAGTAGTGGATCACAAACAACAATGCCATTACAGGGGTTCAAGAACTACAGTTTCGACTTGGTTCATAGGTCTTGGGGTTGAAACCCCTCACTGAAACCCGACTATAATTTCGGCAGCCTATTGGCCACCCCAAACGAAAACAATAACACTCTAAACTGATTCTTCAAGTTCTTAAGCCCAAACATCGACGAGGGTAGGGTTATAGATCCAACGGCCACGGATCTTCACCATCAACGGTCTTGAAATTGCTAGCACAGTTAGCCTTGGAACAAACGACTGCCACATTAAATGACTATCTTACCTTGTAGGTTGACGTTGCCACCCTGGCACACGAAGGAACAAGCACATCCACTACAAAGCGTTTTACTTATGCACAATGACGAGCCAGTAGTGCTAACATCGACGTGGACTGTGAATAATCCCACTTGGCAAAGCTTTTAGTACTAAGCTTTTAATGGAGGTAGGATACGTGATCTCTCCCACAGATAGAGACCGGCGCCCGATTTATGAGCCAGCAAACCTGTCAATTTCCAATTTAATTGCTCGTCAGTACTTCAACGTGATAGCATATATTTCATTTCAATGGTTAACATAACCAATTTTTAAATATCGTATTCGTCATAGGGATAATAACATTTATGCAAATTTTGTTTATCATCCTAATGTTTACACTTTATTTGTTATCAATCCCATATATTACATTGGTTATATTAAACCGTAAATGCTTTTGTATAGTATGGTTAAGAGCCTAACGTTTGCAAATATTGCAACGTTTGCCAATATATATGTTTAATGTTGTTAATAAACTAAGAAGAGATATAGTCACCCACTATATTCATAAGACCTTGAAATATCATGTTATAGGAGGATACTTAAATAATTCAAATTTTATTTTGCAACATAGTTAATCTATGGTGGTACTTGTTTATTAATTATTTGCTACCAATGTCTAGTCCTTGGGAAAGGCTACTTTTGCATACATAAGACCCAAATAAATATATTGATTGTGAACCATAAAACTTATATAGTTAATCAATAGTGTTGTATAAGCTCACAAGCACATACATGCTATAATATATAGTTTAGTAATGTGAGTAATATTCTTCTCCAATCCTCTATCTACTTTTATTCATGTGATACAATGGCACTGTACCATCTTGGTACTACCAGCTAGATGGAAAACAACAAGACATCTAGTGCAATGACGACGATAGAATTAGTTAGTACAAGGACGATGACAGAACCAATTAAGTACAAAGACGACTACAGTGACGACACTGCTAATTAGATGCTTATTCATACAGCTAACTTGGGTCGATTTTATTCAGATATAAGACGAATCATAGAAAGTAAAAGTGTAAGCATGTGAATCGTACCTGTATGATTTTATAAATGCAACAGTCTTTAATTATTCTAATTTTATTCTCGAACGATGAATTTGAACTCACACGAACTGGAATTTATTGCAATCATGAAACTTCTTACCTGTCGTCTACACATAGAAGAGGTCCAATGTTTTAGCGTTACAGCTAAGTAAGCTTCGAGGTCCCTCATAGGACTCCTTGGACAGCAAAGAAGCAAACTGTCAGTATCATCTCAAAAAAAAAAGTATCTTATCACACTTCTAACCTGACATTTCAATTACTACTTTAACCATGCTGTTAATTGCAGAAGAAGAATGTTGCATCATAATTATGATTGTTAATCTATTTAATTATCATAATCATAGTTGTTCTGAATATGTTTAAGTTATCCCTGTCACTTGTTTATAAACAGAATTTTATTGTGATTAGTACTAACAGCTGCTTAGTTAATGCTGTTATAAATCAGCAATCATTATTTCCACAATTATAATTATCATAAATATAGCTATTAATGCTATTAACAAAAATTTTAAATTTTTATGAAAATTCGGGATGTTACAATCCAGAACCCAATCATCTGACGATACATAGAGATATCAAATGGCTCAGATGAAGCATCACACAGAAGCTTCAGATTCAATGCCATAGGTGTGGCCATGGCCTTGCAATCCATCATCCCGAACCTCTTCAGGATATCTACAGTATACTTCCCTTTTCCAACGAAGATCCCATCTGTACTCTACCACACCTCCATACCTAGGAAATAGTGCATCATCCCCAAGTCCTTCATATCGAATTCGGCAGCAAGCTTCCTCTTTGTATCTGCAATCAATCTGTCATCTCCTGTTACAAATAGGTCATCCACATACAAGAGTAGAATCACAGGATTCCCTTCCTCAACCTTGTAGTAAAGGTTGGAATCCACTTTACTCTTGGTAAATCCCAAACTACATAGAAAACTATCCATCCTACCATACCAAGTTCTGGGAGCTTGCTTCAAGCCATACAAGGCTTTCTTCAATCTGCATACGTATGACTCCTTGTCATGTATTTCAAAACCAAGTGGCTGCTCCACATATACTTCCTCTTCAACTACACCATTCAAGAAAGCAGTCTTGACATCCATCTAGTGTATTTTCCATTTCATCGCTACAGCCAGGGAAAGTACTGTTCTGATGGAAGTATACCTGGCTACAGGTGCAAAAGTTTCTTCATAATCTATTCCCTCTTTCTGAGAGAAGCCACGAGCTACGAATATTGCCTTGTATTTCTCTACGCGGCCATCTGCAGCATGCTTGATTTTGTAGATCCATTTGGAAGTCACAACAGACTTCTCTTTAGGTCTTGGGACAACATCCCAACCATCATTCTTCATTATTGATTGGTATTCCTCGATCATGGCATCCTTCCATTCTTTAGTTTCCACTGCTTCTTCATAACTGGAAGGTTCTTTGTTCATGATATCACAGAGTAAAGCAACATAGCTGGTATGTGATCTAGTTCTCTTCTTTGCTCTGTGTTCTTCTTTTGGAATTCCAAATCTTTCTGCATCTTGAATGAGCTCTCTAGCCCATGCAAGTTTCCTCTTGTGAGAGTTATCCTCACGAGGTGGATCTACAGGTTCTTGCGGATCTTCAAACTCACGAACAACTTCTGGAATTGCTTCAGTCACGGTAGTGTCTTGAAATCTAGTTTCCTTAGGTTCTTCATAAACTTCAACAGGTGCCTTCCTTGATTTGATGAATGCTGAGTTTTCATCAAATGTTACATCCCTGCTGACATCAATTTTCTTGAACCCTGGAAAGTATATTCTGTAAGCCTTCGAGCTTTCACTGTAACCCACAAAGATACCCTTCTTTCCTGAAGGATCTAGCTTGGTCCTCTTTTCCTTTGGGACATGAGTGTATACTGGACAACCAAATATTCTGAGATGGTTGACTTCAGGTTTCTTACCAGAGAAGACCTCTTTTGGTGTCTTGTTGTCCAATATCTTGTGGGGTGTTATGTTTTGCACATATACAGTTGTTCTAGCTGCTTCTGCCCATAAGTGCATAGGTAGATCCTGGTCATGCAACATTGCCCTTGCTGCTTCCATGATTGTTTTGTTCTTTCTTTCTGCAACTCCATTTTGCTGTGGATTGTAAGGAGCAGTCAACTCCCTCTTAATCCCTGAATCACTGCAAATATTCTTGAAGTCACTTGAGGTGAATTCTCCACCTTTGTCGGATCTGAATGTTTTGATCTTCTTATCAATTTGATTCTCCATCAAGGTTTTGAATTCCTTGAACTTATCAAGTACTTCATCTTTTTTCTTCAAGAAGTAAACTCAAGTCTTCCTGGAGAAGTCATCAATGAAAGAGACATAGTAAACATACCCACTCAGAGAACTGGATGACATAGGACCACATACATCTGAGTGGATGATTTCCAAGACACCTTTTTCCTTGCTTTCACTACTTGGAAATGCCTTCTTAGTGTTCTTTCCTTTTGCACATCCTTTGCAAACACCTTCATGCTTGGTCTTGATTTCAGGAAGACCTTCTACATTCTTACTTGCAATTGGTAATGCTCTGTAGTGCATATGTGCAAGTCTTCTATGCCAAAGCTCACTTGGCTCCATGGAGTCATGCACCATGGCATGTTTAGGTTGTCCCTTCAATTTATACAATCCTCCCTCTTACTCTCCAATCAGTACTGCATCATCGATTGTTTTACCCTTTGGCCACATTAGGACTTGGCCATCTACAAATGCAACCCTCATGCCTTTTGCATCCAATGCAGAGATGGAGAGAAGATTCTTCTTGAGCCCAGGTACATAAAGAACTTCTTTCATCTTCAAAGATTTTCCAGAATCTAGGTTGTAGGAGGCTTCACCACTTCCTTTGATGGGGTATTGATAATCATCCCGAAGTTTCACTTTATGGGGTGATTCATGTTCAGATAGATTTACAAAAGATTCTTTAAACCCAGTCATGTGTTTGGAAGCCCCACTGTCAATTAACCAATCATTACAACCATGGGAGATAGTACCTGTGAGAGCAGAGATTAGGACATACTCTTCTTCACTTTATGAGTTATCATCACTTTCTTCCCTAGCTTTTTTCTTTGGAGGTTCATCATCTTCAGCAGCATGAGCATGGAACTTTCTTTTGCTGCCCTTCTTCTTCTTGCTGGAGTTGTTGTTTTTATCCCTTTTGTTCTTGGGACATTCTGAAGCAAAATGACCTTTCTCATTGCAATTGAAACACCTTAGATCTTTCTTATCTTTGTGATAAGGATGAGAAGATTTATTCTTGTGATGGGATGGCTCCCTCTTGAACTTGCCTTTCTTGGTGTGTACTGTGAGGGCTTGATCTTCATTCCGCATCTTTTCTTCTCTTGCCACAAGCCTTGCTTCTTCTTGAGAACATTCCTCCCACAGTCTACTGAAGGAGATTAATTTTTTTCTTGCACAGATCCCTTAGATAAAAGAGTCCCATGACCTAGGTAGGCCATTCAAAGTGGTCATAATAATTTCACCATTCTCCACCATTTCATCTATAGCTTCAAGTTGTTCCTTAATCTGAGAGACCTTGGAGAAATAGGATTGAATGGTTTCTCCATTCGACATCTTGACCCCTTTCAATTGATTCCACAGGGTCATCTTCTGATTTATGTTCTTCCCTTCAAATAGCTTGGTCAAAGAGTCAAACATCTCCTTGGGTGTCTTTAGAGATGACACATGTGGTATGAGATGGTCTTTGATAGAATCAACAATGATTCTCTTTGCCTTGACCAAGTTCTTCTTATGCAATATTTTAGCCTCTTCATCCTATGGGATAGGGATGTCTTCTTTTACATATGAGTCCAACTCATTCTCTTCCAGGATTAACCCAATCCTATACTTCCAGGCTCGGAAGTTATCAATCCCTTCAAGCTTATCCTCAAGCTTGGTGTGGTGAGACATCTTAAAGAGTACTTCAAATGGAAATGGAAAAGATTTAGGTCTTACCACTTGAATTGCTGAAAACTGGATCTGGACCCGGATTAGGGTTTGTTGAAAAAATCCTAAAAATTCAAAATGTGAATTTCAACTTTCTGAAATGATAGAAAGATACGCCTTGATGAGCTGATCAACCTAGTGTATTCAGAATTTGAGATCTGCAAAGCTACACCCTTCAAAACTGCCTTTCTGTCTTCCCAGATTCACTAAGGAGAGCCCTGAATTAGGGTTTGAGTTTCCCCGAGATCTACCCAGCCAAAAATCTCGATCCAAAACTCTAAAATTCGATTGTTGCAAGGAGCTTCCAGCTATGTCTTCAAATTTCAGAAATTCCTATTTTTGTGGAAACCCTAATGTTTAGGGCCAAATTTGAAAATGCTCAGAATTGAATTCTGATTGGACAGATAGATTGTCCTTGATGAGTAGAGTCAATCTACTATACTGCTTTTCCAAAATTTGTGGAGAGAAACCCAATAAACAAGGAACCCTAGTTTCTGTCACTGCACAATGTCTTCTTCTCAGGTTAGCTCTAATACCATGTTAAATTTTGAACATTAATTCACAATACTCTAGGATCTTTACTGAGAGAATAAGATGTACAGTATATCAATGCATATCAATCATAACAAGCATGCCAATCATCACAAGAATCAAAAGCATGAGAGACAAAAGACATAGAGTTTCTGTGGGGAAAACCCTAAGGTGAAAAACCCCACAACTTCCTCAGAGATAGAGAGAGAAATGGCTCAACCAAAGTACAACCAAAATACACAGAGATAGTCTCCTAGTAGCAGATGATCCTCCTCCTCACTAGTGCACCACTTTCTGAGTGAGGGAAGTATGAGTTTCTGAGTGATGAAAATAGAGATCTCCCGATCTCTATTTATACTTGTCTGTTTGCCCAGTGACCTTATGGGGCCAACTTGTCTAGCTACGTACATCAACCATATAATATATAAATCAGGGTCGACCCCACATATGGTGGTCTAATAACCCATCGACAAGTTCACACACTTGCGACACTTGTCAATACACATGACGACACTTCAGTATAGAGGAATGACACATCTCTATAGGAGTACAATGATATATAACTTAAATACATGGATGAAATACATTCTGAAGTTACATATACATCAACAGAACCCCCCTATTATTGTAGGGAAGTTTATCGTACACCATGAACCACCTCTGCATCCAATTGTCCCTCCACGGCTGGTAATGACACCAATCCATGCAGACACGTGACTTTCTAGTGTTCGGTGGTTGGTTTGTTTTTGGATCGGTGAACATACTGTATAATTGGGATTTTGTAATGTTCAAATCTTTTATTGCTTCCTTGGAAACGCCCATGGAGTAATACTCCCGCATCCTAGCTCTAAATTCAGTCATGTCGATCAATTGGCGATGTGCATGGATGAGGGAGTCAATTGAGCTCTCAATTGATGTGGCAAGAGACAATCAAGATGGTTCCCTCGAGTTTATTAGATCTCGAGTGTGCACTCTCATTTCATTTACATAATGGTTAAGGTCATCTTGTTCAAAATTTTGTTTGGAATTTGGGTATTGTTCACGGTTTTCTTCGGCACTGGGTCCAAGGTTTGGGTTTTCTTGTGTTTCACCGGACTCAGGGTTAACATCTTGTTCACTCATTGTCTCAGTTTACAATCTGCAATTGAAAATTGTTTCATTGTTTCAAAAATTTGGAAATTATCAACAATTAAATAAATAAAAAAAAACAAAAACTTCACACAAAGAATGAATAAAATGAAAAAAAAAATCGATATTTACCTATCAATTGATGCGTTGATGAGTTTGTGGGTGAATTTGGGGGGTTTTGGAGTTGATTTGGCCTCCTTTGGTCGTTGAATTGATGCGCACACAAGGGTGGAGGTCGCGCTCGGGTCCAAATAGCAGAATGGGGCATTCTACTCTTTTTTTTTAACAGGGACACATGCGCGCCATCGTAGCGCACACGCGCCAGGAACATGTACGCGCCTTGGTTCGGTACCGAACCTAGTGGCGCGCGTGCGCTATCTTAGGTGTGTACGCGTAGTTTTTTTTTTCCACTAGCGCGTTCCCGTTGCAACGGATTTGGGGACCATCTTTGTGCGCCCGCCCTCATATAACTTGGCTAAAAGAAGGTTTATCATAATGGTTGTATAATTAGATGGATTGTTTTTACAACCACTTTTAAAAATAAGAACAATTAGGATTTATATACAGGGTTTAGTGAAACCCTGATTGACTGTGTAATTGTAATGATTGTGGATGTGAGAGATGAGGATAAGTCCACCAATTTTTAAGATTTATGCTTGGTATCCTTCGATGTCCTTAGCTTTCTCTTCTACAATCTGCTTAACCCCAAAATCTATGTTTTCTAAAGAGAAAACTTCTTCCTCTATATAAAATGTTTGAATGTTGTCCACAACATCATAAGATTCATAAATATTTTTAAGATAGGAATTCCAATCCCTCAAAGGAATCATATTATTATCTTTAGTTTTACAACTTATAATTTTCCTCCAAAATTTATTAGGATCTAGCTTAGAGAGGTGCAAAATATTATCTTTCTTCCTATTTATGTAGTAATTTTTTTTGCTTTTAATTAAAGATTTGAAACTATATATATATTGTCAAATTTTAAGGACTCATTGGAAGCATCCCTAGCATTGTTTCTTACATGATTGCACTCTATATCTTGCCAAGGGTTAGTCATTCTATTTTTCTTTTTACACAACACCTAGATAACGGATGTGGTAAAATTATGATAAAGATATTCAACATTATCCTTAACATTTAATAGTACATTTAATTTATTATTTAAATCTCTTAAATTTTTATTTTTTATTTTTATCAAATATAAATGCTTTCGATCCCCAAAGGTGGCTGACGATAGTGGATGCAAATGACAAGTGGAGCATAGGTCTCAACATGTGGTGCAGGTACGCGACAACTCATGAAAATGTTTGGAAAATACAAAAGGGGATTTGATGGTGTTCGACAAGACTTCTTAAGCAGGAGATGGTACAGGAAAAGAACAAGATCAATCTTTTAAGTGGAGAATTATGGAAGATTGGGGTTGCATGTGTCTAAGGTGTACAGGTGCAGGCCTTGCAATGAGGGGAATTTCCTGCATGTTTATTGCAATTTATGGAATTGCAACGATAAATTTGATGGAAAGGCAGTCAGGCCGGGGTGGTGAAGCTCTAGTTTAGATTCCATACCGCCTGGTGTGGTTTTTTTACGCTGATGGTGTTCTTGAAGGAAGTATGGGGAATAGAAGGTTTGGGGTCATGGAAACAAGGAGGAGGAAATACGGTGGGGAGGCAAAGGGTAAATCTAAAGCAGCTCCGCTGCGGGCCACTTGGGAGCAACTCAAAGCGGCTGAAGCAACGAATTTTTTCAAGTCGAATGGATTCATCCAGGTCGCAGTGCAGGAGGAGATTGATGCTACGGAGTTGCGCTTATGAGATGAATTGGATAAGAAGAAGCTTGAGGAGGATTTTGAAGTTATCGTTGAATGGATTCAGGGTCCCAACAACACTCAGGATCGCCTGTCGCTGTAGGAGAGGTCGGTGGCTATGCATTGGGTAGAAATGGACTCTTAGCCTAGGTACTGATGGATGAAAAGGAAAAGGAGCAAGGAGATGAAGAACCAGTTCGTTTATGGAAAGAGAATAACGTCGATTGTCGAATGATGCATAGGAAGATAGATGTGGTCGCAAGCAAATTGGGTGTTTGTTTCTCTTTGCTTCCTTCCTTTGAGGGAGGGAATGCTTCTAGGATGGGTCCTCCAAGCTCAGAAAGAGTGCTAGGAAGTCTGCAGGCTCTAAGGAAACCAGGTGTGGAGGGATCAATGGGGAATGACCACGTTACTTGATGTCAAGTCCTTTGTTTATTTCTTAGTCTATGTGGGGTGAAGTGTGTCTATTTTATAAATGTTATAGTCTTAGAAGGAATTTCTATTTATGGTTGTGTTTCATTTATGTTAGGTCTTAGTTTTATTTTTCTACCCATTGTAGTGGGTGGTTCTGGGTAGTATTGGGAAGAGTCAAGTGGAGGCAAAACAAAATTACCAATTGGTTTTTATGGCTCTAGTCTTGGAGAATCTCTATGACTATGTAAATGTTTTATGTTAATATAATTTCTAAATTTACTTTTAAAAAAGATAAGTTCTTTCGGTTAATATAATTCTATTTATGAGGATTGTGTGCCTATCAATGTGTAATATATCCATTTTGGCAAATTTATTTATTTATATATCAATGTGTAATATATCCATTTTGAAAAATTTATTTATTTTTATTTTTTTAAATTATAGCACTCACACTAAGATATATTTGTCTCAACCACTATATATATCGTGTATATTTGGTACTTGGTCATAACTATGCTACCAAGAGACTAGCTTCTATGAGGAGGATAGCCTTTGATTTTGAAATTATATATTATAAATCTTTTGGATTTGGTCTGCATGATTCTTTAGATTAGAGATGTTACAAAGTTCCCTAAACTTCATATTTAATAGGACTAGCACAACCACTTAACATGTGGCCGGTGAACATTGATATG
Source organism: Larix kaempferi (assembly GCA_027924585.1). Classification (NCBI taxonomy): domain Eukaryota; kingdom Viridiplantae; phylum Streptophyta; class Pinopsida; order Pinales; family Pinaceae; genus Larix; species Larix kaempferi. Next base: position 12,957,961 of record BSBM01000859.1, read on the forward strand.
CCACAAGTTAAGTGCCATGAACAAATTATCTAGTACTTGTCTCCATGCATAGTTGTAATCACTCTGTGTCTATGTCTCAACTACCTATTATTACCTTCCTTCTTCTAGTTAAGTGAGTTGTGTGCCACTACCCATTTTCCATGCATCAACTACCAATTATCCATGCATCGACTACCAAATATTTTTTATATTCTTTTTTTATAATTGTTTATTTCGAATTTGGAACAACTCCCATAAAATCAATCTGGACAGTGCACTTGTCTCATCCTTCTGCAATCTAGGAAAAGCATACTTACTAAATCCACCCCAAATTCTAAAATACAAACACCTATCGGTGTAATGAAAGGAATAATGAGTGTCTCAAAGAGAATTTTCTTCTTATCCAAAAGCCAAATGTCTACAAATTTATAACTTCTTTCAAGTGCATAATAATATTTCCACACTCCATTAATCTTTTTTGCAATGTTATAGTTCCAATTAAGCTTGTGATGAAGATCAATTCTGAGATATTCATATGAAGTCACTACCTCCAAGTTATTGTGATTTTGGATTTGATTATTATAATTTTTGCTTTGTCAGTCTTAACAATCATTATTGGTAGTAGAGAAAAAATACTTGAGAATTATTAGTTGCTTGTCAATATCATAGGGACTCATATCCATAATACCAATATCATCATCGTAAGAGAAAATGATCTTTCAAACAACCTTCTAGCTTGTTTATATATATACAAAAAAAGGTAGGGGACATGAGACAACCTTGCACATAAATCCTATATTACAGTTAATTTATTCTGACCAACCCTTAGAGTTCCTAAATAAAAATACCATTCTCAAACAACCTTATCGCAATCTTGAAAGGAAATTTTTATCTCTTCTAATGTTTTCCAAAGGTTTGTTTTGGGGTGGTTTTTGGCATTATGTCAAACGATTTTATAAAGTAAAAAAACAACACAAAAGATTGGTTTTAGCATTACGACACTACTCAGCAATGGTCCTAACCATAATAAGGTGGTCCATAGTTGAATGGTATCTCCCGAATCATGCATGACCTTTAGCTCTTTTTCCATAAATTTTTAGCCATATGTTGATCTTATTTTATAGACTATTTTCATATAACTTAGCTAAAAGAAGGTTTATCATAATGGTTGTATAATTTAAAGATGGATTGTTTTTACAACCAATTTTAAAATTAAGAACAATTAGGATTTATATACAGGGTTTAGTGAAACCCTTATTGACTACTTAATTGTAATGATTGTGGATGTGAGAGATGATGATAGGTCCACCAATTTTTAAGATTTATGCTTGGTATCCTTCGATGTCCTTATCTTTCTCTCCTAGATCCCAAACTCTATGTTTTCTAAAGAGAAAACTTCTTCCTCTATATAAAATGTTTGAATGTTGTCCACAACATCGTGAGATTCATAAATATTTTTAAGATAGGAATTCCAATCCCTCAAGGGAATCATACTGTTATCTTTAGTTAAATTACGACTTATAATTTTCCTCCAAAATTTGTTAGGATCTAGCTTAGAGAGGTACAAAATATTCTCTTTCTTCCTATTTATGTAGAATTGTTTTTTCTTTTAATTAAAGATTTGAAACTATATATATATATTGTCAAATTTTAAGGATTCATTGGAAGCATCCTTAGTGTCGTTTCTTACATGATTGCACTATATGTCTTGCCAAGGGTTAGTCATTCTATTTTTCTTTTTACACAACACCTAGATAAGGAACTTGTAATGGAAGTAGAGAGGGATGTGGTAAAATTATGATAAAGGTATTCAACATTATCCTTAACATTTAATAGTACATTTAATTTATTATTTAAATCTCTTGAAAAATCAATTTTTTTTATCAAATACAAATTCTTTCTATCCCCGAAGGTGGGTAATGACAAGTGGAGCATAGGTCTCAGCATGTGGTGCGGGTACGCGACAACTCATGAAAATGTTTGGAAAATACAAAAGGGGATTTGATGGTGTTGGACAAGACTTCTTAAGCAGGAGATGGTACGTGAAAAGAACACGATTTCAATCTTTTAAGTGGGGAATTATGGAAGATTGGGGTTGCAGATGTCCGAGGTGTACGGATGGAGGCCTTTCACTGAGGGGAATTTCCCGTATTTTATTGCAATTTATGGAAAGGCAGTCAGGCCGGGGTGGTGAAGCTCTAGTTCAGTTTCCATTCTGCCTGGTGTGGTTTTTCTACGTTGATGGTGTTCTTGAAGGAAGTATGGGGAATAGAAGGTTTCGGGTCATGGAAACAAGGAGGAAAGACGGTAGGGAGGCAAAGGGTAAATCTAAAGCAGCTCCGCTGCGGGCCACTTGGGAGCAACTCAAAGCAGCTGAAGCAATGAATTTTTCCAAGTCATTCATCCCGGTCGCAGTGCAGGAGGAGATTGATGCTACGGAGCTGTGTTTATGAGATGAACTGGATAAGATGAAGCTTGAGGAGGATTTTGAAGTTATCGTCCAATGGATTCAGGGTCCCAACAACACTCAGGATCGTCTGTCGCTGTAGGAGAGGTTAGGGGCTATGTATTGGGTAGCAAATGGACTCTTAGCCTAGGTACTCATGGATAAAAAGGAAAAGGAGCAAGGATATGAAGAACCAGTTCGTTTTTGGAAATAGAACAACGTCGATTGTCGAATGATGCATATGAAGATAGATGTGATCGCAAGCAAATTGGGTGTTTCTTTCTCTCCGCTTCCTTCCGCTGAGGGAGGGAATGCTTCTAGGATGGGTCCTCAGAGCTCAGAAAGAGTGACAGGAAGTCTGTAGGCTCCAAGGAAACCGGGTGGGGAGGGATCAATGGGGAACAACTAGGTTACTTGATGTGTATAGTTTATAAATGTTATGGGTCCTCAGAGCTCAGAAAGAGTGACAGGAAGTCTGTAGGCTCCAAGGAAACCGGGTGGGGAGGGATCAATGGGGAACAACTAGGTTACTTGATGTGTCTAGTTTATAAATGTTATAGTATACAATAGTTGTTTGGGGCTTTTAGGCTTAGTAGGAATTTATGTTTATGGTTGTGTTTCAGTTATGTCAGGTCTTAGTTTTTTTTTTCTACCGACTGTAGTGGGTGGTTTTGGGTAGTACTGGGAAGAGTCAAGTGGAGGGAAAGAAAATTTACCAATTAGTTTTTATGGATCTGGTCTTGGAGAATCTCTATGACTATGTAAAATTTTTATGTTAATATAATTTCTAAATTTATTTAAAAAAAAAAAAGTATTTTCAGTTATTATAATTCTATTTACGAGGATTGTGTGCCTATCAATTTGTAATATATCCATTTTGGAAAATTTATTTATTTATATATCAATGTGTAATATATTATATATCCATTTTGATAAAAAAAAAATTTAATTATAGCACTCACACTAAGATATATTTGTCTCAAACAACTATAATTATGGATTTCCAAACCTATTATTTAATTATCTAGGTTCGATGGATGCATAATATGTAGTTTACAATTGGATGTCATACCTAGATTCAATTATGTTTAATATATTTTCTTTTGCACTTGTTGGATTATACAAAGTCCATGCTCGAAGAGTGTTATGAGGAAATGTCATGTTTTAATTTTCTAAGAGGGTTTCATGCTGTTAGAGGTTGAGGAAAACGAACAATCAAATGTTGATACCACCTAATTGAGCAAATTAGTAGGCCATCCCAAGGCTCAGACACTTTTGGCGTATTTGTTTTGAGGAAGCAAGAACACGACAAGGAGCGCTCCCGGTGAGGTTTGTTGTTTTCAAGAGGGCTTCATGTCTGAGGGGAAGGGTACAGAGGGACCTGGTCTCAGTCAAGGGACCCAACTTCTCAAGTAGAGCTAAAAAAAACTAAACCAACAGTAGGAAACTACTACTCGACAGGAACAAGTGTAGTGAGGATTTTCCCTCTTTCCTTTTCTTCTTTCCTTTTAAGTTTTGTTTATTTCCTTTAAGATGGCACAAATAAACTATGAGAAAAACAAAACTGGAAGAAAACACAACAAAACAATTATGGGGGTTAATTTGGAGGGACCAAAAGAAATTTTATCCTTGATGAGAGAGGGGTCCAATATAAAGTAGCAACACATACCAATCCTTAACACAACAGACTATTCGATCATGGTGGAGAGGGAAGGATACAACAGGGTTTTACAATCTCAATTGAGTGGGTCACTGTCAGTGCTAGATCTTATCCATCAAGAGGGTTTGAGCTATTATTGGAAACACAATATCCGAGTTGCTAGTGGGTCTTTAGTTTCTCATTCTACCATAACAACAGAGGATTTAGCAAGAGCAGGGGGTACTTTTATGGCAAATTCATTTCAAAAAGATGCATGTAACACAAGAGAAAGATTTTTTTTTGTAAACGCAAAGCAATATAAGGGGATTTTAAAACATAGACAGACTCAAAAGTTAAGGCAAGCATTCAAGAAAAAATTTGCAATGATTATTCCAAAAGTGAACAACATATTCACTAAGGCTTCTCAAACTAGTATGGAGCAAACATAAATTACTAAGGAGCTCAAATCAAATTTGAACAGAGAAGAGGTTTTCACAGCAAACAAAGAGGGCAGAAAAGTAGACAAACGTGACAACAAAGACCTATATAGTCTCACATCAACATCATTAATGTGGTCGTCTGAGCTATATGTGAAATAAATCATGGGCATGAAAAGGAGAATCAAAATTCTAGAAGAGAAAATATGGTATGAAGGCAACAAAGTAAATGAAATTGTTGAGTTCAAGGGAAAGTTAGAGAGAGAAAATAAAACTCTTAAGGAACAAATCTCAAGCATGTAGGTTAAAATGGAAATAGGACAACAAGAAGTGATTGTCTTGAAACAGGAAGTAGAATAGTTGAGGATAACTGGATTTGAGAAATCAAAATTGATAAGGAAGAGGACACAACACAAATACAAGAGATTTAGTCAACGTTAGCTGAATTGGAAGTTAAAGAAAATCAGATAAAATACTGGATAGAAGAGGCTAAATCATGGTCACAAGTTATAAGTGGGTTATCAAACAGTAAAAAAGAAATCAATGAGAAGCAAAACAAAATACAAATAAAGGAAGAACACGATAAGCAATGCAAGGATGCAAATATCAGTATCAAAGACTTGAGGGACTTTGGCGAAAGTGAGAGAACATACATTGAAGCAAGGGACTTCCTTAAAGATAAGTTGAAGTGGACATGGTGTATTCATCAAGTAAGAAGGATTGGAAAGAAGATAGACGGGGGAAGAGATAGACATGTTAGAGTTATCCTAAGGAAAATAGAGGATAAGAATCTGATCCTTGGAAATAGAGGATTTCTTAGAGGCACACACATCTACCTAGATGAGGACTTGACCTTTGCACAACAAGAACAACAAAGAAAGGAATGGGAAAAAGTGAAAACAACAAGAAGTGAGGGAAAGTGGGCATGCTTGAAGAATGGGAAAGTGGGCATGCTTGAAGAATGGGAAAGCACAGATCAGTGATCGTTTCTCAAATAAGAAATAGGTAATCAGGGCTCCACGGGACTATTTACATGTAGTAAGTTGGAATTGTAGAGGTTATCCATGGAGAAGAGGTACGGGGTTGGGTTCCATAGATAAGGGGAATGCTATTATTATTCTTGTAGAAACGCATGAGCATGATGGCTGCAAAGTTCTATATTTTGAGGGTTACAAGAAAATTTTAGTTTGGAACAAAGGAAATGAGACAGCTAAAGGACACGGGGGAGTCACCGTGCTAATAAATGAAAAATGGTGTGGAATTGTAAAAGTGGAAAAAGAGGACCCAAACAAGTAATACATTTGGTTGCAAATAACGAAGAAGGAGGTCACTTTTAGGTTGGATACTTCTTATTTTTCCCCAAAAATCTCAAAGATCTATAAAAGAGGCAATCTAGACAGCAAAGACCCGTATTCCTCATTAAAAAAAATATCTCTTTATTTAGTTCCTTGGGATAAATAATACTAATGGGTGATTTCAATGCAAAGACGAATAACAACCAATCTCTCCAGTTGTGGAATGAAGAAAGAGGGGAAAAAAATCCCTTATGGTTGGAAGAGAGTGGAGATCAATCACGGGAAATAAATTCAAAAGATCGAAATGGGGACATGACACACTTTGGAGTAGAATTACTGGGCCATGTAGTTTGGATGGAATGGTTATTTGCAATGGAATGAGAGGGTGGCCAACTTCAGGGAGTATTACATGCAAATCTTAAAATTGTTAAAGTGTGGTAGATTATGTAATCTACTCTCAAATTTTTACTTCTAGGGTGTTGAAGTTTGATATTGGGGACCATCCTAATGAAATGAAATCTGATTATGCCCCCCTATTTGTTAAGTTGGACTTTGCTCCTACTATCCCACAAAATAATCCAATTCCTGGCATACAAAAGAAAAACTCTTTCCAAAGGTAAAATCCTCATGAATTAGGAAAATGGGGAAATATTTACTGTTGCTCTTAAGCGGCAATTTCAGATTATAAAACATAGCATGGTAGATGAGACAAACATTGAGGCAGGTGGTCATGTTCATAGTAGTTTGATAATCCCAACAATGCACAAGGCTTTATGTGTGTGCAATAGATCTCATTCCAAGAGTAGGCCTAAAAGTACTTTTTTCGGAAAATCCATGGTATGATGAAGAATGCAAGGCAGCCAAAAGAAATTTAAAATAGAGGAAAGTAAGCAAAGAAAACAAGAAGAAATATGGAAAATTAGTACAATAAAAAAAAGAATATGTAAATGCAAGAAGAAAATAATTAATGTCTCTTGGAAAACACAACCCCAAAGTATTTTGGATTGAGCTACAACAAAGGAGAAAAAAGACTGAAAACAATATTACAGATGTCCAATGGTTAGAGTATGTGAGGCTCCTTTATGAGCTGGTGCACGAGAAGGACACTCCTCTCATAGTGAAAAAATCAGGGGAACTATTCACAGTGGATGACATCAAGCAAGGAATAAAGAATTTAGCAGGCAACAAAGTGGAGGACATAGAAGGGCTTCATGTTGAATTTTTAAAATGGGGCATTGAGCTCCTTTCCCCTCACATAAAATGAATTTTCAATGGGGTCATCCAGGATGAATTTCTGGGAGAATGGACTACGAATGTGGTTATCCCTCTCTATAAGAGTGGACATATCAATAACCATTCTAACTACCATACTATTATGGTCAAACCCCTCATGAGAAATATTTGTGGGAGCATCTTAGAGTGAAGAATCAGTAGGTGGGAAGAAGATGAGGGGAAAAGGGAAAAGGGGAAATCAGGTTTTAGACCTAGGCATTCTACCATTGATCATTGTGTCACCCTTACACATTTGATAGAGAAAATTTGGTACAAACAAGGTGAAACATCCTATTGTTGTTTTGCATATTTTAAGAAATCCTTTGACACAGTGCCTAAAGGCAAGCTATGGAGAAAAATGGAAGAGTTGGGAGAATGTTTTAGAGCAGCAGTTCACAGACTTTATGACAAATTTAGAGCTAAAATCAGAACAAGTGAAAGTATGTCCGAATGTTTTGGTAGTGATATTGGCGTTAAACAGGGATTCCCTCTATCCCCCACTTTGTTTGGTTTAGACATTGATAAATTAGAAGAGTGGTTAGTAAAAAAAAATAGAGAGGATGTCTATCTAGAAGGATATGTGGTGAAGCTTCTTCTATATGCGGATGACCTTACTCTAATCTGAAAAATAGAGTAGGGGCTAAGAGAACACCTAAAGTCCTTAGAACACTTTTGTCAAGAGGTCAAGACGCAAGTGAACATTACCAAAACTAAAGTCATTATTAACACCTAAATTGCACACACATGTGACATTTTGGTGATTCTTGCAGTAAGGCATCATCAACATAAAGAATGCAGTTCACCAAAGACATTCTCAGCAGATCCACAAAAACAATTGAGCCTCAGAGTACAAAATCTATGAATTTTGGGCTACTTGTGTGACTTTTCCTTCAAAAGTTGTGCTATTGTGTAGGATTTATAACTATTTAACCGCGCAAGTGTACCATGTCACTTTTATTCATAAAAGTTGTGCTATCGTGTGAATTTTCTTCATTAAAGTCGCACTACTGTCAAAATGGAAGGACCACCTACTTCCTGTGGCACAATGAAGGCTCCATCACCTCCAAGAACTCGAATTAGGCTCCTCACACACTTGGTGGCATTAAATAGCCCCCTTGTTTATCTTGGAACTAGTTCATGGAGTGTATGAGTTCACATTTGGATCTAGTTGTTTCTTGGCCACCTCTTGGCCTGTAAAAGGAATCCATTGACATGTATTTTGTAGGGAGAAATGAAGAGCAAGGTTATGTTGTTTCATTTGTGTTGGAGCTTCCTCATAGCCCACCTCTTCCTATCATTGTAAGCATTCCCAAGCTCCCTTTCCACCTTCCTTAAAGGGGCAAGAGTTCCTCTCCATTGTTCCATCATTGAATTAGCTTTTAGTTTGGACAAAAAGGCCTCCCTAAGTGAGATTGTTGGTGTTGTCCCTAAGTTCTGCTCCAGACTGCTACGGGAAAAGCTAGAGAATTTAGGTTATGATTTGGTTTAAATATAGGTTTTGGTTTCTGTGGTTTATATTTTTCACTGGTTTTATAATGGCTTGAAGAATATAAATAAAGATAGAAACAATATAACATGCATCTCAGGGCTTCACAAACTAAAGCATGCAGATTGTTCGTTGGTTTACCACATCATATTTCATTATAAAATAAGGCAAGAATTTGTAAATTCTGAATATTCAACATATAACAAAGTTATAATGTGAATAAATAAATACTAGTTCAATCCGATGAACAATAAAGCTTAAACTTCATCAAATTGACACAAGTGACTATGCAGTGCATACAACTTCTATTTCAATAGTAAATTAGCATCAAACACAATGAATGGCACACAACATTTTATTCATGAAAGACCATTGAGCATATATATGTATTGCAAAATCGAGAACTTATAGTTTCTTCAAATAGAAAATAAAGAGTTTCAACCAAAATTCAAACCCTCTCTTCTTTTCTCGTTTCCTTCATATAGCTTTGGATATTTAGGGTTTCAAAATCATTCACTAACTAATAACTGACTTAGGTAACCAAAATTAATTACTTTAAATTCATACATGTTTCTTAAGTCTCTAATTCAAAAATATTTACATAATTAGTAATATTCTTGAACAAAATATAACTATGACTAATTAGTTCTTTTAACTAAGTAAACTAAATTGAATTTGGGCACCAAACCTTTGTAAGTTCCTCGAAGGATATAGGATAAACCATGATCAACTGGAAGTCCAATTTCGATCCATATAGTATCTGATATGTTCACTTTGGTTCAGGACTCCAATTGTGTGAGGATTCAAGTTTCTGGCCCTACAGTGTGTCTTGGAGCACATGAGTACCCAACTATGTTAAAATGATTAACTTGGTGTTTTTCCCTTTCAAGTAGACACTCCCTTTTCTACTATTTCTTTTTCCTAAGAATCCTTTCATTATATTTCTTTAGTCTTTGAGAAAACTTGCATAATTTATTGTGTTTAATAAGTAATTTGCTCCACTTCTTATGCACCTCATTCAATTTACTGTATATCTACTTGTTCTCCTGCTTCAGCTCTTTTATTCGACTCTTAGATTTCTCAAACTTGTTTTCCAATTTCTGATTTACTTGAGGTTCAATGCTTTCGGGTGGCGCTTCACCCAATTTCTTATTCACTTGGGCTTGGGTTGTTGAACATTCATTGTCTGTATCAGTGTATTGTTTTTAAAATATTCAGTTTGCATACTCTGTTCCTCATCACACACCGTAGGCATACCCAATCGACCCAAGGGAGAATATGGGACTGCGTTGATAGTTCTCTCTAGGTTGGTTAGCATTTCAACTACCTTTTTGTCCACCTCCATGGATGAATCAAATTCCTCCTGCTTTATATTTTCTTGAATTTGCTCAGTATGCTAGAACTTTTCTTCTACTTTAGAATTCACACATTCATTCTTTATACTAGGGTTTGAGCTCACTATTTCTTGATTCTTCTTAATTCTTGAGCTTTCCCTTGTTGCCACTAGCCTCACAGTTGGACTTTTAAATTTAGCCCTTTTATCCTTTCTAGGGTTTTCATCTGACAAACTATATAAGTCTATGAAATTTTTCTCCTTCAAGGAAGGGTCAAAAATTGCTCTAGGATTTAGCCTCAGCTTGTTTGCGACTCGAGTATGGAGACCTCTGAGGTAATAAGGTTTTTTATTTTTAGGTTTCCCTCCATCAATTTCATTTCCTTTGTCATCACTCAAGGATTCATTTGAGCATTTTGTTATGCAAGGTTGTACATTCACAGTTACTGGAGGCGGCTTTGCTGCCCCCCTCATCCTTGATTTTATTTGAACTTCCTCTTTTTTAAAGGTCTATTCTTCATCAAAGTTAATATTACCAAAATCTTCCGGGGTTTTGTAATTGGAAGAAGCATTATCGTCCCCTAGCATACAATGATTTCTTTGAATCCCAAAATTAGAGCACGATATAAAATGGTCCCATGTCTTACCAAATTTGTTTAATTCCTGAATAATCAACAGTTTTATTAAACAATGGTGGAAAATGTTGTGCCAACTTTTAGTGTACTTCCTAACCCTCGAGGCCATTTTAGACAATTTTTTTAGGAAATAAAATAGTATATTCATCCTTTCAATACTGTCCAGGTACAATAAACAACGCATGTGGTAAAGGTAAACGGTGGCATACCATCCTTTTCTAGTAATATACCTCTAGTGCACAATCTTCAGTAAATCATTTGTATTTATGTTTGAGCCAAGCCCGTGGGATACCTTTGCACTAGTCAGGATCTCTGTATTTATCAAGGAGAAAGTGATTGCATTGCACAACATCAATTACTTGGAGTTTAAACCATTGTTCTCCATGTCGAGGTAACTATTATGGTATGGTGATGGAATTCTATGAAACAAGAAATCTTACACACCCTACAGTGACAATTTTCCCATCAAAATTCTCAGTGAAGGCTCTTAACACTTCTGCATGGTGGCCTTGTAGTTTCTCACAATATCGAAACCATCCCGCCTTTTTGAATTTAACTCCAAATTATTGATAAGCCTCTATAATCTCGTCCCCTATGGTATTAAATATCACTACATGACCACTTTGATGTGCAGACATGGTGATTATTTCCAAATGTTGTGAAAACTGAGAGACCCCTGTGTATAATACTCAGAATTACAGATACATGAGAAACGTTGTGAAATATCTATAGGGTATTCAAATTTTAGAACAACCACACTGATATTGGAGAGAAATAATGAGAAATTCGGCCTAACAAATTATGAAATTAGGGAAATTACTGAGCATTCGAATCCATAATTAACTACGAAATTTATTTATTAAGGGTGAGAGTCTCCCTAAATGATATGATAGAATGTGTTTTGGAAATGATGACTCTGACATTTGTGCCAGTTTCGCCGCACTTAGTGGACAATTTGATAGCGGTGTTGATTTGGTTGTGCCATTTGGTAGTTTTGTAGCGCTTCTTAAATTAAACTTGATTAAAATCCACATTAGATTTAGCAAGGATAAAGTAAATTCACCAAGAATCATGCCTAAAATTAGAATATAAAAAAATATGTGTGCCACTTCATTGTATTACACACTAGTCACTGAAATTTAAAAGCAAGGAGATGAACATCAATGTCATAATAAAACTGAACACAACATTTGGAATTAATTAGGCTCAAGGAAACTGCGAGAAAAAGGCATTGAATGCAAAGGTTTAGGGTCTAAGAGTAGAAAATCCAAAATGCAGACCTTATTACTAACAATTGGCTTCCCTTGAATCCCACACCTCCTAGGTGTTATACATCTTGACCATTGGGAAATACAAAATTAGTTTGGCATATCTTGGATTGTTATTGGAGTTTGCATTCTCCCCCCATCTCTTTTATTTTTCATTTCATCCATTTTTCTTTGTTTTATGTGAATTGCAGTAACAATCTATTGCAGGATCACTTGGAGGACAACCAACCACCCACTACAAGGGCTATAAGGACTGAGGCCTTGATGAATCCTACAAGGCCTAGCCCCTTACCAAGTGGAAGAGTGTACACTGTGCATTTTGTTCCACAACATTCATGATATTCTCTTTAAATAGAAAAGACAAACCAATCACCTTTCTTTTCGAAGGAATTCCATTAGATATAGTGAAAGAATACAAATATTTTGGGATTGAATTCCACTATAAGCTTAGTTGGGATACTTGTAGGGAAAAAAGGATACAGAGAGGGTGGAAAGCCTCTTACTTACTCCAAAATTGATGCAGAAAATATGAACTTTGGGATTGGAAAACCAAAAAAACCCTCTTTGGTCTGCTGGTAGCACCACTTGTTCTCAATGATTTTGAAGTGTGGGGAAGCAGCATGTCAAATTGAAGATGGAGACAACTAGAAAGAATTCATAAACAATTAATTACCAGTAACTACAAAGTGAAAGCCAAAATCTGATATGAAATTCTATTAGCTGAAGTAGGTACTTTTCCATTGGAGGAAACAACAATAATCAAGTTAATAAGCTATTTAAAGAAGGTTGAAAGCATGGATAACCAACGCTAGCCCAAGATAGTTATAGAGGAGGAGTTAGACCGTAGGAATACAAATTGGATGAAGCAAAATAAAAAGTGGTTGAGTAAGTGGAATATCAAGCTACATGAATGTCCTAATAGCAATAAGGAAATAAAATATTCCATTCAAGATCCAAATAGTGAGTGGAATATCAAGCTACATGAATGTGCCAAGCTCCTTTTCCTTTGTTTGGCACATATGTCTCCTTGAAAAAAGAGACTTATTTCACAGTTGCACGAAGGGGAGAAGCCTCCTTGTATTGAAATAGTTTGGAGTTTCTATTAGTTCAAATCGACCAAGCCACATTGAGTGGTAAGACTGCCAAGTCGTTTTCATTTTGGGCCCCGTACTGAAAGGACTAATCGAAGGATCCTTTAGGATATTAACCACCTCAATCCAAACTGATCTGGTGAAAGAAAATTCATGCATAATATGTCCAGTAGTTTCTTATACTTGAAAGCATAAAACACACAATCCAAGGCCTTATCATCCCCTTTTTTTCAAATTCTCCCAGGTTAAGAGCTTGAGCTTCCCTTCCATAAGGAACTATCTGAAACATTTTAACTTAAGGGGACAACTCCACTTCCAAATAATCTCTAACCATGCTTAATATAAGAGTTAGCCATAAAGTGTTGTACCTTGAAAATGTATCAACTTTGAAATAAGTAAAGTGAATTTCATGCTTCATGTAAATGCACATCAAACCTACACTTTTAAATTCTAATCTCTCTTTGTATATATTTTCTCTTTGAAATAAGTAAAGTGAATTACATGCTTCGTCTAAATGCACATCAAATCTATACTTTTAAATTCTAATATCTCTTTGTATATATTTCCTTACGGAGTTGTCTAAATTTGCGACGATTTCTCCTGGGCGAAATCGTCGATTCCCCATTTTTCGGCTGCGCTTTCCACTTTTCCGAGTACACGTTCCCAATGCCTGGTCACAAATATCCACCACGTGCTGCGATCTGTTCAATGCCTAGATGTTGTGCGTGGAAAAAAAAGATGCTACATTGGAAGGGGGCACGCGTTTTTGGTTCTTGTCGCTCTCTGGAAAATGCTCTCATCCTTTGTAAGGCTTCCCGTGATTCAATCCGCGATAACAATTCCACGAGCTGAGCCGGAAAATTAGAAGGTGCAGCCAGAAAATGGGGAACCGACGATTTCGCGGGGCGAAATCATCGCACATTTATACAACTCCTTATTCTTTTTGTTGATACCTAGGAACATTAGGAATCTAAAGTTCATTGATACTATATTTCATTGTAAGCAATTTCATTTATACTATATTTCATTGTAAGCAAAGGAGTTGTCTAAATCTGCGATGATTTTGCTCGACGATTTAGACAACTCCAAAGAATAATATCAATTTCAGTCAAGATCCCATTCTAAGTATAACAGCATTAATATGCACATAAAATACAAATGTATATGATAGTGATATGATATACCTATACCAATATTCATATTCAATTCATTATCTAAATTTAATAAATTAGTACACACAAATAAAAACTAAAAATTTAATAAAGTACTTATATATATAATTTCAATCCTAAGGTACTACTCACCCCAATTTTCCATTTTGGTCAGCGGATTCAATCAAAACAAAATCAATCAACTTTTATTATTTCCAACTACAGAAAACCAAGAATTAATGGCTTTTTTAAAGGAATATTACCATGCATTTAATAACGCTGACCTAATGTGAATCTAAATCGAAAAAATGGGAGAATAGTAACCAACGCATTCCTCCAGAATACATAACTGAAAACAAGAAAACTCACCTACGATGGAAATTGTCGCAATTACAGTATGAGTCTGCATGACATTATGTTTGGATGGGGAGGGGTTTCGATCCTGGGTTGTCCATTCCTCATTGAGTTTCTCCCTTGCTAACCTATTTTCGGAGGATAGTTTCAAGTGTGTCTGGAGCCCAATCTGCCATTTTTGTTGGACCTAGTACCAACGAGATCTTAAAAATTTGGGAATTGTTTTTTTTATTTTTGTTAACACTGTATTCTATTCTCTATTCTCATTTTTTCCTAGGATTTTTTTTCCTATCACGTGATTATGGGTGATAAGGGTGTACTTCAGGAAGGTGGGGGTTTAGATGACTCGCCTGTCACCTCCACATTTTTTTGCTAGCGAAAAGGATGTCTATCCCTGGATTCCCAACTTCTTTTCCCCGCGGAGGAATATTTTAGGTTATGGGGTTAAAACTAACCCTTCACACGAGGTCATTTTCACTTCGGGAATTGACTTTGGTGAATAGGTGGAAGAAAGGGGTCTCCTCTTGACTATTTGAAGGATAGCTCTCTACCGTCTTCCATGGAAAACCGAGTTTCTAGGGAGGGTATTAATGGTGCAGATCAGAAGGAGAGGCAACCCTGCTTATCCTATCAGTCTAAGAGGAAGCTGAAATTCGAAAAAGCGAAGAAGGAGAGACTTTTGTGCACGATGGGAAGAGATATAAATGTGCATTCAGTGTTGGATCTTTCTCAACGAGCCCTAGTGGGGAAGTTTGAACTCATTCGGACTTCTAGGGAGGATATTCTGAGTTGGGTTGGGGAAAATTGGAAGCCATTCATATAAAATATTCCGAGAGTGCTTTTGTTGGTTACTGGTTGGTTTGTATTTCAGTTTTTATCGGAGGAGGACATATAAGCAATCGAGGACAGGTTCTGGGTCATTGGTATGGGATCATTGGTGTTGTCCATATGGCATGTGTGATTTGATCTATGGAAGAAGTTTTCTAGAAGGAACCTATGGGTTTTTCTTCTTGGTTTCCCACTTCATTACTGAAGTCTGAAGGGATTTATGGTGGTCGCAAATTCCATTGGATGATTCATTATTCTGGAGGAGGAACAATTGTTCAGTTTGGAAAGGAAGATACCTATATTCTTGGTTGAAATGGACTCCTCAGACGGGCTTCTGAAGGAATGCGAAGTTGTATGGGAGGGAGGCTCTTTTATACAACGTCTAGACTATTGGAAAATACCTTTCAGGTCTACTAAGTGTCAAGAACTAGGAATTCAAGGGCTGGATGAAAATCTTTACCCTTCGGATCCAAATTCTCAGTGAAGCATACTACGTCTATTATTGGCGGCTCGCTTGATATGGAGGAGGACTTAAAGTTCTCATTTGCTTTAGACCATGACTCCGCAGAAACCGGTGTGGGTAAGTTTTCAAACAACCTACTAGTACTTTTGAAATTTGTGTCTATTGAAGACATTGTTGGGTCCTTGTTGGATTTCAAAAATGGTTTCAGAGCATGTTTTTGTTGATAGGCCTAAGCCTGGGTTATCTCCTGAGTGTTGCTTTGTGCCATCTAATTTTCCTCCTCTTGCTACTAGAAAGTCTATTCCTCTTGGGATCAATATATCGGGTTCTCCTATAAAAGATCCAAGACCTAAGGTGGATTCCATTAGGGAGGGTTTTTCACCTATGCCTACTTTCTCCTCGGAAGCCCCGAAAAATTCGGACATAATTCCCATATCGTCTATCTTCAATGGAAATGTCATGATATGAAAACCCAGAAAGGGTAAGAAGTTTAGATCTCCGGACCTTTCTTTGGGAAAACACGATGATACTTAATGTATATGGGCCTTATAACCATAGGAGATATTTTTGGGACTCCGTTGCTCAGGAGCACATTCTCTCAGATTCATCCTTGATTCTTGTGGGGGATATGAATTTCACACTATCAATGGAGGAAACTTGGGGTGCTGGAAATATTGTGGATCCTATGGAGGACTATTCTGTTTCTTTGTTTGAGTCTATAACAACCCTAAATTTCACAAAATTTAAAATTTTTCAATGTAGCATTAAATGTTGTACTTTGTTGTGTGGAATCATATTAAATGCTTCTATGTAGACATGCGCAAATAAATGTTTGTAATGATTATACAACCGTATTGTTTTGCGATGATGTCAATGCTTTAAAGGTTCCCTTTGCTATAATTATTGTTTATATGTGCTAACGGTGTTCTTTTGCTTGTTGATGATGAAGGGGTCCTATGGGTACCCCGAGACTTACTTAGCATTTATGCTAAAGCATTTGAACCTTCCTTTTCGCATATTACAGGTAAGAGAATAATAATAATTTTGAAAGTGAAGGTACAGAGATCTACATTATTGTCAAATAGCTTTCAAGTGTTTAAAAGAGAAAAATAGAATAGCTTGCAATATAAATCAGAGTAAGATCTGTTTTGGTTGTTTGTCCAAGGATTTATATTCAGTATTTTGAATATTTATAGGATCACATCCTAAGTTCGAATAATCCTTATTATAGATCCTTGTATAAAATTTTGATCCTATATAGTTTATAATTGAACCTCGTTTTGATGTGTAATAAACACTTTAAGTGTTCTAAGAATCATACCATGGCTAACTAGTATTTATATCTTACATTAATACTATTAATATTCATGCTTCTCCTAAAGTTGATACTGTAGATAATATCAACACTTGTCACATTATAACCATGGTTATTACTTGTACTTGCATAATCTTCATACATTAACCTAGGTGTTGTCCTACGTGCAAGGGTATGGACAATAGTCACTACAATATAAAAATAGTTACTATATAGGCTATCTCTATGGTTTGTACCAATTAATACTTTAGAGTTTGGAACATGTTTATCATCTTACTAAACCATATTATTGATAGGGTCTTGATACATTATGTGAGGGTTTAAAATCAAAATCTAAGTATAGTATAAATGCAACGTTCATGCCTATATTATAAGTTGGAGGTATTAAGTGTAACATGTAACCCTTTATGATCATGTTACAGGTCTCCAAGGTGATGGTCGAGACTATGAGCTAGTTCACTGAGTAAAGGCATCACGCTTGGGCACAACGCTATGATTATTTGATAATTGGTAACCCATACTATAATGTAGAGCCAAAAAGGTTAAACGTATGATGTCCTGGTTACAAGGTTTGTTGGAAAGTCAATGTATTGGTGGTTGATAGGAGCATTAAAGAGCATTAAAGTGATGATGGTGGAATGCTTGCTTGGCATCCACCGTGGTTGGCTTCACGTGGTAGATCTCGGTATAAGTGTAACCCTACCATCATGCTGCCTTACCTCGTCGAGGGTAGCGATCTTAGCATTCATTTTGCATATGGTTGAGTGTAGTGAGGCCGATCGGCTTGCATTTCATTAGGGTTTGAAAACGGTTGTTGAGGACTCCTTCCTTGGATTTGATACCTCAACCTATAAGGGATGATTTGTTACTTCCAGGTTTTAAGGGCTGAGCTTGTGCTGTGGTATGTATTACAGTGTTTGTTCGGTTCAGACTTCGCGTCAGTTGCAGGAGTGTTGGGTTATAGCCCAAGATCCCTTCGTGAAGGTGATAACTCTTTTCAGAATTTTTAATGTTGCCTGTAATAATTTGTTTTCAACTATGCAATACAAATTTTAACCATCGTATGCATTTTTGTTGGCAGGTACCTCTCGTCCACAAACTTGTTTGGTTTTGAAGCTAAACTGGTGATAAAAGCTCAACCCACCAGTAAGCCTTGGTGGTTTTCCCCTATAGGTTACTCTTGGCAATGTTTGGCCGTGGTTTTGGTGTTAGCCATAATAGAGGTTTGATATTTACTGTGGATTTGGCTGTCATCAAAATTTTTTGTGAGCAGCATGGTTGCGTAGGGAGGATGGGATCCTCGACCTACTTTGTATTAGCTATGGAACTTCTATGTGTTTTCATGTGTTGAAAATGTAACAAGAGTTCAGGCATTGCAGGGTGGACTATGGAGTTCTATTTCCACTTTTTTTACTTATTGGGCATGGAGCTGCTTGAGGTGGTGGATGAAACCAGGAGGTCAGGGCATATTTCTGGTTTATGGTAAATAAAACCTACATAGATTGCATTCCAAAAAAGGATTGGCTTAAGTCTTTTCATGACTTTATACCAATAAATTTATGTAATATGTTGTGTAAAATTATCTCTAAAATCATTGTTGAGAGACTCAAACCCTTCTTAGGGAAGTATATTTGACAAGAGCAATTTGGATTTCTTCCTGATCGATAGATTTTGGACGCAGTCGGTTTAGCTCAAGAAACTTTACACTAGGTAAAAACTAAGCGTCTCTCAGCTTTTGTTCTCAAAATGGACATGATCAAGGCATATGATAGAGTGGATTGGTCTTTATTGATACTTTTGCTGGTTCAGATTAGTTTGACTTGGAATTTCACCATCTGGATTATTGTGTGTATTTCGTCTACTAGCTTTTCAGTTCCGATTAACAGTTTGCCGACCTCCTTTTTTAGTAGTTCCCGGGGACTGAGGCAAGGATTCCCCCTGTCACCATATATGTTTATCTTGGTCATCGAAGCTCAAATTTTGTTGATAAAAAGGCGAAGCTTGACAGGGATATATTTGGAATCAAGATCACAAGTTCTTTGCCTATTTCCCACTTACTCTTCGTGGATGAATTCCTTCTTTTTGGGGAGGGATCAGTTAAAGAATGGTGATGCTACCTATGGATTATTAACACCTTCTACGATGCATATGGTGTTAAAATTTAATATGCTAAGACAGAAAATAGCAGCATTACATTCCATTTCACAATAGTAGCATATACAGGATCACTGAAGAAACAACAAGCACTGCATAAACACAAGAGACACAAATTTATCCTGGGAAACCCTCATGGGGTGGAAAACCCAGCAAAGCTTCCTCAATATAGATGACCAGCAATATACAAAGATGAAACCCTGAGACATGATCTCCTCCTCCACAATAGCAGACCTCTCCTCCATAAGTGCGCTATCCTCAAGTGAGTGAGTGTGTATCAAATGAGGAATACACCTCCTCTATTTATACACTACTCTGACTTGTCTTTTACACAAGACATGTAGGCTCGTATTTAACCAATGGGTTAAATACCCCACTAGAACTGACTGGGCCGACCCCCACTAGGGAAGTCTAATAACCCTAGGTTACCACATTCCGACGGAGGAATAAACATCTCTGGATATACAATAAGATCTTCACGGAGGAATGAAACATCTCCGGAATAATAAAGTACAAAAATAATATTCTTTGAAGTTACAATATCTCAACACTCCCCCTTAACGAGAAGGATATTATAACAACATCTGCACGAGAAAGGAGTCATCAACATCATACATGATACATCTATAAATCATTGGAAGCTTTCTCAACATCATCAGTAACTCAACCAGTTACTGGAACATCTTCAATACTGGAACATCAACATCTTCAGTACTGAGTCTTTATCTTCTGCAGCACTCAAACAGCTACAGCAACATCAACATCTGAATCCTCATGATCATCAGCATCATCATCACACGATCATCAGCATCATCATCACACGATCATCAGCATCGTCATCACACGATCAACATCGTCGTCTAGATCAACACGATCAGTATCGTCACATCATCTCGATCTACAGCATCTGGATCATCATGATCTACAGCATCTGGATCATCTCGATCTACAGTATCTGGATCATCTCGATCTACAGCATCTGGATCATCACGATCTACAGCATCTGGATCATCTCGATATACAATATCTGGATCATATGTATTAGTATCCACACCAATACATCTATCATCAAAACATGTATTCTTACTAATACATATATCATCAAAAGCATGTATTCTCACTAATACATCTATCATCAATAGCATGTATTCTCACTAATACATCTATCATCAAAACATAGCAGCATACCCTGCAACACACACGATCATATTACAGGATGATCAATCCCGCTCTCTTTAGGACATAGGTCCATGGATGATGCAATCCAGATCAAGTTCCAGGATGATCAATCCTTATCACTTTAAGACAAGTCTCATGTCTAGGGATGATGCAATCCTGACCACAGTGCCAGTCCTTTTTCATACTGGATGTGACCTAGATCAGATCTAGGATTTACCGTCACAGAGCCAGTCCTTTTTCATACTAGATGTATCATATCTACAAAGCCAACCCTTTTTCATGCTAGGTGTATGTCATCTACAGAGCCAGCCCTGTTTCATGCTGGATGTATCACATCTACAGAGCCAGCCCTGTTTCATGCTGGATGTATCACATCTACAGAGCCAGCCCTGTTTCATACTGGATGTATCACATCTACAGAGCCAGCCCTGTTTCATGCTGGATGTATCACATCTACAGAGCCAGCCCTGTTTCATGCTGGATGTATCACATCTACAGAGCCAGCCTTGTTTCATGCTGGATGTATCACATCTACAGAGCCAGCCCTGTTTCATGCTGGATGTAACCTAGAGCAATTCTAGGATTTGTCATGTACATTTTGAACCGAGGTCCAAGGACGATCCAGTCCTATCATGTACCTTTTGAACCGAGGTCCAGGGATGATCCAGTCCTATCATGTACCTTTTGAATCGAGGTCTAGGGATGATCCAGTCCTATCATGTACCTTTTGAACCGAGGTCCAGGGACGATCCAGTCCTACCATGTACCTTTTGAACCGAGGTCCAGGGACGATCCAATCCTATCATGTACCTTTTGAACCGAAGTCCAGGGACGATCCAGTTCTATCATGTACCTTTTGAACCAAAGTCCAGGGATGATCCAGTCCTATCATTCAATTATCGAAGACCTCATGTCTACGGCTCGCTTTAGGACTAAAGTCCATGGATGATACAATCCTATCATGTCCACCAAGGACTTCATTCTCGGAGACATCATGTCTACGGCTCTCTTAACGATGATGCAATCCTATCATGTCTACCAAGGACTTCATTCTCGGAGACATCATGTCTACGGCTCCCTTAAGGATGATGCAATCCTATCATGTCCACCAAGGACTTCATTCTCGGAAACATCATGTCTACGACTCTCTTAAGGATGATGCAATCCTATCATGTCCACCAAGGACTTCATTCTCGGAGACATCATGTCTACGGCTCCTTTTAGAACATGTGTTCAAGGATGATGCAATCCCTTTGTCAACTTAGACCTTGTCTAAGGACCATCCACCATCCTCTCTGTCGGCATCACCAATATAGGTATCCACATCATTTACCTCACTGTCGATGCAGGAAATCTCATCATAGGTGATCACATCACTCCCCCTTTCGAGGAGGGTCCTTCTAAACTATATTAAGTTTGTCTTGGAAAACTTTACTTGAGGTAGAGGTTTGGTTAGTATATTGGTAACTGGTTACAAATTCAAACTTTAATTCCTTTCTGCACCAAATCTCGTATATAGAAATGTCAGATATCTATGTGCTTTTGACTTATCATGGAGCACTGGATTCTTTGCCATTTTTGTACAACTCTGTTTGTTACATAGGATCACAGTTGGGTCCATCTCTAAGTTAAACATACCGCTTCATAATTAGCAGAGCAAGCAGCCATATATTTCACTTGTGCTGAGAGCCACACTAGATTGTTTCCTGCTAAACCACAAGATCATGGCTGATCCCAGACAATAACATCTTCTCGATGTGCTCTTCCTGTTTGACACACTTTCTGCTCAATCAACATCTATGTAGCCATCTGAAGTCATGATCTCCAAGATGACATAGATCAAAATCTATTGTATCCTTTAGGTACCTCATCACATGCTTTGCAACTAACAGCTGAACACATCTAGTTTCTACTAGATACTGACTCAAGGTGTTCACAACAAAGCATATATCTGACCTAGTATTCGTTAGACATATCAATGACTCAATAATTTGTCTGTACATAGTTATATCCACTAACTCTGATGAGTCATCTGCTAGCGACTTCAAGAGTGGCCATTCCAACACATCAAGTCCTTTTAATATTTCCCAGCATACTTTCCCTGGTTGAGAAAGATTCCTTCTGAGCCTTGCCATAGACCTAGGAAGTAATGCATCAATCTGAGATCTTTCATTTTCATTTCTGCAGCCATCTTCTTCTTTATTTTCATGATCTGTTTCTCATTCCCTGTCAGAAAGATATCATCTTCATACTATAATAGTATGATCCATAACCTTAAGGTAAAGGTTAGGAACAACTTTCCTTCTGGTAAAGCCCAAGCTTATCAAGAAACTGTCAATTCTCCCTTTGTGACTGAACATCATTCACACTCTGCATTGAGTGCTCTTTTGCATATCTATCTGTGCCATCTCTCGTTAGATGGGTCTACTGATATGAGCCTCAATATCATTCGAACTCTGTGGTGAGTTCCTTCTTGCATCCATGTCATATGTGTATAGAAGCCATATTCAACCTTGTAGCAAAGGTTGAGATCCACATCACCCATGGTGATCATTAAGCTCATCAATTGATTATCGATCCTAGGAATCCATACAGAACCTGATTCACACTTCTTCTTTAATTGCACCATTAAGAGAATGGTCTTATCTAGCCACTTGGAGCAGACATCTCATCATGATTCTCTTCCTCTTTCTAAGAGAATCTTCTAGCCACAAGCCTTCTATAGTGTGTTTGATTTGTAAATATTTTGTTGAACATCCATCGCTTGTTCAATGTTCATCATTCATTATGATCTTTCCTACAATTCAAAATTAAGTACATGATTAGTAATACTTCTGTTGATGCCTCGGATATCGTAGCATCAATCAGAAAGGGATTCTCCCCGAGAGATGATCCCAATTAGATTATCCCCCGTTTGGTACAGGGAATCCATCCGGTTAGCGGTTCCGGCAACCATGGGTTTGGAGTTTAATTCTGATTATACCGGTTATGGCCCGATCCACCTTTCTTTTGGGTTTTATGTTTTAAATGTGATGCAAGTGCCTAATTTAAATCTGATCTAAATGCAGGACTAAAACAGATCTAAGTCTAAAACTGAAGTAAATCTACCTATCCTTGCAAGGAACACACTCACAGGATGAGCAATGAGTTGTAGCAGATATCATGAAGAAAGAATAGGTAGCCATTGATTCTTATAGGTAAAGCTACAGCAAGATAAAAGATCTTTAGAAGATAGCTCCTAATTTAATATAAAACGCATCTATTGCTCATGAAACAGAGAAGCAAATTTATTTAATCTAGATGCAAATTGAAAGAACAGATCTAAATCTAATAAAGAAACACATGAAATGAAACTAATTATCCCTACAAGGAGCACATTTAAAGGATGAACAATGAGCTGTAATAGATATCTTAAAGAAAGAATGGATAGCCATTAAATCAGAAAGAGAAAGCTACATCCATGATAAAGATATCAGAAGATAGCTTCTGATGTAATATAAACGCATTCACTGCTCATGAAATGGAGAAATCGTTTACACAGAAATAAGCAAAATCATTTGTTGCAAAGAAATAGTTCAAATGACAAGAAATATCTCACATTACAGGATGGAAATCACCGGAACAATCCAATACACATCCATCTTTCGTTCCCATGGAAAACGTCTATCTCCCTGGCTTTTATTAGAAAATTCAATTTTACAGAACCAATACAAGATAGCTCGTACAAGTTTACAAAAATTCATTCCCTTCCAAAAGTCTTTCCTAATCTTTCCTAACATCTATTTATAGTTACAAATCTGCCCTTTGGGCTGCCACCTAGCATCTTCCACTTGTCATCTACAGAAATTTCTCTCCTCTAATAGACAAAATTGTGATTCTCTTTCTTTTACAAAATATTTAACAAAAGAGAATGGACAGCTGTCCCATAGCTCACGTTTTATACATTTGAGAGTTTAACTAAAATACACATAGCAGAAATAATGTTCTAATACTGTGCTGTCATTCTTGTGCGTGAGCTTCAGCTAGGAGAGGATCACCTAAGTCAATTGATGCTGTTGATGCTGCCTAGGAAGAGACACTCGAACCAATTGTTGCTGCTGCTTCTACTTGGGAAGAAGGGATTGAGCTGGCTAAACTCTCTGCCACTGCTGGGGAAGAGGGAATCGAGCCCACTGCTGTTGCTTGAATGGCTGCTGGGAGAGAAGATTATGGATCTGCTGTTGCTCCTCCTACTGCTGCAGCTTTCTTTTCCTCTTCCGCTATGTAGTTATACCACATACCTGTGTCCCTTATGACTATGTTTGCTGCAGCAGGGAACAAGATTTTCTAAGAGGTCACATTCTTACCGAGCTCTGCTCCAATGCCTTGAACTTCTGCTATTGCAGCTTGATGCACTTCTTTGAGCAAATGATCGTGGACTGATGACATTCCGACATAATGTCGTAATTCATCAATTGCTAGGACATCAATTTTCTTCACATATTCGGTTTGGATGCCTAGCTCAGCCAAGCGTTGTTCTGAATCCGGGAAGTCATCGAGGGATTGTGGGAAACTCAGCTTGCACCTGTCATGCACTCCCTTTATTCTTTGATACAGACCGTCGATCTTATCCCTAGTTTTTTGCACACTGGCTATCAGCTTACTGGCACAGTTCCTGTCGAACTCCAAAAGGGCTATGTCCTCATTAAAACCGTCCACAGATTTAAATGGGAGGTGCATGGGGAAACCCCCTTTTCCTTCTCTCCATGCCATCTGACTGATGATATTTGCCTTGACACAGGTATTCTTAGCTTTGAGCCTATGGGCCTCCGCATTAATTTATTTTAACCTGACCACCATGGCCTTGAGCTTGCAAACCTCATCAGTGATTAGCTCCTGAGTTTCATGCATTTGCTTCAGGATGCTGCAGGACAGCTCATGGAAGGGAGATATGTCCATCGTTCTGCTCTCGGCTTGCTCTAACTGCTCAGCTAATGTCCGCTTGTCTGCTTCTAGCTGGGATGCTTTATCTTTCGCTCTATTCTTCTCTGCCTCCACAATCATCATTTGGAGTGTCAGTTGGTCCTTTTCCTCTTCCATCTGGTTATACTTACCTGATAGCTCTTTATGCTCGGCATACAGGCAATTATACTTGTTCACTACCAGATCCCTTTGGGCCTGCTCATTAGCCACCGTCTGTTGTAGCGTATGAGCTCTCTTTTTTGTCAATACATTTTATCTGACTATAATGCCCACATTGTCCAGTGATGCTTTTGTTGTTTCCATAGCTGCGGATGCCATAGCAAAGGGATCTTGATCTGTGTTCTGCATTATGGTGACCTCTCGGTGGGTAACGATGTCTTCATGGAAGGGACTTTTGATCCTCTCTTCCGATTTGAGGACCATAGCTTTCCTTTTCTTGTCATAGACAAACTCATTCCACCTGGACACCATATGTTTTCCCGATGGAGTGTACGGGACAATAGGGTGGTCCATGATGTCTCTGTCTTCTTCAGCAGGTGGGGTCCGGACTTCCTGAGCTGTATCTACTCCCGCCTTTTGGGTACCAGAGCCACCTGCTTGAAATGCATCTATTTCCATGTCTTGGACACCGGACCCACTTTCTTGGGCATCTTCCCCTGCTTTTCGCTCTTCTTCCGCTTTCCTTTTTGCTTCAGCTTGCAGCTGATCTTCATTCTCTCTCCGTAGCCTTTCATCTTCCGCTTCTTTCTGCTGTTGGGCTTCCTCTGCCTCTTTTCGTAGCCTTTCACCTTTGGCTTCTTGCTGCAACCTGGCTTCCTCAGCCTCTTGGAGTAACCTGGCTTCCTCTCTTAATATGACCTCTTCCTGAGCTCGAGCATCATCAGCTTCTTTCTCCTTCTGCTGGATGGTTTTCTGGACCTTGGCTGAGCTATAACTTGCTCCACTGCCTAGACGAAAGGTTCGCAGCTCAGCCATGTTGCTGATGCCCTTGAACACCTCTTCCTCGGCATCAGGATAGTGAGCGTACTCAAAATGAGCGTAGATTTATTTACAATGCTCGACCACTCTCCCCTTCCTGTCATTCCTGTGGAAGATCACCTCACCGAAGTGGAAATCTTTAAGCTCCTGCACAAACTCTTCAGCTGAAGCAACCCTCGAGAACTTGTAAGCTCCTATGCAGAAAGGTAGCGGGGGAAAGGAAGCCTTATGCTGCTTGTGGAGCACTGCTCCAATTCCATCCAGGAAGATTTGTCTTACTGCTTCCTTAAGGACCACATAATCCGTGGCATACTGCAGCAAAATGTATGGAGCTTTGGTCCCTCCAAACATTCTGAGGTAGGTGCCTTGTTCTGAAAAGTAAAAATCCCCGTAATTCTCAAGGACTTCCATAGCGTTCTCTGACAGGCAGTTGGGCTCCTCCCTAAATATCTTCTCATATAGGGGCATGATGAACCCCTCACATATGAGTTTGTAGTTAGGTTTGTAATTATGGGCCCACATCATCCTGAAAGCGGTATAAACCGGAGTGATGGCCTTGTCCCATGTGCATCCCAATTTGGGGAAATCCACCTTGGCCAAAACACAATCAATCAGATATGAAGACATGAAAAATTCTGCCTTCTTCAAGGCTAGTCCCTCTCTTGCAGTCACTATCATTGAGGCCAAACTATCTGACAAGAGAGTGGCCCAGTCAAACACAGTTCCTTTGAACGCCACGAAGTGGATAATAGGGACCCCACTGAATCTTATACACTGTGCCATTGGGCATGCCGAAGATTCTACACAGCATCAAAGCGATCAATCTGAAAGGAGGTCTCAGATTTTGTACGTCATATTCGTCGCTACCTTTCTTTCTTAGATGCTTGCCTGCGACCAGCAGCTTTTTGGCCATCTCAACGTTGTCCATTTTTCCCAACCATTCATCAGTCAGAGCTTGCTGGGAGCAGGGAAATTTGTAGGCTGCTGCAAGATATGCGGGTTGAAATGAGGCAATGGCCACTTTCCCGTTGTCATTTATCACTCTTCCTTCAGCATCGGCATGTTGGAGTATCCATCCGATCACTTCAGCACAGGGGAATAGTTCAGGGCGGGTAGCAGCTCTAGTTATGCCTGAGGCTTTGATATTTAGATAAATTGGCCCCTCTTCTAACAACATGTCCGAGACATCCTGGTCTCGGATCATCCTATAAATATCACCCCATCTGATTTCCGGAGGAACACCAGTGGTGCACCTAGTATCTTGGAGTGAGGTCTCAGTTTTAAGTGGCGCAGGCTTCTTCTCTGTCATTTTAGCCTTCTTCTTACCAACTTTCGGCATTTTGATTTATCCCTGATAGCACCCATATACAAGTCATCATGATGTTGAGCAACATACTGTGAGATTTTAACAGAGAGCATCATTGTTTTAATATGTCAATGAGATAAGTACAATGAAGCTGTATGTTTAGGAAGCAAAATACAACATTTCAACATGAAACATAAATTGAAACATTTGAATCTTTTAAAGGGATGAGTTTGGGATGCTCCTGAGAGGATAGGTATGTCGCGAAAACAATCCGCTCTCGGGCTAGCCCTGGGAGAAATGGTGATCTTCGTCATTGTGTTTTTAAATGGCTAATGGCGGGGAAGTTCGGGGTGACATAACAAATTTAAAAACTAGACCAGGGATGACCCTCTGTGTTGACACACAGGCAAGGGGTTTTAGCCCATCGCTGTTGTTATTTATAATAATTGACTGGGTGCCCTACGGTTGGTTTGAGTTCGAGCGAGGGTGATGGCGCCCAGAGAAAGACTGATGAAAAGGCTCAGGCGGCCATAGTTTCGGGTTTCGGCTCGTGTAGTTTAAACATTCATGGGGTTTGGGTGACTTCGAATGCGAAGAACAACAACGACGTATGCGGCCTGTAGACTGATGGTCTAACATTTTAAGATTTCTATGTTTCGCATGACGGAACAAATGAAAATTAAGCCGTATTTGTCGAGCAAAATAGCCTATGATGGGCATTTTGCCCGTCGAATTCAACCCATGCCTATCGTTTTCAAAAAAATGACAACCCAATAGCAATTTGACGCGTAGAAGGGACAGATTTAATGGTTAAGATCCTACCTAGCACCGACGAGGATAGATGACTGAGGTGGCCGTGAACATGGTCGAGTAATCTGAGCTGGAACGGTCGCGCGACGTCCAACAAAGGTTTAATCGATACAAATAGCAATGGGGTCGGTTCGAGCCCCCACCGTATATTTAAATAAGTCGAACACATGTGGGACTTTAATACGGTTGGTGGCGTATTAAAAGAGGTTTTAAATGTATCGTACGTTGGCGTCAAATCGAGCTGTCTCGGTTTGCGTGTGTAACCGCCACCTACAGGACAAAATCATGAATTTCACCCGCCGTTGCGGAAGGATATAACGAACGCTTTCGCCGTTTCGGGAGACGATGTCGAATGGATCCGTAAAAGGCTTCCGCACCGCGGAAGGGAAAACGTTCCGCAAAGCTCAAATCTTTCAGAAGGATATTGCGGAAGCTTCCGCTGTTTCAGGGGGCAACGATGAACCTTTTCCGCAAAATGATCGTGAATGTGAAACTTCTGAAAAGGGCTCCCGCGGTAGCGGAGAGAAAACTTTTAAAAGATTCCAACATTTCGGAAGGTTTCGGTGAACGCTTCCGCAGAAGGTTTCCGAAAACTTCAAAAGTTTCTAAGTATCGGCTGGGCCTCGAGAGAATTTCGGAAAGCCTTTGCCCTTAGCCTCCTCTATTTCGAACGGGACTGGTGAATGCCTCCGCTGTTGCGGATGGCTTGTTTGAAAGGTTCCGCAAGGATTTGTTGTTTCGGCGTTTCGGCAAGGTTTTGCGACGGTTTCCGCAACTGCGGGAGAAAAACCCAAAAGGTTTCCGCGATTTTCAAAGAAAATTTCTGAGTTCTGTTCGGAAAGTTTATGCGAACGGCTTCCGCAAGTGCGGGCGGCTTCGTAAAACTCTTCCGCCGTTTTGGGAGGAATTCATCAGAAGCTTCCGCAATTGTTTAACGAAGACTTTCAAATCTTTTCGGGAGGTTTAGACGAACGGTTCCTGCTGTTTTGGGAGGAAAACCCGAATCTCTCCGCAAAACGAAAAGTTTTCTAAGTCTTTTTCAGAAAGCTTAGGTGAATGGTTCCCGCCGTTTCGGGAGCAAAAGCCGAATGCTTCCGCGGGGTTTCTTTCTTACGTTCCGCACTTTTCAAAACAAAGCTTCTAAGTTCCTCTTCGGGAAGGTTTAAACAAAAGCTTCCGCCTTTCAGGATGAAAACTCAAAGAAAAACGCAACTGCGGGGAGATAGTTTGAAAAGCTCCGAAATTTTGGGAAGATTTTCTAAGTTCCTTTTCGGCTCTTTGGAAGAAAATTGGAAAGTTTTATGGCACGATTTTCTGTTGGAAAGCAAAGATAAAGGCTGGGAATGGCCCCTTGAGGCAGCCTTCCTAAAAATACTAAAGGAGGGGCCCCAATATGTACAAAATATTGGGGGGGATGTTGCTGCAACAACAACTTCATAATTATCAAATCATCTTGACATGATAACCTATTATGCATACAGATATCATTTACATAGTTATGCAACTATTTTGACCAATACTTTGGCACAACACTTTCCCATATCCTATATGCATACAGTGGCTATCTAGATGCCTTCCATCTCTACCAGAACATACTATCGAGAGTGTGCACAGCTCTCAGCATGTCAGCAAAGAGGTTTCATTCTAGACAAGCAACAATGGAATGTTTGTCCAACTTACCAATCATATGCATATTAGTAGTATATTGTTCAATGCTCTATGAATGTTTACACTCAACATCATATATTATAGGGATAAATATGCATCCAACCTATTACAGGCAATATCATTTACTATTTCAAATAACAACTCAAATACTTATCTTTTATGTTTCTGTGGTTGCCTCCCACTTGATCTTTTATTTATTCTGTACCACTGTGCATGCTCAAGTGTGCACTAGTGTCATCCTCATGATCTCATACACAAACATACATTCATTAGTATATTCTCAATATTATCAAAACATTCTAATTCTTGAATATGTATAGTCATGATCATTAGTATTCAGGGTTTCAAGGAAGTCTTCTTTTACTCATGCATATTCTTGTTTGATCATAGTACTCTTCTGGTTAATTAAGTCATCAAGATAAGAGACATAATATGCATAAACCCTTGATTACTAACTTTATGAATAAGCATAACCAATCATACCAAGTATATTTATATAAGGGATCCTAACACAAGGTAAGATTCTAACTTCACATAGGAAAACATACCTGGATTAGTATACCTGCTTAGTTATGTACAACATACCTAAACAATCTCTTCAATGACTTAGTGATCCTGAGCTAGAACCTGCATGTCTCATAGGTTAAGCATAATATAACAAAGTCATACATACCTCGTAAGTAGAGCAAATATTATGGATGAGTCTTTGTCTTCATGTTGTCATGGTCATGGAACTTGATTTGTCCTTTTGTGATGTACCTGTATCTTGTTAGCAGACAACATCAACCTCACACAACACCATAATGCATTAGTACAATCATATAGCCCTAATCAATGAATGTCTTCGATCATTCACATGCATTCATGCTGTTACTAGGGTCATAAGACAATTAATCAAGATTGTACTAATAAATAATATGAACATAAACACATTATGAACTTAATCAAGAATCAGATTTCAAGACATACCTGAACCCTCTTAAGTTATACATGTCGAGACTTCTTGTAGTCTTCTTATGTAAGGCCTTAGCCTCAACTCCCCCTGAAACTTGATCTGGAGCTTGATAAGGGTTTTCAAGAGAAACCCTAAAAATTCAATCTTTGACTTTCTCACTTCTGAATGGATGGAAGGATGTGTCTTGCTAGCATACTTCAATTTTGAAATCTCTAAAATTTGACCCCTCAAAATTGCCTTCGAAACTTCTGGATCTTCTGGACAGGAACTCTAACTAGGGTTTGATGAATCCCACCCTTCTGTCCAATCAAAAGGTTCAATCCAAGGCTCTAAACTCTTATTTTTCTGAGGAGCTTCCAGCCGTGGTTACAGACTTCAAAAATTCCAACTTTGCTGAAGCCCTAATTTTCACTCTTTCCGATCAAAATCTCGAACTGGGGTTTGATCAAGCCCGGTCTTCTACCCAACCAAAAAATTTGATCTTGGACTCTAAATTTCGATTTTTCTGAGTAGCATTCAGCCGTGGATTCCGATTCCAAAATTTTTAACTTTCTCCAAAACCCTAAATTCCGGAAGCCATGAAAGAAGGTGCTCCAAAAATAATTCTGTTTTGCCAGAAATATGTACCTGATTGTTTCTGCTGTAACTCTGAACTGTTTGCTCCACAGGGTCTGAAAACCTTTTTTGTGGTATCCTGACCTGTTATCTTTCCATCCCAACAGGTCTGACCTCAATTGGATTCTTTGAGAGAGAGTTATGCCAAATGTCGCAGCGTGACCTGTTTTGGGATAATACAGGAGAGCGAACTTGTACGGAGTGCCACGTCTCACTGTTTGAACTTCGGCCTCTGAAAAATTTTCTTGAGATAGCTCGCCCTGTTATCTTTCCCTCCTGAGAGGTCTGACCTCAATTGGATTCTCAGAGAGAGAGTTATGCCAAGTGTCGCAACATGACCTGTTTATGGGATAAAACATGAGAGTGAACTTTTACGGCGTGCCACGTGTCACTGGTTCACCTTCAGCCTCTGAAAAAGTTTTTTGAGATATTACAGTCTGTGTACTACCTGTCACTTTTTATGAAATTTCATTTGGAGCTTCCTATCCCAAGTTATGACCTTTTTTCCAAGGTCACCTGATTTTGACTGAGATCTGGAAGAGGTAGAAACCCTAACTTGTAATGATCATATCTTACAAAGTACAACGAATCTTAGGGTGCCCTTTGGAAACAAGATACCTGGAGATGTTATCTATGACCTGTAAAGGTTTTAGATTCTGAACCTTCGCATAAATGGATTTATAGTGAAAGTTCAACGATGACTGGTTTTTGCTATATAAAACCCTAACCTTCAAATTGTCGCAAGAGAAGCAAGTGTCGTAAGTGCCATACCTTGCCTTCCTTCAGGTTAGCTCTGATACCATGTTAAAATTTAATATGCTAAGATAGAAAATAGCAGCATTACATTCCATTTCACAATAGTATCATATACAGGATCACTGAAGAAACAACAAGCACAACATAAACACAAGAGACACAGATTTATCCTGGGAAACCCTCATGGGGTAGAAAACCCAGCAAAGCTTCCTCAATATAGATGACCAGCAATATACAAAGATGAAACCCTGAGACATGATCTCCTCCTCCACAATAGTAGACCTCTCCTCCATAAGTGCGCTATCCTCAAGTGAGTGAGTGTGTATCAAATGAGGAATACACCTCCTCTATTTATACACTACTCCGACTTGTCTTTTACACAAGACATGTAGGCTCGTATTTAACCAATGGGTTAAATACCCCACTATAACTGACTGGGTCGACCCCCACTAGGGAATTCTAATAACCCTAGGTTACCACATTCCGACGGAGGAATAAACATCTCTGGATATATAATAAGATCTTCACGGAGGAATGAAACATCTCCGTAATAATAAAGTACAAAAATAATATTCTTTTAAGTTACAATATCTCAACATATGGTATGGTTATTAGTGCTTAGAAGTCAAATTTTATTTTTTCCTGTGATGATGTGGTTATTCGTGATCAAATCAAATATTTTCTGCCCTTTCATATGTCTCCTCTTAATGAAGGTATCAAATATCTGGGTTTCATTCTTAAAACCAATGGTTATCGGGCTAAGAAAATCTAGAAACGCATTTCCTCGTGGTCCTTCAGATGGTTTTCAGTAGGTGGCAGGCTTCTACTGGTGAATGTTGTTCTTCATAGCATACCAGTCTACTGGATTTCCTTATTTAAAGTTAAGGATGGAATCCTTAAGAAGATCAGAAGACTGGTTTCAAACTTTCTCTGCGCTAGAAGGTTAAATGTAACAAAAAATCACCTAACTGCTTGGGAGAGCATAACCAAACCTATATCAATGGGTGGTTGGGGAATAAAGTGTCTTTTTAGGTTCAATAGATCACTCTGTGCGAAAATCCTTTGGCGGTCTCTCTTTGACAGAGGTTTATGGGGCATAATGGTCAAGGATAAATACTTAAAATGTATTGATTTGGAACAATGGTTTCATTTTCCTGTCAAACATTAGCAAAATGAATCGGTCCTTTGGAGGATTTTTTTGAAGGCTTGTCCTATTATAATAGAGCTATTTGTTGGTCAACGGGTGGGGGGATACAGTGTTAGAAATATTAATTACTTCAGTTAACTTAGATTTTACATTAGTTCCTATTTTGAAGTTCAGTTAATAAATGCAACAGCATGCTTTGCATGTATGCATGCAAAAGCTAGGTTAGAGTTTTTAGGGTTTCCATAAGTGTTTAAATACACATTACATTTTGGTTTGTATTACATCAGTTGATCTTGGTTTATGAATGAAGATTGAAGAGCCATAGCTCATTCTACATAATCTTTTGTTTATTTTTTTCCTCCAACCTTCAGTTTGGTATCAGAGCTTAGGTGAAGATCAATCGTGAGAGTTTCGGAGAAGCCAAAGCCATAGCTTTGAAGAAATTAGCAAAAAAAATGTTTTGCACGAATTATCGCGCCTTCCCTATAGGCTAAAGCGCAACAATTTAGGGAGATCAAATTAAAAAAAATTGGGAATTATCACAGCCTCCCTATAGGCCAAAGTGCGATAATTAGTGAAGACCCACAACAATTAGGGCAAGAGCAAGAAGATGAGAGTGATTGTTTTTCGACATTCACAAAGTTATTTTCTTTTACAAGATTCTTTAAGTAATATTTTTTTTTACAAGTCTTTTACAAGAGTAGAAGAGATTTTTTTTTTACAAAAATCTTTTTTATTTAAGAGGGAGACATTATTTAAAAAAAAAATAGGAAGGAGATTGTTTCAAAATGCTAGTGAAAGACTCTGCAGCGTCTATGGCTTCTAACAACAACAATCAATCTTAGATTTCTCCTATTACAGGGAAAAAGGACTATGATGTCTAGGCCACGAGGATGGCGGATTATCTTAAGTCAGAAGATGTGTGGGAATATGTCGTGAATGGCTATTCTGAACGAGTAGATGATGCATCTTTTCAAGCCCTTTAAAATGCAAAAAAGGATGTGTTGTTGGAGCAACATCCCCCCCAAAATTTTGTACATATTGGGGCCCCTCCCTTTAGTTTTTCTAGAAAGACTGCCTAAAGAAGTTAATTCTCCCTTTAACTTAGTTTTTGTTTTCAATTGAGGAATCTGCTTTAAAAAATTTTGAATTTTTTTCTTCTAAGTTAAAATTCACGATTCTCTCTCGAAATTGCGGAAGCATTCATTATTCTCTCCCGAAATGGCGGAAGCATTCACAAAACTCTCCCGAAACTACGGAAGCAATTCACGAACCTCTCCCGAAACTGCGGAAGCAATTCATGAAACTCTCCCGAAACTACGGAAGCAATTCACGAAACTCTCCCGAAATTGCGGAAGCATTCGCAGTTCTCTCCCGAAACCGCGGAAAGACTTAGTGTTTTTTGGAAGAACTTAAGTTTCACTTCTGAAACTGCGGAAGCATTCATGATTCTCTCCCGAAATGGTGGAATCATTTGCCTATCTCTCCTGAAACTGCGGAAGCTATTTGCCTATCTCTCTCGAAATTGCGGAAAGAAATTCAAAAAACTCTCCCGAAATTGCGGAAGCATTCGCAATTCTCTCCCGAAACCGTGGAAAGACTTAGTGTTTTTTGGAAGAACTTAAGTTTCTCTTATGAAACTGTGGAAGCTATTTGCATATCTCTCCTGAAACTATGGAAGCATTCATGATTCTCTCCTGAAACGGCAGAAGCATTCACAAAACTCTCTCAAAACTATGGAAGCAATTCACGAAGCTCTCCCAAAACTGTGGAAGCATTCATGATTCTCTTCCAAAACTACGGAAGCAATTCACGAAACTCTCTCAAAGCTACGGAAGCATTCACGAAACTCTCCCGAAACTGCAGAAGCAATTCACAAAACTCTCCCGAAATTGTGGGACGTCTCGGCAAAACCGTTCACGATAAGCTTCCAAGAAGATGTATTTCGAAAAGACTCACAAAGTGCTCCCAAAACGCCAAAGTAATTCACCGTATTGTTCCGCAATTGCGGACGATACTCGTAAGTCCACCCCACAACTGGCGGTCGTGCATAAATGCCGAGACGGCTTGAAATGACCGTACCATATAGGGCATTAAAACCCCGTTTTAATGACACAACCAACCCATTTAAATACCGCACGTGTCTAACCTTTTATAAGGACGGTGGGGATTTCGTTGATTTCATTATTTGTTTATCGTTCAAAGAACGCCGTTAGGAAGACCGCGTCAGCTCGCTCTAGCTCAGCACATCCATGACCGTGTTCACCTTGCTCAACCACTGTCTCGTCTCTAGGTAGGCTTTTTAACCGCCATCTTTGTTTTATCTCCACGTCGAATTACTTTTTGAGTTTTTTCCGTTCATAACGTGGCCGACAGGCATTGGTAGCATAGGTCGTTTTTTTTTGTTTATTACGGCCGTCGTGACCCCTTAGGTTCCTCATTCCTACCAGCTCAAAGCTATAGCCATGACCATCCAAGTTCTTCACTAACCGCATTCCGATCGTTTTCCTACCCTGATTCAAACTTCATACCGGCCACACACTGTTTCGCAAGTGTTATTAATAACAGTAGTGGTCGGTTGAGATACTCAACCACTCACCTTTTTGGCTCAGTTAATGAATGTGGAGAATAGTCCCTTGTTTCATTGTTTATTCATAGGATTTTTTTCACTCCAGGCCCCCCCACCATTGACCATTAGAAGTGATATGATGAAGGATACCCTCTCTCCAAGGGCTAGGAGGGAAGCAGGTTTTTTCCATGTCATATGCTTACCTTTTCGAAAGCATTCCAAAAACTCCTGACTAGACATTGTCTCCCTAGAATAATCAAGTCTCAGAACCATATTTCATTTTCTGAAGTGATCTATTTTGCTTCCCCAGCATGCCGCTTATAATTTTGTCTATATTTCTCATTAGCATGTTAAAATTGTCCTTCTCTATGTTACACTCTCATAACATGTTGCAAAATTTTATAATGATTCACATTTGGTTGCTAGCAGGGATAAGCCACGATGCCAAAAGGTGGTAGAAAGAAAACTAAAGTGATGGAACCAGAGCCAGTGCCACTAAGGACTGAAACTATGTTCCAAGACACTAAGTTTACCATCGACGTTCCTCCCGAGGTTTGTTGGGGAGATGTTTACAGGATGATCAGGGACCAGGATATAGCAAATGTATTATTGGAAGAAGAACAAATCTACCTCAACATCAGAAATTCCGGCATAGCTAGGGCCTCTACCCGCCCTGAATTGTTCCCATGCTCTGAAGTGATCGAGTGGATACTAGAACATGCCAACCCAGAGACAAGGGTGTTGCATGACAGCAAGGGAGAGCCTTTCGTTTCTTTCCATCCAGCGTATATTGTTGTAGCCTACAAATTCTCACGTCCCCAACAAGCTTTAAGTGATGAATGGTTGGGAAAGATGAACAATATTGAGATGGCCAAAAAATTATTGGTCACAGGCAAGCACTTGAGAAGGAGAGGTAATGATGAATCTGATGTTCAGAACCTAAGACCTCCTTTTAGGTTAATCGCCCTGATGCTATGCAGAATTTTTGGCATGCCCGATGGCACTGTATATAGGATACAGTGGGCCCCCATCATCCACTTCGTAGCATTCAAAGGGACTGTGTTTGACTGGGCTACTATCCTTTCGGATAGTTTGGCATCCACAGTGGCTGCTGCAAGAGAAGGTCTGGCCTTAAAAAAGTCAAAATTTTACATGTCTTCCTATCTCATTGACTGTATTTTGGCCAAACTATCTTTCCCCAGCCTAGGTTGCACATGGGATAAAGCCAACACCCCGGTCTACATTGCTTATAAAATAATGTGGGCTCAAAATTACAGAGCAAGCTATAAGCTCATCTGCGAAGAATTCATCATGCCTCTATATGAGCATATTTTTAAGGAAGAGCCCAATTGTCTATCATATAATGCCATGGAGGTCCTGGAAAACTATGGAGATTTTTATTTCTCAGAGCAGGGCACCTACATCAGGATGTTTGGAGGTACCAAAGCGCCATACATTTTGCCAAAATACACTACTGATTATGTAGTCCTCAAGGAAGTAGTCAGGCAAATTTTCCTTGATGGAATAGGAGGGGTGCTTAACAAGCAACATAAGGCTTATTTCCCTCCTTTGCCCTTCTACATAGGAGACTACAAATTCTCAGGGGTTGCATCAGCTAAGGAATTCATTCAAGAGCTGAAAGCTTTCCACTTCGGTGAAATGATCTTCCATAGAAATGATAGGCTGAGCAAGGTTGCTGAGCATTGCAAAGAAATTTATGCTCATTTTGAATATGCTCATTACTATGATGCCGAGGAAGAAGTGTTCAGAGGCATCAGCAACATGACTGAGTTGCAGATTTGTCGTCAAGGCAGTGGAGCAAGCTCTAGCTCTACCCCAACCCGAAAAGCTAGTCTATAGAAAGAGAAAGAAGCAGCTGATGCCCTAGCCCAAGAAGAACAAAAATTGGAAGAGGAATCAAGGCTACAACAAGAAGCAGAAGTTGCAAGGTTGCAGCAAGAAGCAGAAGTTGCAAGGCTACAACAAGAAGCTGAAGATGCAAGATTACAGAGAGAGGCTGAGGAAGCAAGGATGCAACAAGAAGCAGAAGAAGCAAGGTTGCAACAAGAAGCAGAAGATGTAAGGTTGTAGAAAGAAGCTAAAGACGCAGAGCAGATGGAAGAAAGTGAAAATCAGCGGCAAGCTGAAGAAGAAGAAAGAAGGCGTAAGACTGAAGAGGAACAAAAGGCGGAAGAAGAACTTAAGACCGATGAAGATCCCTAGGCAGGTGGCTCTAGCACCCAAGGTATGGAAACAGACATACCTCAAGTAGGTGTTCCCGGCACCCAAAATGTGGAGGCAGATACATCTCAAGCAGGTGTTCCCGGCACCCAAAATGTAGAGACAAACACAGCTCAAGCAAGTGTCTCCGGCACCCAAAATGTGGGAACAGACGCGTCTCAAGTAGTCCAGACCCCACCCATAGAAGCAGAAATACATGTAATAGACCTCCCAATCATCCCTTACACTCCATCAGAAGATCATATTGTGTCCCGATGGGATGAATTTGTGTATGATAAGAAGAGGAAGCCAGTAGTCTTGAAATCGGAAGAGAGGATAAAGAGACTCTTCCAAGAAGATATTGTGACCCGGCGGGAGACCACGGTGATGCAAAATACAAATAAGGCTCCCATAGCCATGGCATCCGCCACTGTAGAAGCAGCAAAAGCAACGCAGGACAATGTGGTCGATATGGTTAGAGAATTTGAGTCAACAAAGAGGAGAGCTCACATGTTACAACATACTGTGGCTAATGAGCAAGCTTAAAGGGATCTTGTAGTGAATAAGTACAATCGCCTGTCTGTTGAGCACAAGGAATTATCAGATAAGTATTGCCATTTAGAAGAAGAAAAGGAGCACCTGGCAGTCTAGATGATGGTTTTAGAAGCAGAAAAGAATGATTCGGAAGCTAGAGTTTCTCATCTGCAAGTAGATAAGCAAGCAATGGTTGAGCAATTAGAACAGGCTGAGAGTAGAGCAATAGATATGTCTCCTTTTCATGAGCTGTCTTGCGACATTATGAGACAAATGCATGCCACGCAAGAACTAATTACTGAGGAAGTGTGCAGGCTCAAAGCCATGATGGTCAGATTGAAAGAAGTCAATGCAGAGGCCAATAGGATTAAGGGCAAATATACTCGGGTTAAATCAAACATCCTGATCCATATGGAATGGAGAGAAGGGGAGGGTGATTTCCCCAAGCATCTCCCATTCAAGTCTGTAGATGATTTTAAAGAAGATATATCCCTTATGGAATTATGCAGGAACTGTAGCCTTGAGCTAATGGCTAAGATCCAAGGAACAATGGATAAAAGCAACAGCCTTTATCAAAAAATCCATGAAGTTCATGATAAGTGCAAGATAAGTTTTCCTCAGTCCCTCGATGAGTTCCCAAGCAAAGAGCAACGTTTATCAAACTTGAGGGAATAGCTAGGCATTCAAATAGAATATGTAAGAAAGATTGATGTCTTAGCCACTGATAATCTGCATCACTATATTGGACTGTCATCAATTTACAGTCATTTGCTTAAAGAAATCCACCAAGTAGTAGTTGCAGAAATTCAAGGTGTTGGAGCAGAACTTGGTAAAGATGTGACTTACCAGAAGATCTTGCTCCCTTCCTCAGCAAATGTGGTTATTAGAGACATTGGTATCTGGTTCAGTTACATAGCAGAGGAGGAAAAGAAAGCCGCAACAACAGCAGCAATAGTAGCCAGTCCAAGTCCGTCTCCCCTAGCAGTAGCAGCTAGTCCAAGTCCTTCTCTCCTAGCAGAAACGCCTTCCCAAGGGTGAACACGCTGATCCTACAGTGTTGTTCCTTTTTTTATTTTTGTCTCCCTATGTTTAAAGCGTGGAACCACTGGACAACTGTCCTTTTCTTTTTTGAGGAATTTTCTGTTTTAAGAAAAGGGCCACGATTTGTTTATTAAAAGGGAAAAGTCTGTAGAGGACATGTGTAAAGAGCCAGGTGGCAGCCCAAGAGGCTTTTTGTAAAGATATAAATAGAAGTTTAGGGAATAGTGTAAAGGACTTTTGGCAGGGAAAATATTTTTCTCAACTTGTACGAGCTATCTTGCACTTGCTCCAAGAAAATGAAATTTTCCTAATAAGAGCCTGGAGAGGATGTCTTTTGCATGGAAATGGATGTTGGATGCATGCTTGATTATTCCTATGACTTTCATATTCTACAGTGAGATCTTTCTTTGTTGTCTTGAATTATTTCTCTGTATTGAATGATCTTACTGTTTCTTGTGCAAATGAATTTTCTCCTACATGGGTAATGGAATGCGTTATATATGAATTGGAAGCTATCTTCTAATATCTGTTGCTTTCTTGCTGTAGATCTATATTTATGGTTTAATGGCTGTCTGTTGATCTTTAGATAACTCTTCTAGCACATTACTCATACTTATAATTTTGCTCATTGCAGGGATAGTTTAGGTTTATTTTGGTTTTAAATATAGATTTGTTTCGAGTTTTGCATTTAGATTAAGTTAGCTTAGGCACTTGCATATCATTGTTAAACCATAAAATAAAAAGGAACGGTGGATCGGGCCATAACTGGTGTAATTGAAGCAAATCTCCAAACCTAACGGTTGCCAGAACCACTAACCGGATGGATTCTCCATACCAAATGGTGGACAATCTAATTGGGATAGTCTACCAGGGAGAATCCCTTTCTGCTTGATGCTGTGATCTTCGGGGCATAAACAAGATGTCCTACAAGTGCATAGGAAGAAGGATGCAAAGGCACTGCATCTCATAATGAACGCTTTGGATAATAACGTATTTCCAAAGATATCAGCTTCATTACATGCTACACTCCAAAACCTAAGAAGAGATTTTGAAGATCTGAAGATGAAAGAATCAGACTCAGTAGATTCCTTCATGACCCAAGTCATGGGGATTGTTAATCAGCTGAATACCTATGGTGAAAAGATCGAAGATCAACAGGTGGTTGAAAGGGTTCTAAGATCCCTACCCCACAAATTTGATCTAAAAGTTGCAGCAATTGAAGAAGAAAAAGATTTGAGTACTCTCTCTATAGACGAGTTGACTGGATCTCTACTTTTATACGAATCCAAAATCAACGGGAATGAAGAGTCCTCTCTGGAGAATGCTTTCAAAGCACATGTATCATTCTCAAAAGTTAGAGGAAGAGGCATAGGCAGAGGAGGATCAAGAGGAAGAGGTAGAAGTGGCCAACGTAATGGCAATGAAGATCAAGATCACTGTCATAACCATGAAGGCGGGAACTATGACAAAAAAAGGTCAAATGAATCTAATATTAAGTGTTATTATTGCAATAAATTTGGGCATTGTGCTCATGAATGTAGAAAGAAAAAGTCTGATCAAGCAAATCATAATGCTAATGTGACTAATACCTCTGAGGATAAAGAAGATATGTTGTTTCTTACATGTCATGCTGCACACAAAATCCCAAAGGGACTTTAGCTTTTAGATAGTGGCTGCAATAACCATATGACAGGTGATAGAGGTCTAATTGTAGACCTAGAAGGATCAGTGAGGATAGAGGTCAAAGTAGGCATAGATGAGGTAGTTCCAATTCTTGGCAAAGGAGTGGTCAACATTTTGACCAAACAAGGACAATAAAAGACCATCATAGATGTATATTATGCTCCAGGATTGAAGCATAATCTGCCTAGCATTGGACAATTTATTGAAAACAAATATAGACTTGTCTTTGATGGATCAGACTGTGAAATTTATGACAAACCCCCAAATAGATAGTTGATCATCAAAATACAAGTGACTAGGAACATGATGTATCCACTAGTCATGAATTGTAGCAGTAAGGTAACCTCTTTTACTCAAAAAGCCACTTGCATGGATGATTATTGGTTATGGCATTTTAGATATGGACATCTTCACTTTGGTGGTCTCAAGTTTTTGCAACAGAAAGAGATGGTAAAAGGATTACCCCCTATGAAGGAGCCAAAAAGCAGTTGTGAGTGTTGCATCATTGCAAAGCAACACAGGGATAGCTTTCCTAAAGGTATGTCTCGAAGGGCACATGAACCTCTAGAAATTATTCATACTGATCTGTGTGGACCAATGCAAACTCAATCAATTGGTGGAAGCTATTATTTTCTTACATTTATTGATGATTTCACTAGAAAAACATGGGTGTATTTCCTTCGTCATAAGTATAAAATTTTTGGCAAATTCAAGGAATTTAGGGCTTTGGTTGAAAAACAGAGTGGTTATCAACTCAAAATATTGAGATCAGATGGAGGGGGAGAGTATGACTCAAAGGAATTTCATGATTACTACAAACAT
Organism: Larix kaempferi; assembly: GCA_027924585.1. NCBI lineage: Eukaryota > Viridiplantae > Streptophyta > Pinopsida > Pinales > Pinaceae > Larix > Larix kaempferi. Next base: position 13,000,352 of record BSBM01000859.1, read on the forward strand.
CATGGAATCAAGAGGCAATTCACTACAAGATATACACCTCAGCATAACGATAGTGCATAATGCAAGAATAGAACCATCATGAATATGGCAAGGAGCATGTTGAAAGGAAGAAATTTGTCTCATGAATTTTGGGGAGACGTAGTGGCTTGTGCTGTTCATGTGATGAACAGATCTCCCACCAAAATTGTTAAGAACAAAGTACTAGAGGAAGCATGGACAGGTATGAGTTGTAATATTTCTCATTTCAGAATATTTGGTTGTGCTGCTTATGCTCATGTTCCTAAACAGTTAAGAAAAACGCTAGATGACAGGAGTGAGAAATGCATATTTCTTGGATACGGTGAAGAAACTAAAGCCTACAAGTGGTATAACCCTATTACCAAAAAGTTTATCCTCAACAGATATATTTTGTTTAAGGAGGAAGAGTCATGGAATGGAACCATAGACAAGGGTGTGGGAACTGCAATACCCCAACTAGAAGATGGCAAAGAAGAGGAGATGATTGGACAACAGGGTCCAGTAGCATCTTCACCAATAGAAAAAAATCCAGAAAGAACACCTACAAACTCAGTTCGAGGTGAAGCATCAAGTCTGCAATCAAGTAATGAATCTGATTACAGTAATAGAAAGACTAGAAGATTGGAAGATATTTATGATGAATTGGATGCAAATACCAATTATATTTTTATTGCTAGTGAACCTGTGTTTTATGAAGAGGCTGTAAAACAAGAGCATTGGGTAAAAGCTATGGATGAAAAGATAGATTCCATTGAGAGAAATGATACATGGGATCTAGTTGACCTGCCAAAGAATAAGAAACCCACTGACCTGTGAAGTGGGTCTATAAGACCAAACTCAATGAAAAAGGTGATATTGATAGGTACAAGACAAGGTTAGTAGCGAAAGGTTTCTCACAACAAATAGGAATTGATTTGGGAGAAACTTTTGCACCAGTGGCAAGATTGGACACAGTAAGATCAGTCCTAGCAATTGCAGCCCGGAAAAAATGGAAAGTGTATCAAATGGATGTCAAGTCAGCATTCTTGAATGGAATTCTTGAAGAAGAAATTTATGTGGAGTAGCCACATGGGTATGAAATAAAAGAACATGAAGAGAAAGTTTACAAGTTGAAGAAAGCTCTATATGGGCTCAAGCAAGCTCCAAGAGATTGGTACAGCAGAATTAATTTTTATCTAATAAAAAATCGTTTTAGCAGAAGCAGCAAGGAACCAACACTTTACACAAAGGTAAATCAACAAGGACAAATTTTTATAGTTTGTTTATATGCTAATGATATTATTTTTACAAGTGACCTGTCAGTAGATGAGTTCAAGGAATCTATGAAGAAAGAGTTCGAGATGACGGACCTTGGATTAATGAAGTTATTTCTTGGCCTAGAAGTAGAACAGTCAGAAAAAGGTATATTTATCTCTCAAAATAAATATGCTAATGAAGTTCTTACGCAATTCAGAATGCTCAATTGCAAAACAACACCTACACCAATTGAAACAGGTACAAAGTTGAGCAAAGAAGATGACAGTCCCGATGTAGATCCAACATTGTTTAAGAGACTTGTAGGAAGTCTCATGTATCTCACAGCTACGAGACCAGATATTATGTTTGTTGTCAGCTTGATTTCGAGGTTCATGGAGTCTCCCAAAGACTCGCATTGGCAAGTTGGAAAAAGGATCTTAAATTATGTTGTAGGGACTTCAAGCTATGGGATTTTATACTCAAGCTCTGAGTATGATGTTTTGACAGGTTTCACTGATAGTGATTTTGCAGGAAGTTTGGATGATAGGAAGAGCACTTTCGGTCATGTTTTTCATCTTGGATCAGGGGTGATTTCATGGGCATCCAAGAAGCATCCCATTGTGACACTTTGTAGCAGCAACATCAGCAGCATGTCAAGTAGTCTGGTTACGCAAAGTTTTAGAAGTTCTTCAACATAAACAAGAAGGACCAACCACAGTCTATTGTGACAACAATTCAACAATCACTATATCCAAGAACCATGTTTTTCACAAGAAAAGCAAGCACATTGATACCAGATATCACTTCATAAGAGAAATTGTGAACAATGGTGAAGTTCGTGTTGAGCATTGTAAATCGATTGACCAATTGGCTGACATATTCACAAAGACATTGGCAAAAAATATTTTTGAAACCCATAGAAATAATTTAGGCATTGTAAAAGCTGCAGTAGTCAATAGTAGTAATTAAGAGGGAGTGTTAAAAATAGTAATTACTTCAGTTAACTTAGCTTTTACATTAGTTCATATTTTGAAGTTCAGTTAATAAATGCAATAGAATGATTTGCATGTATGCAAAAGCTAGGTTAGAGTTTTTAGGGTTTCCATAAGTGTTTAAAATACACATTACATTTTGGTTTGTATTACATCAGTTGATCTTGGTTTATGAATAAAGATTGAAGAGCCGTAGCTCATTCTGCATAATCTTTTGTTTATTTTCTACCTCCAACTTTCATACAGATCTGTATTGGTGTTGATCTGATTTCTGGATTGGGAGACCACTTCCGCTTGTCTCCTAGATTGTTAGCTGAACTTCACAAACATAAGCTTTTGGTTCTTAAGAAAGTATTCAGGTAGACTTGCGAAGGCGATCCTCACTGGATGAAGGCTTTGGAACTAAATGTCTCGGGTGAGTTGGTTATGGAATGGGAACACTATGTGTACCTCCTATATCAGGCGGGCATTGTACTTAGTGACACAAAAAATCTTTTGGTTTGGTCGGCTAATCCGGGGTCAGGTAATGTCTCTTCCAAGGCGCCTTATTAGTTGTTGTCTGCTATTGAATTAGAAGATAGCTCCCTCTAGTGGAACTCCATCTTGTGGCGCGAAAGTTTACCACTTAAGATCAAAGTGTTTATTTGGTTATGCCTTAATCATAGGATTATAACTAGGGACTCTCTTAACAAAAGGGGTTTCATTGGGCCTGGTTTTTGCATCCTCTACAGAAGGGATTTGGAATCAGTTGATCATATCTTTGGAAATTGTCTCTTCTTCAGACAGGTATGGGAGGAGTTGGGGTATTTTCTAGGATTTAATGCAAGCTAGGTTGGCTCGGATTTGGAGGATTTTCTAGCGGATTGGATACAACGACAGAAAAAAATTATATGGTTTCCTTTCTTATGCATGTGGTAGGTGTGGAAAACGAGGAACATGGTCATTTTTCAATCCATTTTCCTCTCGATCTCCAAGGTTTCCAGAAGAGTTATTTCTGGGTGGGTCGAGGTTAGCAAGGGATGCCCTTCTTGTGCTTTGTGACAAAAGCGGTGGATCCCTCCTTCATTCGATGGAAGTATTCCTGTGGGTTATTTCGGTGGCATGCAACAACGAGGGTATTGTGGTTGTGGGATGATCCTGTAGTTAAGTGATGAGCATTTGTTTAAACTGTGGATGGGAGTTGGTCGGGGCTCAAGCACTCGTGCAGAGCTCTTATCGTTATGGGGCTTGTTATGGTTTTCCAAGAGAGCTCAGGTTACATGTCTACAGATAGTTGGATATTCAAAGGCTATTATCAATTGGGCGCGAGGAGTTTCTACACTGTGCTCTTTGGTCATGGATCACTGGATGTATAGGATAAAGGCTTTGCTTCCAGTGTTCTCGCATATCTCCTTTATGCACATCTATCACGAGTTCAACTCGAAGGTCGATCGTTTGTTGAAGGAGATTTTGGGTGTTATGGATGGATTATTGTTATTTGAAGAACACCGAGCCAGATCATTGTCGGGGTCTGGATGCCTCCACATCTTCCAGCAATCTTGAGACTTTTTGTTATGGCTTTGATTAGAAGGTATTATTTTATGTTTAGTTCCGATTGTTTTGGTCCTTTGGCCAGGTCGCAGAGTCTTACAAGACTGCTTATGTATTGTTGAAAACAACACTTCTGTGAGGTCTTTGTTATGAGCTAGCTGAAAGCCTTTTTCACTAGTGAACAAAATATCTATAGCTTTTCCACAATGAACTTTGAATATAATAAAGATAAATTCGATCACATGTTCACATTTTGTAAGTAGGTTACATGTTTCATTAGAATTTTTTTAGAGGAGTGGTTTTTTTATTTTATGTTTTGGGTTTTACGTGGGTTATGGTCAGAATCCGTTAATTTTTTTTGGATAAAATTTAAATTTGAAAGTGTTTAAATTGTGTTTTTTGAGAAACAACATTAATAATAACTATATATGAAACATTTAATTTGCATATCTTGTCTCGTAATAAAAAAATATAATAAACATAATGATTAAACCAAACACACACATAATGACAAATAAGGCTTATCCAGCTTCTTTACAATGGGCCATTACCATGGACCACCAATTACCATGGGCCCAAAAAACTTTGACCGAATCAAGTTACATTTCATAATGATGTCTAATTTTATGAAGTGGTAGTATTTTAACGTGTAAAATGGCAAATGATGGCTTAAATTATGCAATTTCCATAGCTAATAATATATATTATTGTAAGATTTTGTTAAAACTTCCAACTAGATTCCAAACAAAATAAAATAGAAAATATTGAAAACATAAAATATTTAAAGTACACCTTCTTTTAGAATTAATTTACTTAGTTTGATTGACTTTATCATTTTATACATACAAAATTTTGCTATTTTTTAAAATTAAATATTATTAAAAGTATATATTTTAATGTTAGTTATTATTAATGTACATTTTTATTTTATGCTACACTCATATATTGTATAATAATACTATACTTACCTCTCTCACTATATTATTTTTATTCTAAACTTTTAATAACTTTTAGTATTATGATGATGATAGCTATTGTTGATACTAGATTCTAACCCTTAAGAAAGAAAAATGAAAGGTTAATAATACTACTAGTGCATTTAAGGATAGTTCGTTTTATTATTATTAAAATAAAAAAAGTGGAAGACGTTGTAAAAATAACTATATCATTATTTTGGTCGACTTTTTTTTCCAACTGAAAAATTACTTTCCTGCTATTCCAAAGGAATCAAGGAAAGTTTGAAATACAATCATTACAATAGGACTCAGCAAGAGCATCATGTCACTTACAAGAATTGAACCAAGAATTAAACCTAGGTGAAGAGAATAACAGTTTTTCCTCCCAACCACCCAAGCTATAACCAATGAACTATTATTTTGGACGACTTACCTATAAATAGAGCTCTTATATTCCCACTTAATAACATTTATTAAAAACCAGTTAACGAAAGTTGTACAACAATGAATATGTACATGCTTTTTATTTTCTGCTGTGTGTTTTACTTTTCATCAATGTCTCTGTAGCAAAGGTTGTGAATGTCTGTGAGAATGAATTGCAAGAAATAGCTTCGTCTTTTGAAATGTTTGCGGACGAGCTTCCGGAGATGCCCAGACTCAAAGGCTATATGTTAGGCCCAGATGGTCATTTGAAGCCAGCCGAGCTTCGGATTGGAATGTTTCAGAAAAAATGGGTGCAGATTCTACCCCTTCCCTTGTGCATTCTATTATATCATATGGAAGAGTAGTTTTTCTTTTATATTATATGAAAAAGCTAATTTTCTGTTCGTGGGTTGTATTGACAGAAATTTCACAGAGATTTCCGGGCGAGTACTGTGTTTGCGTATGGGACGTCCAGGAAGAGCGCAACTGTGCCAGGTCCCACAATCGAAGCCCTCCAAGGCGTCGACACGTTCGTGACCTGGAAAATCATCTACCGCTTCGACATATTTTGCCGTGGGATCCGAGCATCTCAAGTGACAAACCCAAACATGGCGGAGTCCCCACGGTGGTTCACCTACATGGCGGAATCACTGAACCCGAGAGCGATGGGAGCGGACAAGCGTTGTTTACAGCGGCATTCAATGAGAGCGGACCCGCCTGGACCAAATCTAAATATCATTATGTTAATGTCCGACATCCTGGCAGTCTCTGGTACCATGACCACACTCTTGGTCTCACCTGGGAAAATCTCTTGGCCAGACTCGTAGGCTTCTATATCATTCGAAACCCGGCGGTGGAGAAAACTCTGAATCTTCCTTCGGGTCGGGAATATGAACGTATTCTTGTCGTGTCCGATAAGAGTTTTGCTAAAGACGGTTCCATTTACATGAACTATACGGGCAACAATCCCTCCATTCATCCCCAGTGGCAGGTAGAACACTATAACCCTTAATCAATGCATGCTTTGCTTGAGTTTTATTTTCCACACTGTAATTATGTATGGTATTGGTTTGTCCAGCCAGAGTATTTTGGGGACGCGATAATAGTAAACGGCAAGGCATGGCCTTTCATGAATGTGAAGAGAACGAAATATCGCTTCAGAATTGTGAATGCCGGCAACGCTAGGTTTTATAGATTTGCGTTGAGCAATGGGCTTTCTATGACTCAGATTGGCTCCGACTTTACTTACTTGCCCAGGCCAGTGAGAGTTCAGAAATTGCTACTGAGTGTAGAGAGAAGGGAAAGTAAGTGGCGAGGGAGTGAACTGTAGTGTAAAGAGAAGGGAAAATAAGTGGTGAGGGAGTCAACTGTAGCTACTCTGCTTGAGAGTACCTCTATTTGTGGAACTATGTCCTCAGCTCGGGGGTGACTATCATGTTGAGAGATGCATGAGCATGGCATGTCTATGGCTAGGAGGAATGTGGTCTTGTTGAAGACAATTGTATTCTTTGAAATAAATATTTTCTTAAGTGTTATTTGTTTGATTTTATTATAAAATGTTCTGTGGAGGATAACTTGATCTATATTTCTGTTTATGGATGTTATGTTAGCAGTTGAATGCAAGATGGATGGCCCTCATGCTTATCTATATTATATGGATTATTATGTTAATAGTTGAATGTAGGTGGATGACCTTCATGCGATATAAAACTTGGAATTGCAGATAACTTTCTCTATCTTCTCTATTATCTCATGCTTAGATGGATGTAAATCGCAACCATAAGATTTGATTTGTAATATGCTCAGATATTGGTTGTAAATGGAAGCCATAAGATTCGATTTGTAAAGTGCTAAGATGGTTGTAAATGGAAACCTTAAGATCCAATTTGTAATGTGCTTAGATGGCTATAAATGGAAACCACAAGATCTGATTTGTTTTAGTGTTAGATGGTTATAGGTGACATCCATAAAATCTGATTGTATAAGTGATTGATGGTTGGAGAGAGGGCAGCCATGAAATCCGATCTTACTAGTGAATGATGTTTGTAGGGGACACGGGGGCTTCACTAGAAGGCAATATAATATCACATTTATTCATATTGTGGTATTAAATATTCATGAAAATCTAAAAATTATATTGCTTATATATTAAGGGGCAAATGGTTTTTTTATTTAATGTAACAATACAAAAATACTTTGGGGTCTTTTTTATATGGGTGGGTTGACAAATATCTGCCAAATGGAGATGGCGTGATCATGTCCGGATGAGAAATCGGGTTGAGGCAAGGCTCGGACTTACCAGTACCCAGGGAAATCGCGTCTTGAGGCATGTTTGAGGCCAAGGGTTTCATGGTGAAGTGGGTTTCCAGTTGATCATAGTCGAGATACAGTGGTCATTAACAACCAGTTGTTACCAATAGCCTTGGGAGGCTCTAAGCCTCCAAGGCCTATTATAGGCTCTCGATAAGCCTTGGGGGCTTGAATACCCAACCAATCGTGCCTATTACAGGCCTTGGTAGGTTTAGTCAGCCTCCTAGAGCTTGTTATAGGCCTTAGGGGCTTGAATACCTAGCCCACAATAGGCTTAGTCAGCGATTGGGGAACTGCAACATGCAATCTAAATGTTGTACTATGTGCATTAGCTCTAGTGACATACAAGAGGTGATCTCCTATCTCTTCATTAGACCATTAGATGTTGCAAATCATAATGATATGTGGTTGAGTAATTGCATTGTGAGTGAAGTAATGTGCATCCACAATATACATCGAAAGAAGCAAGGTGCATTGTAGAATGCATGTGAGGTCATAAGAGGGTATCATATAAATATACTAGGTAAAAATATAAAGGGGTATAAAAAATGTTAATGAAAAAATTGATACATACAATATATAGTGAAAATAGGGGTTTTCTTAAATTGGGAAGGCATATTAGGAGGGGGTAGAAAAAAAACTATTTTGGAAGGTATTTTCCAATGTTTAGTGAAATTAAGGGTATTTTTTCATATGCCATGAACGAACATGCTATGATAGCGGTTTATTGAGTGAAGCGCCCATGGTAAGGGACAACCATAGGATTTTCTTTTAAATGATGTGGATGGCAGCCTATGTCTCTATGTTTCTTATGGTTCAAGTTGCAGTTAATTCTCACTATCTAACCATACATTTAGCACACACATAACAGGATAATAATACAAACTCATGTGAAAGAGAATCAAAACACATTGGGATGACAACAATTGAATACTTACAATCATGCTATCTTGCACATAGGATAAGCATATGTCCATAACCATTGTAAGAACACTGTGTTAGGATATTCCTATACTCCATCCTAGTCTTTCTAACATTCCTGTCATTTACATTTTCAGTCCTGCATGCAAAATTAGAGTTTGCATGCATTTTACATGCATCCTAGTCATCAGCACCAGCACCTAGCCCTCAACAAACTAGCCCCAGGAGCTTCTCTCGGATCAGTCTTAGCTCTCCTAGAGCTTAGTGCGCCCTCTTTTCAGTTATTGCATGAGAAGGGCGCCTTTCTTCATCTGCCAGTCCAGTTTAGTTCAGTTATCTTCAGTTCTTCCTTGATTTAAGGATTAACTGACTCCTAACTGACCTTATCACTCTTTTGGACCTCCAGTGTGACTAGATAGATTGTTTTGACTCCAGTTAGCTCCATGAGCGCCCTCCACTGAGTCTCCTTCACTATATCAGTGCTTCCATGTGCCAGTTACACCAACCACACTCAGTTAGACTCAGTTTCACTCTCGGTTGATCACTACTTGTGCATTGATGACTTCATTGATGATGAGATAGACTCCTAGTTTGGCACTGATGACTCTCCACTGATTATCGATCTGTGCATGAAGGATAATTCGAATTACACCTAGTGAATTCGAATCCTCATACTAAACATTGTATATTTACCCGGTTACTATTCTGATTAATGTAGTGTGTGTAATTATTCTGCCTCTATTGGATCTATGTTCTATTGCTTCTCTCTTCTTCCTTAATTCCTTAATTCTTTCACTGTGAGGTTACATTATCTCTTTGGATCTTATGTTGGCAATCTAACACATTGGATATATCTACCATTGTGTTTTACTTATACACATTCAATGTAGTGAACACAACATATTTACCTTACATAGTTGGTTCTTTATGAAAGGGAATGTTCTCATATACTTGCATTACATTTAATAAGCCTAAATGTTTTAATCTATTGACTTTTGGCATGTTGGCCTAGTCGCGGATACCTTATTCCACTGTGCATTACCCTTAATCAACATTCCCTTGGGTTTCCTAGTGTCTTTGGCCTTGGATTTAGGGCCAAGAAAAAAACACACATATACTTCTAGTATTACTATTTATTTTTTCAACTAGACCCATGTAGATTCTAACAAAAGAGTTTCCTAAAAACTTGACTTTACAATGCGTAAATTAGAGAAATCATGGTAATTTTGAGAACCTATGTTCCAATGCTTCTTTGTTGGAGATGTTGACTAGCATGTGATGTCGTCCAAATGTTGAAGATGGGTGCATCATTGGTCCATTTTTTCATCCTCGTCTTCTATTTGGTCATCCTTCCTTGATCCTACTGAACATTAGCTGTTGGGTTAACCTTGCAGATTTGGGGATCCAATTCACTTCTAAAATATTTGATCACATGTTGCATATTGTGGGAGTGTTCCTTCTGCTCCTTGATTTTCCATCTCAAAATTCAGATCTCGGAGGCCGTTAACATATTTTTGTTGTTCTACTTCTCTAGCTGGCAGGCTAAATGATTTTGGTATTGTTGAATTGAGTGGAGCTCCCCTTCATTAATCCTCCTTTCAAGATCCTTCTTCCAATTTTCCAATTGGCCGGAGAAATACTCTACTGAGTTTTGCACTTCATCATTTCTGCATTCGCATCTTTCCCAGGTAATGGGTTGTAGATTATTTGAACTGCCCTTTTCTTTTCCCAACTACAAGAAATTTAGCATATTTTCCCACCAATTATCTACAATCAGACTCAGATTGGCTTTCCACCTTCTCAAATTAACCTAGATACTCCTTTAAACGCCATCCCGTATCCTTGATTACGAGTAGGCTCATGCATAAGATTTTCTCGATCTCCCATATTCTTGGTTCACATTATGCATCTTATAAAAGTATTGGTAGTATGGTCATGTCTTTGTACTTGTGAGGGTGCCATGAACATGGGTGTGAAGTAATCCATGTGTCGAAATTGGAGAATGCATTGAACTCAAATCAGTGACTGGACACCACCTTTATCAATCATGATGGTTTTTTAAATGATTGATAGGAATTAAGGAATGGGGGTGGGATAGGAATCCCCTTCCACATTTACCATCCCAGAGGGTAATAAACAAGCCAAGTTATCCTTCCGATTAGCCAAGTATAATTTAGTTGCCTCTTGACGGGAATGAACTGAACCTCCTCAAACTACTTTATTGTTTGGCTAATTCTTTTGACACTTTTTCCTATGGTTTCATTTTTGGGATGGACTTCCTAACAAGGCCTTGGATAAGGAGTTTAGAATCCCAATTGTTGTTACTTTAGTCATCCCTTTTGTCTTTTCCAGATAGAGTCTGTTCCAAAGGGATAGAGCCTCTGCTTTATTGTTCGTCGACAATTCTAATCCCAAATATTAGTTGGTTGCATGATGTCCTCCAGGGTCAAGAAGAACCCATACCCCACACCTTCCACCCCTTGATAGTGTTAATATATAGAAGAGAACGTTTGATTTTAAATAACTGAAAATTTGCACAGACTATTGATGACCTTGAGTTTTTAAATAGGATACAAGTAATCAAAAGCTTCAAGTTTTAGTTGTTCCTTATATAAGTATTATTCATGGACATCATTTCCACTCTCATTAATGTTCTATTTCAGTTAGTTCTATCTAAATAGTTGCAAATTCTAAACTATAGCATTTAAATCTTGGTAAACATTTCCTTGTTCCCTGTTCAACAACATTGCAAATCTGGGTCAAATGACCATACTATGATCATTTGTCCCTAACCAACATAATGTTTTATAGAAAATTCATCTTTTGACTTGTTACATAGAGGTCTAATGTAAAGATCGTCAACCATGCGGGATTTTTTTCTAAGTATGCTTCCATAACATCATTTATGCATTGTGTATCAATGTTCATGTTCATGTACATCTTGCACCTTGAATGGCCTTTGGTTATTTTAGGTATACTCATTGAGGAAAAAGATCTTGTCGAGAAAGCCTTTAAGAAATTATTCTAATACTTTATCTTGGGAAGCCAAATTATTCTCTTTCATTGGCAATCATCTTTCTCCAAAGAGAAATACATGTATATATATGCTTTTGTTGATCTCTTCTAAATATTAAGGTTTCTTTACCTTGAACTGTGACAATCAAAGTTTCTCTCTAGATAAGTTTGGATGGCCATCAACCAACAAATGCCACAAATTAATAGGAGGTGACCATTTATCATCTCTAAAGAGACTAGACTTTATATTACATATAACTAGTGTGTTAGAAAATTTTGGAATTTGAATTATTAACATCCTTTGATACAAATTGTCTTATATATGTCATATAAGTACCCATGATTTTCAATAGAGAAAATATATCTTTTCATTTTAAACATGTAAATAATATTCCATCTATACCTTCATGTCTTAGACCTATAAAACCAAACTTTATGATTATAAAGATCCTCCTCACTATTAGAAAGGATGAAAATCCAAACACATAATGTTTGGTTGGTCAGTTTTTGGGGACTGACCAACATTATTTTTGTCCATACATTACCTATGTAGGTACCCTCCTGGAAGGTCAAACTAGGGGTTTGAGTTAGTTACTCAAAATTATAAACTAGTATGGACCATATGGTGGAAGGCGGGAATTATGTGATAGATTTATGGACTCTGAAATTTTAAAGAATTCTAGGTTGATTTTAGGTGGGGACCTAAATTTTGACTCTTTTAGCTTCATAAACATGGGGAAACAACCCTCGACATAAACCTATGGATTTCTATTTTCTTAAACTATTATAGGAGGCAAATATGATAGATGTGCTTCCATCTTCTATGACCCCACAGTGGAAGAATGGGAAGATTGGTGTAACAAGGGTAGCTAAAAGAATTGATATTTTTCTTATTGCTGAAAATATGGCTGAGATGTTTGGGAGATACAGGTTTTGGTCAGTAAACACTGGTATCTCTGATCACTGTAGGGAAAATTGTATAGTATAATTAAACACATTAATTATCAATCATGGGTGTTCGTAAACTTGTGAGGTATTGTGCAAAGTATATGCATAGATAATACCTTAAAGTGATTCAAAATATAATGAAGGAAACACACCTTAGTCCAACACTAGATCTTTAAGAAGTTAAACATTATCCCACATAACTAATAAGTAGAATAAAACTTTCTCTAACATTCCTTTCTTGCAGATTCCAACCTTGTTACAAAAACTTCCACACAACAATCCTAAGTCCTTCCACAATCACCACTATCCGACATGTTCATGTAAGTAAGTTGCTTGACCTTCTGTGTACCTTACAACTGTTGATGATGATAGAAAAGGACATTAACAAAACTATGTTTAGCAATAATTCCAAATCTATGAATTCCACAATCAAATCCATTAGAATTAGGACCCTTTTAAAAAAAATGCAACACTACTAAATTAAAAAGAAATGAAATCAGACTTAATTAATAGAGTCTTCCCAGACTTGGCACATTCCAACAAAGTCAACAGAGTGAAATGTTAGATTTCCTATAGACTTTTGAATTGTTGATGCTTATCTAGAGAGAAAATAAATCATACTTCTAAACTAAATTTAGAAAAGAGAATGGAATCAAATACAATTGATAGAGTTTCTTCTAGATCTTAGCACTTTTCCAACATGGTTAGAACAGTGAGATGCTAGACCTCCTGTAGACTTTTGAACTATTGATGCTATTCAAAAAATTCTATCCTGAATAGGAAATCTGTAATTTTATCACTAATTAATAATCAAACAAGAAACCATACATTAGGGGAGTTTTGAGGTAAAAAATGGGCCTCAAAACAAATAATGTACCTTAAAAATTCACTTTATAAGAACCAATAGAATTCAAGATAAGAGCAAAATTTGTATAACAAATTGGAGGGAAAAAGAAAAAACTACTTTTTCTTATCATATTTTTGACATATCTCCTTAACGGTTTATCCAAATTTCATGTTTGGGCACTTGTTGGATGCAGATTTTAATTCCACATCCATCCCATACCCACACTGCATACTTCTGAGGCATCCACAACATGAAAAAATGAAAATTTCAGTAAAAAAATGTATTTTAATATTATAATGCATTTTTTAATTGAAATTTTCAGTTTCTCATGTCGTGGGTGCCTCAGAAGTATGCAATGTGGGTATGGGTTCGATGCAGAATTAAAATATATATCCAACGAGTGCCCAAACTTGAAATTTGGGTAACCTTTAAGGAGATATGTAAAATATACGACAAGAAAAAAATAGTTTTTTCTTTTTCCTCTTTAAAATTTAGAACTCTAATTTTATTATTAAAACTCTTATTTTATTATTTCCCTTAGGAGGCCCATTTTAGACCTCAAAACTCCCCTAATGATCAATTCTCTCTTAGAAAGTTGCAGAAACTAAAATCATACCATGACATTATGCAGGAATTTCAAAACACGCAATTCAGTGAAGGATTAATGTTTATAGATGTAATTTTATGCAAATTTGAATAAGCTGCTACAAGAATTCATTCAAATGCTAAAAAATAGACCTTTTTAATGGTAAATCGAAACCACACCAAATAAATTGAATCCAAACAATTAAATTTACAAACCTCACACCACACTTGATGATAAAGGAAAACACACAAAAGAGGAAGTGTTTCTAAGATGAAGGGGGGCCTTCCTTCACTCAAGAACACGCCCTAAAATTACTTAGCTGACCATGCATAATTGAAAATTAAATGAGCATTGAACTAGTCCTTTCCATTGATGAGAGAATGATATTACACAGAGAGAGTTCATGCCTATGAAATGTCACTACTTCCTCCCTCCATCAGATCTATTAGGTCTAATTATACATAAAATCAATTGATGAATGGAAGAAATAGAATTCCCAAGCTCAAGGAATCGAATTTCCCAAATTTAGTAAAAATCCTAAAAAATATGGGTTTCACGTGACTTTTGGTAGAATCGGGTTTATCCCTGACCATATCTCCTAAACCATTGATAATTTGGGGGAAAAGCCCAAAATAGACTCAATTTGGTATACTGTGAACAAAATCTATGTTTTATTTTTCCATATTCATCTTAATTACCTCAGAAACCATGCAACAAGTTGGTTGTTTGAAAACTATTACAGGTTTAAACCATTCATTGACCAAATGCTTGAAGGTTCACACATACGAGATGGGCATGAACTAATGAACATGAGACCATATGAATACATCAATCCATCATGTCCACGTATCTGTTTTTTCATTCGGCATGTCAAAGTGTGAGAAACAGTGATGGTGCTGCAATTGTGTCATTGTAGGGAACATGACTCTGTTGCTGTAGGATCAGGATTATGTTGTCACAAGAATAGTTGACCATGAACAAGAGATAGAATATGTGATCTGGGCATGAACTAATGGACATATGACCATAAGAACATATCCATCTATCATGTCCATGCATTTGTTTCTCCATCAAACATGTGGAAATGTGAGGAGCAATGATGGTGCAAAGGATCACATTATGGAAGGAACAAGACAATTGCTACAGGATCTAAACCCACAACCATCATTAGTTCGTCCACAATGTGTTCAAAATATTGAATTATTTTGCATACCAAATAATAATTTCTCTAGTTTGGCATATAGCTTGTATTGGTTGCAAGGTACTCAAGAGCTACTGAATGTGTTGTAGATGTTTTTCCCAGGTTGACATGTTGTAGATGTGGATGTCATTGAGATATATGACCACAAAGGGGTTTATGAATGACCACAAGATATCATCCATCATCCTCATGAATGTTGTTGGAGAATTATTCAATCCAAAAGGCATGGCCAATCATTCAAAGAGGCCTTCTTTAGACTTGAAGGTTGTGTTCCATACATCGGTTTGTTCAATTTGAACCTGGTTGTATCCTAAATTCATACCAATCTTGCTAAAGAAATTGGCACCCTTAAGTTGATCAATAAGATCATTAATCTAGGGGATTCGGTATCGATTCTTGACAGTGATTTTTTTCAAGGCTCCGTAATCGATACAGAGTCACCATGTGCCATCATTTTCTGCACCAGCACATATGGACTCCCACAAGCTTAGGAGATTGGTCGAATGTGGCCCTTTTGGATGAGATAATGAATTTGGTATTTTATTTCCTCATTCTTTAGAAGAGAGTATGTATATATTAGTCCATTGGGTAAAGGAGAAACTGATATCAATTTGATTGGATGTTTGAACTTACAGTACAAAGGCACCCCTATAGGGGAAGTGAATATGTCCTTATACCCTTCTATATATTGTTGACCTGCTTCTATTGTTTAGAGAGACCTTGTGCTGATTTTGTGGTGGTTGTAGTTACCTTCCATCCACCTTCTGACCAAACCATGAACAAGAAAAATTTCCTAGTCTAAGAGATGAACTTCGACATTGCTTCGTTGAGATCAAATAAACTGCAGTAGTCGAGACTGCCTCAGGAATCCTCTAGAGTTGGACCTCCAAGTAACAATGACACCACGAGGCCTGGACTCATAAAAAACATGGCGTTTCCACATATAGTTTTGTTCTAAAAGAACATCATAAACTTCAAGTGGGTAAATATAACATAGTACCTCATATTTGAAGGGCTTGATGTCATAGGATAACCAATATTGTTGACTGACATAGATGCCTCATCCCTATCTCAACCAACCGATGGTGTATGGTTGGGGGGTGTGAGGTTCTTGGAATCTTCGATATTTTGATGACCTTGACCAAGATGAGGTTCTTTTGAATACCACTTTCAACAATGAAATGTAGTAGATTCCCATTCACCCACGTTTATGAATGGAAGAGACACTCCCTTTCTCTGGATCCTCCAACTCTTTTGGTTGGATATTTGTAGATGCTATGGTGGCACTAGGTTTCATTTCAATGATATTATTTCCCCTTTATTTCTCTGAATCAAAGTCTGATATAGAGTATGAATACGGGGTTTTCGTCTTAGCCAACAATTATTGTTGTGAGCGGCATTCAACAATTTTGAGCCAAGGGATTTCATGGAACACACACCACTTATCGGTGTCCTTTGATTTCTTGTTACCCTTCTTTTCCTGCGACTTGGATTGGTTATCATGACTGTGGTCGTCCTTTCTTTATCCCTTTTTTTTAGAGTTAGGGCCTCGTTTTCTAGGCTTCTACTTCTACTGATTTGCAAACAACAGTATTTCCATTTGCTCATTCATGAGTGTTAATCTAAGCATTTTTCAAGATGCTTTTGTCACAGGATAATTTCAAGACATACCTCCCCCACCAATGAAGGTGGAGATATAAATGTTGTGTAGTATCCTTAACTTTGTCTCAACTTTTCATAGAATCCATATCCAATCCTCTTTCTTATATTTATTCGGATTTAGATAAAAACCTAAATAATTGAATCCAACATCAATAGGATCAATATTGATTGGAAAAAGGATGGAAACCTAATCCATCACATCATCAGAAATCCTATTCTGGAGAAAATTTGATTCAAGAGCACTAAATTCCATACTAGATGCTTCATAGAAAAATATTAATAATATGATAGAAATATTTCCAATCCTGCATAGAACCATTCGAAAAAGGAGCACATCATCCACAAATAATAGATATCCTATGTAGTGAATGGATTCAACTTTGAAACCTATTATTCTTCCTTCCCTCTTAGCTTTCCCAATCATTCTACTCAATCCCTCCACAACCAAAAGAAATAACAGAGACAATGGACAACCTTGTCTAAGTCCTCTAGACCCTTTAAAAAACTATGACAAGGAGCCATTCACCAAAACTACATAATTTGTTGAAGAAACACAACCATGATATAGTCTGTCACCTTCAATGGGAGACCAATTTGAAGCAAGATTAGTCTTAGAGATGTCCAAACCACTCTATCATAAGCTTTAACAAGGTCCATTTTCAAGATAAAGATTCCACTTTCTTTGTCCTATGGAGTGTAAGCTCTCTTGACATAAAATATGCACATTCCATCCATAGGTAGGACATGATCTGGACAAGACAACCCCTTGGGATCATAGTAAGTCAGTTAATTAAGATTTACAATCTTCCCTTCATGGGGGAACATCATAACTTTGAACACTGTGGAGGCGAATGCTTCCATAACATACATGTAGCTATTCCCAAGGATAAGGTTGTAATCTAATTAGGCATTAACAACCTTAATGTAAAATAAGACTATTTTCTCCTCAAACTAGATGGGGAAACTCTATAAAGGTGTAATATCCCGAATTTTGGACTGACTATTTTATGATGTTATATTGGGCCACGGCCCTAGCACATATGAATTATTCTGATTATTTTGCATGAGCCCTAGTGCATATGATTTATTCTTTTGTAGACTTCCATATTGGGGATGGACCCTGACTATATTTAATTATTTGATTATATACTGGGTAAGGAATCCCCAATGTTCCGATTCATGTTTTTACCATATGATGTGGGTACAAAACCCTAATATATTGAGATGATCTTTTCTTACATATTGTGCAGTGATGTGAATGACATGATTGAATTATATGGTGTGTTGAGCATGGACTCAGAAACACATGGATTACCTACATACTGGGAAAAATCCCCGATGTACCTAGAGGAAATATTATGTACTCGGAGTAAGCCCCGATGTACATTGAGTGTTGGGCATAAACCTGGAGCACTCCAAACCTGATAAATTACCGGATCCAAGGCAACTTAAATATTCTAGATGTGCCTCACAACCACATTATAGCACTAGTGTTGAGCAAGGACTCTGGAATTGCACTAGAGTAATGCCCATGTGAGAGTGTTGAGTTAACAAGCTCTGTAGAGAGCACTCAAGGTTACTAAGTCTCAAAGTGTCGAGTCGGAAAGACTCTGAAGAGCACTTTTATCACATTTATTTAATTTGACTAAATGATTCATCTTTTTATCCATCATCACCATACTACGGGAGCTACCATGTTAAATGAGGGAATCCGACATGCAAAGAGAGAGACTAGAGGTACCTAACCAAGCTGACCCAGACCGTCCAAAAGAAGTGGACCTTACCCTTAAGAAGTTGTTAAACAAAGTATCTGGTGACGATACAAGATTAAATATTATTATTAAGAATTCAAATAAGTAATGAAGTGTTTATTTATGTTTAAAAGACATTTATTGCATATAGTTTATGCATAGTGGAATGCCACATTTTTCTCATTATGATTAGTATTATTATTATCATTATTATTATTGTTATAATGTATTAAATAAGTTAAGTGGAATATAAAATTATTATTATGATAATTATTGTCATTATAATTATTATGGAAAGTTTAAATTAAAATCACTCCTAGTTAAAACAAAAGGAAGAGTCCCGGTTCAAGAGGATTAGTGAGTGAGAAAATTATATCTTTTAAATAAATATTAATTATTTAATTTAAAGAAACTGATTATTCCAACAGACCTAATTAAAGACTCCCCTACTTCAAGAGGGCAGATCCCAAGTTTTGGGGATCATTTATCATTCTTGGTTATTATCATTCTCTTATGGTAGTCCAAGAAAAGTATTATGCTCCAAGAAGCTAAAGCAGCCCTACCTAGAAATTCTCAGAATTGAACTAGTAGTGGATCTAGGCCCTCTACCTCTCATTGCATGTTTGAACCAAACTTGGGGAGATCCAGATAGAACCAGAACGGTTCAAGGGTCAAGGTTGGGTGGAACGTGGTAGCCCCAAAGTCATTGTAACAGGTGAACTGAGCTTAGAGGGATCTACACTAATTATTGTTTGAGTGTGCAGGTTACTTCAGGAAGGGAGCAAGCTACAAAGTAATTAGGTTACTTCAGGAAGGGA
Source organism: Larix kaempferi (assembly GCA_027924585.1). NCBI lineage: Eukaryota > Viridiplantae > Streptophyta > Pinopsida > Pinales > Pinaceae > Larix > Larix kaempferi. The sequence goes on from BSBM01000859.1 coordinate 13,019,566, forward strand.
GGAAGCCACAAAATTAATCAGGTATGAAATGTGAATCTTTCAATTTAATTTATAATAGAGTTTAGATAAGTAATACAGGGTGCTACCCCAGCATCATTGGCCTTGTTTTTCTTTCATCCTAGAATCGTTTAAATATAATCTTCTAGAAGGAAGAAAAACACTATATACTAGGATTACGTAACTTTAGAAGCTATGATCAGCAGAATGTCTGGCAGGTCTAGCTAAGCTATCCTGTGCTAGACATCCTAGCAAATCTACAACCTAGAAATCTGTTCTCAAGAATTTAAATAAAGTCAGATTGCTCCTTCAGGGTAGAATTAATTAATTTATATATATGTTCTCCCATTTTCTGAAACAATGTTTGATTTTCTTAATCTTCGTATAGCTAAGATGTGAATGTTGTTCGTATTAATGTTTGCATTTATGTTATTTCCACTAAAACCCTATCTCAATTTTAAAACATCAATACATCTTGAAACTACTAACCCTTACAGGAAAACAAGCTCAGACTTCAAAATAACGAGGTATTTCATGCATCAAGTTCTGGAGGCTCAAGGCTACACACTGTTATTACCACCTACTATGATGATCAAAATATAGAATTTACTCATCATCCATTGACCAACAACAACCCAAAGCTATTATTGAAATTATAGTACCAAGCAGTAAAACAAAATACAGTATGCTCCCATAGCGTTTCTTTATCAACGCGTCAGTCAACCACTACAACCAAAGCATCACAGTCAACTCATCACAAGGATTTAACGCATCACACAGGCTTTATGATTTATAAACTTAGTATCATACATTTCATTCCTACAACCTAAACTTTTGAAGAAAAGCTCAACGATAATCGTTTTAGAAATCAATAGACCAGCATAGTCATAGTATAGCAACCCTTATCCCTTCAAAGGTAAATTGAAACTGTAGTTAAGGTTACAAATCTTAATAAAAAACGCAGGAGGGTTACATAGCAATCCCCAGCCAAATATTTACATGGTAACGTGCATAGAGGTGTTACTCATAAACAACGATACAAGGATCGATTCCCACTACCTTTTCATTTAAAACCCTTTGGTTTTCTACCTACTTCAAATCACTAGAAACGTAACAATAAAATACCCAAATCTTAGAGTATGGAAGGCGTATAAATTTAGCCCCAAAGTCACGAATTGTACCATCAAAACATTCATACTAGCAACCAACATCTCATGAAAATCTTAGATACAAATATCACCCATATAAATTAAAACGCAAAGTTTAATAGGGTACCAAACCCTTATGAATTTTACATAGAAAGACGATCCAGTGCCCACACAAATACATTATGCAAACATAGGTAAACCCCAATTCATTTGGGTACTATCATTAACATCGAGAGTTCAATAAAATTCAGACATAGAGCCGGATGGACAAAATCTCCCACTAAAACCTTTAGAGCCTGCAAATGACAATATATACATTGTTTCACAACCGTCTAGCCAATGACGACTTCCAGGAAACTCAAACTTTTCGCAGTGAACTCAATCGAGCTCATCAAGTTCCCCATAGCAAACGCAAGACACTCCACAGAGGTGAGAGGAGGAGAGAAGTTAATGTGGACTCTGGACTTACCAGTTGAAGATGCCTCCTAGGCTAAGTCGTGTTCATTAACCAGTACCCACGCAGACGAAGGAGACCAAACCACTTACCTGTCAAGCAAGTAAACATTTCAAGTTAGAAACTGTCATTATCGTCACTATCAAAATATAAAAGTTACAAGTGAATAAGGAGGATATTTACCTTCTTCCATCGTCAGGTCTACATAACGGATAGAGGTAAACGAGTGATGAATATCGAAACCCTCAATGGTGTAGTATCCAAGAACAACCCCTAGCTTAGCTGGCAGTCATTGGCATGTGTTATTGTAGGGTGGCTTTAATTACCACCACCAACCCCAAATATTCACTACAAATTCGTGATCTCTATAGTGGTGAGGGCATTCACGACCCAAATGTAATTAAAATGCAAGGGTGTTACAAATACCCCAAATGGGGTATAAAATCAACAAGTAATGATAAGGCCCTTATGTTATGAAGGCTCAATGAGGACTTCAACATTTCCAACAAAACATTTCAATGTGACAACCACCACACTTGATAAACAGTAGTATTAATGAAGTGCGGAACTTGAGAAATGAACAGCATAAGTAGGCACCTCCGTAAGTAGACCTACAAACCAAGAAAACAAGAGAAGGCATTAGCGAAAGCGCTAAGTAAGTAAAGAGCCTCCATTTTCATACCCCTACCTCTCGGTAGCACTGCCAGGGTACCTTGTCATTTTAAAAGGCCAAGTATCACATCATGAGCATCAATCGCCACTAATAAAGGATCCATTCCACCTGAATTACCAGTGAAACTTTATTACATATGCATCCAAACCTTTACAACCATAAGAAGGAGATTCACATTATTGCATTCAATACATTGTACACATGCGACAGTTCATACATCTAAAACATTTTAAAAACACTTCCGCAAAGCTGTAGAACTTTATAATCAACAAACCATGATACTTATGAAGCTAATACATTTCAAAGAGTAGAAATCAAATATCGGTATGGTATGTACTTATCAGTGCTGAAGTTAGTATTCATCATATCTTTTCCAGTTTATACTAGTGGCAGAAATTTTTTAAACTTTTACTATTTTTAGGGACATTACAAGTGGTATCATAGCTCAATTACAAAACTAAGTGACCTATTGGGCTCATTACAAACATCCGCTGCAGATACACAGTAAACAAAAACATACATTTAAATTTTTATTTTGTTTTATGCAAAAATGAACTAACATGATTTTCTACTCTTTATACTTATATAACATTTTAGGTACATTCATTGTCTGAAAATGAATGCAGAAGGGGACAGTAGCATACATGGAAATCTGAACTCTCCACCACGAGAGCAAGAAATTGTGGTGGAACTCAACTCGGATTTAATGAAATCCATGCAAAATCTAGAGGCCGAGTTCCAAAGCTTCCGAGACGAAAACATGCAAGAAAGAAGAGAACAACAGGCCATAAATGAGGCACTGCTTCAGAACTTAACAAAGGAAAACCTTCACGGATAGCCCACACTCTCAATCAACACTTTTAAAAAGGGAAACAGTCACACAAAAAGGACTGCCAACCCTAAGGAAGAAGAGCAGGGAGAACACATACTGGAATCAATGGAAGAGGATGGTAAGATCTCTTCCAACGATAAAGGTTCACCACCTCCTTCCAAGAAAAGGAGAAAAAGTGACAACAGTCCGCAAGGGAAATTCCAAAAGATAAAATCCCCAACATATTATGGAGAGATTAACTTTGGGGAGAAGGCTGAGGAGTGGATGCTAGGGATGAATAAATACTTCAAAGTTCACAATTACTCTAGTGAAATGCAAGCACGACTAGCCATATACAACCTAAATGGTAAACCTGCCAGATGGTGGCGGGACTTGAAACACACCAAAGGACAAGAACTGAGAGACATAAGCTGGGATAGTTTCAGCAGAATATTCAAAGACAAGCATATGGCTGAAAGATTCTTTGAGAAGAAAATAAAAGAATTCCATGAATTAAAAATGGGCTCCCTGACTACGGAAGCATTCATAAACCGATTCTTAGACTTGATGCACTATGTGCCTTATATTAAAGACGAGAAAGTAAAGATTCAACAGTTCTTTGGAGGGCTGCCACCAAACTTTAGAGAAAAGATAGAGTTTGACATGCCCAAAACCCTTGATATAACCTTACATAAAGCAAAGCTATGTTATGAACATGGATAGCCAAGGAACGACAACATCAATAGAAATATAGATAGGTTCAAAACCTTCTCGGACAACCATAGACCAGGTTTTAGGCCTCCACCTTATCGGAAACATAACAACAGTTTTCCCCCCAATAGAGGCTTCAACTGACCCCAAGCACGACCAAGTGCACCCCCACCGCTTGTCAACTATCCAGCATTCAACAAAGGGACCAAAGTTGTCCCACCAACTGTTTCTTGCTGGAAATGCCAAGGGCCCCACTACTACAGAGACTGCCCCAACAAAACGGATGGAGTTTTACACAACATCCAAATAGAGACTACCGTAGGAGACATGGAAAAGACACCAAGGATTTATGCCGCTCTCGATGAACGACAAGCAGATCACCAAGCCACAATGGTGGAAATAGAGGGTAAGATCTTGAACATTGCCATTTCAATTTTAATAGATCCCGGCGCTTGCCAAAGTTATATGTCCCCTAAGTTAGTGGAAACTTGTAATTTGAACCGAGAACCTCACGAGAAACCATGGCTAGTACAACTAGCCACTGGTACCAAACAAAATATCTCTGAGTTAACTAAAACTTGGGAGACAAACTTAAATGGATTTCAAACTAGGTTATTTAAATATTCTACCCCTAGGGTCATACAATGTACTCATTGGTGTGGATTGGTTGGAAGAAAACCATGTCCTCCTAGATTGTTTAAACAAACCCTTACTTTGCAGGGATGACCAAGGGATTCAGAAGACGATTCAGGTTATCCCTAAGAAAGTATCGGTAAGATGGATCTCCTCCTTACAAGAAAAGAGATGTATCAGAAAGGGTTGCAAACTCTTTGCTGTCAATATCCAAAACATAGAAACTGATAGGGAATAGAAGATCGAAGACTTTTCAGTCCTCGTAGAATTCAAGGATGTATTTCCCGAGGAAATACCAGGATTACTGCCTAAACAAGACTTAGAATTTTCCATCGAACTGACACTCGGGTCAGTACCAGATTCTAAATACCTGTACCGCATGAGCACACCAAAATTAGTGGAGCCCAAAATTTAGTTACAAGAACTAATTGACAAAGGGTACATCTGACCTAGTGTGTCCCCTTGGGGTGCACCAATACTCTTCGTCAAGAAAAAAAGATGGCACGATGCGGATGTGCATCGATTACCACCAATTCAAGAAGATGACCATTAAGAACCGCTACCCACTCCCTAGGATTGACAACTTGTTTGACCAAGTTGGAGGGGCAAATATCTTCTTGAAGATCGACTTACGATCCGGATACCATCAAGTGAGGATCCGTGATGAGGATGTCAACAAGACCGCATTTCGAACCCATTATGGCCACTACGAGTTTGTAGTGATACTCTTTTGGTTGATGAACACACTGGCCAACTTTATGTGCATGATGAACAGTATCTTTAGTAAATACCTCGATAAATTCATTCTAGTATTCATTGACGACATTTTGATCTACTCCAACAATGAAATAGAACATGAGGAGCACCTCCAAATTGTTTTACAGATACTAAGGGAACACCAGGTTTACGCCAAGTTTAGTAAGTGCGATTTCTACAAACCCCAGATCCAATACTTAGGACATATCATTTCCAAAATGGGAATAGTCGTCGACCCCGAAAAAGTCAAAGCCATTGAAGAATGGCCCACACCTACTTGCATATTCGAGATAAGATCATTCTTAGGATTAGACGACTACTACCGAAAGTTCATTGAGAACTTTTCAAGGATTGCATGTCCCATGAACACCTTGCAGAAAAAGGAAAACAACTTTATCTGGATGGATAAGTGCGAAGAAAGCTTTCAAAAGCTGAAACAACTACTGGTTAGTGCACCGATTCTGCGTATTGCGGATCCCAATGGGGACTTTGTCATTTGCATAGATGCAAGCAAGGAAGGACTCAGGGGAGTCCTTATGCAAGACAATTTTTCCATATGCTATGAATCGAGGAAACTAAAAGAACATGAGCAGAACTACCCTACTCATGACCTCGAACTAGCCGCCATCATCCATGCTCTGACGATGTGGCAACATTATCTCATGGGAAAGAAATTTCTATTGATGACTGATAACATGAGCTTGAAATACCTTTTCGACCAACCCGACCTAAATGCCAGGCAGGCCAGGTGGCTAGCCTTCCTTAGTGAATACCATTTCAAACTAAAGCATATGAAAGGCAAGGAAAACAAGATTGCATATGCCTTGAGCCGTCGAGCACATACGCTTTACGAGGTCACATAGGGCCAAACTGACTCATACTTACACCACAGAATTCGAATGTCATGTAAGAGTGACCGTTATTATATGAAAATCCTCGCAAAGATCCAGGAAGACAGACTTTTCCAACAGCAGAAAGAATATAAGATAGACGAAACGGGACTACCATGGTCGAAAGACCGACTTTACATCCCAGAAAGTGGAGACATTAGATCAAACAATCTCACCAAGTTTCACCAGAAACCCTATTCAGGACACCCTGGATATCAAAAGATGATATCGGCCGTAAAGAAACATTACTTCTGGCCTAAGCTGAAAGCTGACATCGCAATGTTCATCGCAAAATGTAGTGCCAATTGGTCAAAGAAGAACACCAACACCCCTCCAAATTAGTTCGACCTTTACACATTCCAGAATGGAAATGGGAGGTAATAAGTATGGAATTCATTACAGGCTTACCCAAGAGTAAGAAACTGAACGACTCCATCTTCATAGTGGTAGACAAGTTGTCTAAAGTAGCCCACTTTATACCCATGAAATCTACCTACAAAGCAGTTCACATCGCGGAAATTTTCTTAAAAGAGATCTTTCGATTGAATTGGATACCCAAAGCAATCATTTCCGATCGAGACACGAAGTTCACTAGCAACTTCTAGAGAGCATTATTCTCCGGTCTGGAAACCCAGTTACAATTTAGTACCACGTACCACCCCCAGACCGATGCACAAACAGAATGAGTAAACCAGATCCTCGAGGACATGTTGAGGATGTATGTCATGAAGAACTCAACCAAGAGGGAAGATTATTTGCACCCCATGGAGTTCGCATACAACAACGGTTATCAAACCTTGGCCAAAATGAGTCCTTTTGAAGTACTCTACGGCAGGAAATGTCAGAACCCCATGACTTGGGACAGTCCAGTAGACAGACTTAAGTTAGGACCCGACCTATTTTTATTGTTTTTCTTCTCTAGCTGACAGGCTAAATGATTTTGTTGTTGTTGAATTGAGTGGAGCTCCCTTTCATTAATCTTCCTTTCAAGATCCTTCTTCCAATTTTCCAATTGGCCGGAGAAATACGCTACTGAGTTTTGCACTTCATCATTTCTGCATTCGCATCTTTCCCAAGTAATGGGTTGTAGATTATTTGAACCGCCCTTTTCTTTTCCCAACGACAATAAATTTAGCAAATTTTCCCACCAATTATCTATAATCAAACTCAGATTGGCTTTCCACCTTCTCAAATTAACCTAGATACTCCTTTAAACGCCATCCCGTATCCTTGATTACGAGCAGGCTCATGCATAATATTTTCTCGATCTCCCATATTCTTGGTTCACATGCTGCATATTATAAAAGTATTGGTAGTATGGTCATGTCTTTGTACTCGTGAGGGTGCCATGCACATGGGTGTGAAGTAATCCGTGTGTCGAAATTGGAGAATGCATTGAACTCAAATCAGTGACTGGACACCACCTTTATCAATCATGATGGTTTTTTAAATGATTGATAGGAATTAAGGAATGGGGGTGGGATAGGAATCCCCTTCCACATTTACCATCCGAGAGGGTAATAAACAAGCCAAGTTATCTTTCCGATTAGCCAAGTATAATTTAGTTGTCTCTTAACGGGAATGAACTGAACCTCCTCATACTACTTTATTGTTTGGCTAATTATTTTGGAGCTTTTTCCTATGGTTTCAATTTTGGGATGGACTTCCTAACAAGGCCTTGGAAAAGGAGTTTAGAATCCTAATTATTGTTACTTTAGTCATCCCTTTTGTCTTTTCCAGATCCAGTCTGTTCCAAAGGGATAGAGCCTCTGCTTTATTGTTCATCAACAATCCTAATCCCAAAGGTTAGTTGGTTTCACGATGTCCTCCAGGGTCAAGAAGAACTTGATAGTGTTAATATATAGAAGAGAACGTTTGATTTTAAATAACTGAAAATTTACACAGACTATTGATGACCTTGAATTTTTAAATAGGATACAAGTAATCAAAAGCTTCAAGTTTTAGTTGTTCCTTATATAAGTATTATTCATGGACATCATTTCCACTCTCATTAATGTTCTATTTGAGTTAGTTCTATCTAAATAGGTGCAAATTCTAAACTATAGCATTTAAATCTTGGTAAACATTTCCCTGTTCCCTATTCAACAACATTACAAATCTTGGTCAAATGACCATACTATGATCATTTGTCCCTAACCAACATAATGTTTTATAGAAAATTCATCTTTTGACTTGTTACATAGAGGTCTAATGTAAAGATCGTCAACCATGTGGGATTTTTTCCTAAGTATGCTTCCATAACATCATTTATGCATTATGTATCAATGTTCATGTTCATGTACATCTTGCACCTTGAATGGCCTTTGGTTATTTTAGGTATACTCATTGAGGAAAAAGGTCTTGTCAAGAAAGCCTTTAAGAAATTATTCTAATACTTTATCTTGGGAAGCCAAATTATTCTCTTTCATTGGCAATCATCTACCTCCAAAGAGAAATACATGTATATATATGCTTTTGTTGATCTCTTCTAAATATTAAGGTTTATTTACCTTGAACTGTGACAATCAAAGTTTCTCTCTAGATAAGTTTGGATGGCCATCAACCAACAAATGCCACAAATTAATAGGAGGTGACCATTTATCATCTCTAAAGAGACTAGACTTTATATTACATATAACTAGTGTGTTTTAAAATTTTGGAATTTGAATTATTAACATCCTTTGATACAAATTGTCTTATATATGTCATATAAGTACCCATGATTTTCAATAGAGAAAATATATCTTTTCATTTTAAACATGTAAATAATATTCCATCTATACCTTCATGTCTTAGACCTATAAAACCAAACTTTATGATTATAAAGATCCTCCTCACTATTAGAAAGGATGAAAATCCAAACACATAATGTTTGATTGGTCAGTTTTGGGACTTCTAGTAGCGTGGAATTCGTTGAAAGATATTTTTGTCCATAGATTACCTATGTAGGTACCCTCCTGGAAGGTCAAACTAGGGGTTTGAGTTAGTTACTCAAAATTATAAACTAGTATGGACCATATTGTGGAAGGCGGGAATTATGTGATAAATTTATGGACTCTGAAATTTTAAAGAATTCTAGATTGATTTTAGGTGGGGACCTAAATTTTGACTCTTTTAGCTTCATAAACATGGGGACACAACCCTTGACATAACCCTATGGATTTCCATTTTCTTAAACTATTATAGGAGGCAAATATGATAGAAGTGCTTCCATCTTCTATGACCCCACAGTGGAAGAATGGGAAGATTGGTGTAACAAGGGTAGCTAAAAGAATTGATATTTTTCTTATTGCTGAAAATTTGGCTGAGATGTTTGGGAGATACAGGTTTTGGTTAGTAAACACTGGTATCTCTGATCACTGTAGGGAAAATTGTATAGTATAATTAAACACATTAATTATCAATCATGGGTGTTCGTAAACTTGTGAGGTACTGTGCAAAGTATATGCAGAGATAATACCTTAAAGTGATTCGAAATATAATGAAGGAAACACACCTCAGTCCAACACTAGATCTTTAAGAATTTAAACATTATCCCACATAACTAATAAGTAGAATAAAACTTTCTCTAACATTCCTTTCTTGCAGATTCCAACCTTGTTACAAAAACTTCCACACAACAATCCTAAGTCCTTCCACAGTCACCACTATCTGACATGTTCATTTAAGTAAGTTGCTTGACCTTCTGTGTACCTTACAACTGTTGATGATGATAGAAAAGGACATTAATAAAACTATGTTTAGCAATAATTCCAAATCTATGAATTCCACAATCAAATCCATTAGAATTAGGACCCTTCTAAAAAAAATGCAACACTACTAAATTAAAAAGAAATGAAATCAGACTTAATTAATAGAGTCTTCCCAGACTTGGCACATTCCAACATAGTCAACAGAGTGAAATGTTAGATTTCCTATAGACTTTTGAATTGTTGATGCTTATCTAGAGAGAAAAATAAATCATACTTCTAAACTAAATTTAAAAAAAGAGAATGGAATCAAATACCATTGATAGAGTTCTTCTAGATCTTAGCACTTTTCCAACATGGTTAGAACAGTGAGATGCTAGACCTCCTGTAGACTTTTGAACTATTGATGCTATTCAAAAAATTCTATCCTGAATAGGAAATCTATAATTTTATCACTAGTTAATAATCAAACAAGAAACCATACATTAGGGGAGTTTTCAGGTAAAAAATGGGCCTAAAAAAAAATAATGTACCTTAAAAATTCACTTTATAAGAACCAATAGAATTCAAGATAAGGGCAAAATTTGTAAAACAAATTGGAGGGAAAAAGAAAAAACTACTTTTTCTTATCATATTTTTTACATATCTCCTTAACGGTTTATCCAAATTTCATGTTTGGGCACTTGTTGGATGCGGATTTTAATTCTACAACCATCCCATACCCACACTGTATACTTCTGAGGCATCCACAACATGAAAAAATAAAAATTTCAGTAAAAAACTGTATTTTAATATTAAAATGCATTTTTTAATTGAAATTTTCATTTTCTCATGTCGTGGGTGCCTCAGAAGTATGCAGTGTGGGTATGGGTTCGATGCGGAATTAAAATACGTATCCAACGAGTGCTCAAACTTGAAATTTGGGTAACCGTTAAGGAGATATGTAAAAAATACCACAAGAAAAAGTAGTTTTTCTTTTTCCTCTTTAAAATTTAGAACTCTTATTTTATTATTTCCCTTAGGAGGCCCATTTTAGATTTCAAAACTCCCCTAATGATCAATTCTCTCTTAGAAAGTTGTAGAAACTAAAATCATACCATGACATTATGTAGGAATTTCAAAACACTCAATTCATTGAAGGATTAATGTTTATAGATGTAATTTTATGCAAATTTGAATAAGCTGCTACAAGAATTCATTCAAATGCTAAAAATAGACTTTTTAATGGTAAATCGAAACCACACCAAATAAATTGAATCCAAACAATTAAATTTACAAACCTCACACCACACTTGATGATAAAGGAAAACACACACAAGGGGAAGTGTTTATGAGATGAAGGGGGGGCTTCCTTCACACAAGAACACACCCTAAAATTACTTAGCTGACCATGCATAATTGAAAATTAAATGAGCATTGAACTAGTCCTTTCCATTGATGAGAGAATGATATTACACAGAGAGAGTTCATGCCTATGAAATGTCACTACTTCCTCCCTCCATCAGAACTATTAGGTCTAATTTATACATAAAATCAATTGATGAATGGAAGAAACAGAATTCCCAAGCTCAAGGAATCGAATTTCCCAAATTTAGTAAAAAACTAAAAAATATGGGTTTCACATGACTTTTGCTAGAATCGGGTTTATCTCCGACCATATCTACTAAACCATTGATAATTTGGGGAAAAGGCCCAAAATAGACTCAATTTGGTATACTGTGAACAAAATCTATGTTTTATTTTTCCATATTCATCTTAATCACCTCAGAAACCATGCAACAAGTTGGTTGTTTGAAAACCGTTACAAGTTTAAACCATTCATTGACCAAATGCTTGAAGGTTCACACATACGAGATGGGCATGAACTAATGAACATGAGACCATATGAATACATCAATCCATCATGTCCAACGTATATTTTTTTTCATTTGGCATGTCAAAGTGTGAGAAACAGTGATGATGCTGCAAGTGTGTCGTTGTAGGAACATGACTCTGTTGCTGTAGGATCGAGATTGTGTTGTCATAGGAATAGTTGACCATGAACAAGAGATAGAATATGTGATTTGGGCATGAACTAATGGACATATGACCATAAGGACACATCCATCTATCATGTCCATGCATTTGTTTCTCCATCAGACATGTGGAAGTGTGAGGAGCAATGATGGTGCAAAGGATCACATTATGGAAGGAACAAGACAATTGCTACAAGGTCTAAACCCACAACCATAATTAGTTCGTCCACAATGTATTCAAAATACTGAATTATTTGCATAACAAATAATAATTTCTCTAGGTTGGCATATAGCTTGTATTGTTGCAAGGTACTCAGGACCTACTGCATGTGTTGTAGATGTTTTTCCCAGGTTTACATGTTGCAGATGTGGATGTCATCGAGATATATGACCACAAAGGGGTTTGTGAATGACCACAAGATATCATCCATCATCCTCATGAATGTTGTTGGAGAATTATTCAATCCAAAAGGCATGGCCAATCATTCAAAGAGGCCTTCTTTAGACTTCAAGGTTGTGTTCCATACATCGGTTTGTTCAATTTGAACCTGGTTGTATCCTAACTTCAGACCAATCTTGCTAAAGAGATTGGCACCCTTAAGTTGATCAATAAGATCATTAATCTAGGGGATTCGATATCGATTCTTGACAGTGATTTTTTTCAAGGCTCTGTAATCGATACAGAGTCACCATGTGCCATCATTTTCTGCACCAGCACATATGGACTCCCACAAGCTTAGGAGATTGGTCGAATGTGGCCCTTTTGGATGAGATAATGAATTTGGTATTTTATTTCCTCATTCTTTAGAAGAGAGTATGTATATATTAGTCCATTGGGTAAAGGAGAACCCGATATCAATTCAATTGGATGTTTGAAATTATAGTACAAAGGAACCCCTATAGGGGAAGTGAAGGTGTCCTTATACCCTTCTATATATTGTTGACCTACTTCTATTGTTTAGAGAGACCTTGTGCTGATTTTGTGGTGGTTGTAGTTACCTTCCATCCACCTTCTAACCAAACCATGAACAAGAAAAATTTCCTAGTCTAAGAGATGAAATTTGATAGTGCTTCATGGAGATAAAATAAACTATAGTAGTCAGGACTACCTCAGGAATCTTGTAGAGTTGGACCTCCAAAGTAACAATGACACTACAAGGCCTGGACTCATAAAAAACATGACGTTTCCACATATAGTTTTGTTCTAGAAGAACATCACAAACTTCAAGTGGGTAAATATCACATAGTACCTCATATTTGAAGGGCTTGATGTCGTAGGATAACCAATACCGTTGATTGACATAGATGCCTCATCCCTGTCTCAACCAACCGATGGTGTATGGTTGGGGGTGTGGGGTTTTTGGAATCTTCGATATTTTGATGACCTTGACCAAGATGAGGTTCTTTTGAATACCACTTTCAGCAATGAAATGTAGTGGATTCCCATTCACTGACGTTTATGACTGGAAGAGACGCTCCCTTTCCTCTGGATCCTCCAACTCTTTTGGTTGGATATTTGTAGATGCTATGGTGGCACTAGGTTTCGTTTCAATGATATTCTTTCCCCTTTATTTCTCTGAATCAGAGTCTGATATAGAGTGTGGATATGGGATTTTCGTCTTAGCCAACAATTATTGTTGTGAGCGGCATTCATCAGTTTTGAGCGGAGGAATTTCATGGAACTCACACCACTTATCGGTATCCTTTGATTTCTTGTTACCCTTATTTTCCTGTGACTTGGATTGGTTATCATGACTTTGGTCGTCCTTGCTCTATCCTTTTTTTTTAGACTTAGGGTCTCCTTTTCCAGGCTTTTACTGCTATTGATTTGCAAACAACAGTATTTCCATTCCCTCATTCATGAGTGGTAATCTAAGCATTTTTCAAGATGCTTTTGTCACAGGAAAATTTCAAGACATACCTCCCCCACCAATGAAGGTGGAGATATAAATGTTGTGTAGTATCCTTAAATTTGTCTCAACTTTTCACAGAATTCATATCCAATCCTCTTTCTTATATTTATTCGGATTTAGATAAAAACCTAAATAATTGAATCCAACATCAATAGGATCAATATTGATTGGAAAAAGGATGGAAACTTGATCCATCACATCATCAGAAATCCTATTCTGGAGAAAATTTGATTCAAGAGCACTAAATTTCATACTAGATGCTTCATAGAAAAATATTAATAATCTGATAGAAATATTTCCAATCCTGCATAGAACCATTCCGAAAAAGGAGCACATCATCCACAAATAATAGATATCCTATGTAGTGAATGGATTAAACTTTGAAACCTATTATTCTTCCTTCCCTCTTAGCTTTCCCAATCATTCTACTCAATCCCTCCACAACCAGAAGAAATAACAAAGGAGACAATGGACAACCTTGTCTAAGTCCTCTAGACCCTTTAAAAAACTATGACAAGGAGCTATTCACCAAAACTACATAATTTGTTGAAGAAACACAACCATGATATAGTCTGTCACCTTCAGTGGGAGACCAATTTGAATCATGATCAATCTTAGATATGTCCAAACCACTCTATCATAAGCTTTAACAAGGTCCATTTTCAAGATAAAGCTTCCACTTTCTTTGTCCTATGGAGTGTAAGCTCTCTTGACATAAAATATGCACAGTCCATCCATAGGTAGGACATGATCTGGACAAGACAACCCATTGGGATCATAGTGAGTCAGTTAATTAAGATTTTCAATCTTCCCTTCATGGGGGAACATCATAAATTTGAACACTGTGGAGGCGAATGCTTCCATAACATACATGTAGCTATCCCCAAGGATAAGGTTGTAATCTAATTAGGCATTAACAACCTTAATGTAAAATAAGACTATTTTCTCCTCAAACTAGATGGGGAAACTCTATAAAGGTGTAATATCCCGAATTTTGAACTGACTATTTTATGATGTTATATTAGGCCATGGCCCCAGCACATATGAATTATTCTGATTATTGGGCATGATCCCTAGTGCATATGATTTATTCTTTTGTAGACTTACATTTTGGGGATGGACCCTGACTATATTTAATTATTTGATTATATACTGGGTAAGGAATCCCCAATGTTCCGATTCATGTTTTTACCATATGATGTGGGTACAAAACCCTAATATACTAAGATGATCTTTTCTTACATACTGTGAAGTGATGTGAATGACATGATTGAATTATATGGTGTGTTGAGCATGGACTCAGAAAGACATGGATTACCTACGTATTGGGAAAAATCCCCGATGTACCTAGAGGAAATATTATGTACTGGGAGTAAGCCCCGATGTACATTGAGTGTTGGGCATAAACCCTAGAGCACTCCAAACTTGATAAAATACCGGATCCAAGGAAACTTAAATATTCTAGATGTGCCTCACAACCACATTCTAGCACTAGTGTTGAGCAAGGACTCTGGAATTGCACTAGAGTAACGCCCATGTGAGAGTGTTGAGTTAATAGGCTCTGAAGAGAGCACTTGAGGTTACTAAGTCTCAAATTGTTGA
Source organism: Larix kaempferi (assembly GCA_027924585.1). Lineage (NCBI taxonomy): Eukaryota > Viridiplantae > Streptophyta > Pinopsida > Pinales > Pinaceae > Larix > Larix kaempferi. The sequence goes on from BSBM01000859.1 coordinate 13,034,858, forward strand.
GTCGGAAAGACTCTGAAGAGCACTTTTATCACATTTATTTAATTTGACTAAATGATTCATCTTTTTATCCATCATCACCTACTACGGGAGCTACCATGTTAAACAATGGAATCCAACATGCAAAGAGAGAGGCTAGAGGTACCTAACCAAGCTAACCGAGACAGTCCAAAAGAAGCGGACCTTACCCTTAAAAAGTTGTTAAACAAAGTATCTGGTGAAGATACAAGATTAAATATTATTATTAAGAATTCAAATAAGTAATGAAGTGTTTATTTATGTTTAAAAGACATTTATTGCATATAGTTTATGCATAGTGGAATGCCACATTTTTCTCATTATGATTAGTATTATTATTATCATTATTATTATTGTTATAATGTATTAAATAAGTTAAGTGGAATATAAAATTATTATTATGATAATTATTGTTATTATAATTATTATTGAAAGTTTAAATTAAAATCACTCCTAGTTAAAACAAAAGGAAGAGTCCTAGTTCAAGAGGATTAGTGAGTGAGTAAATAATATCTTTTAAATAAATATTAATTATTTAATTTAAAGAAACTTATTATTCCAATAGTCCTAATTAAAGACTCCCCTACTTAAAGAGGGCAGATCCCAAGTTTTGGGGATCATTTATCATTCTTGGTTATTATCATTCTCTTATGGTAGTCCAAGAAAAGTATTATGCTCCAAGAAGCTAAAGCAGCCCTACCTAGAAATTCTGAGAATTGAACCAGTAGTGGATCTAGGGCCTCTACCTCTCATTGCATGTTTGAACCAAAATTGGGGGGATCCAGATAGAACCAGAATGGTTCAGGGGTCAAGGTTGGGAGGAACATTGTAGCCCCAAAGTCATTGTAACAGGTGAACTGAGCTTAGAGGGATCTACACTAATTATTGTTTGAGTGTGCAGGTTACTTCAGGAAGGGAGCAAGCTACAAAATAATCAGGTTACTTCAGGAAGGGAGTAAGCCACAAAAGTAATCAGGTATGAAATGTGAATCTTTCAATTTAAGTTATAATAGAGTTTAGATAAGTAATATAGGGTGCTACTCCAGCATCATTGGCCTTGTTTTTCTTTCATCCTAAAATAGTTTGAATATAATCTTCTAGTAGGAACAAAAACAATGTATACTAGGATTACGTAACTTTAGAAGCTATGATCAGCAGAATGTCTCGCAGGTCTAGCTAAGTTATCCTGTGCTAGACATCCTAGCAAATATACAACCTAGAAATTTGTTCTCAAGAATTTAAATAGAGTCAGATTGCTCCTTCAGGGTAGAATTAATTAATTTATATATATGTTCTCCCATCTTCTGAAACAATGTTTGATTTTCTTAATCTTCGTATAGCTAAGATGTGAATGTTGTTCGTATTAATGTTTGTATTTATGTTATTTCCACTAAAACCCTATCTTAGTTTTAAAACATCAATACATCTTGAAACTACTAACCCTTACAGGAAAACAAGCTCAGACTTCAAAATCATGAGTTATTTCATGCATCAAGTTCTGGAGGCTCAAGACTACACACTGTTATCACCACCTATCGTGACGATCAAAATATAGAATTTACTCATCATCCATTGACCAACAACAACCGAAAGCTATTATTGAAATTATAGTACCAAGCAGTAAAACAAAATACAGTATGATCCCATAGCGTTTCTTTATCAACGCGTCAGTTAACCACTACAACCAAAGCATCACAGTCAACTCATCACAAGGATTTAACACATCACATAGGCTTTACAATTTATAAACTTAGTATCAGACATTTCATTCCTACAACCTAAACTTTTGAAGAAAAGCTCAACAATAATCATTTCAGAAATCAACAGACCAACATAGTCATAGTATAGCAACCCTGATCCCTTCAAAGGTAAATCAAAACCGTAGTTAAGGCTGCAAATATTAATAAAAAATGCAGGAGGGTTACATAGAAATCCCCAGCCAAATATTTACACGGTAACATGCATAGACATGTTACTCATAAACAACGATACAAGGATCGATTCCCACTACCTTTTCATTTAAAACCCTTTGGTTTTCTACCTACTTCAAATCACCAGAAACGTAACAATAAAATACCCAAATCTTAGAGTATGGAAGGCGTATAAATTTAGCCCCAAAGTCACGAATTGTACCATCAAAACATTCATAATAGCAACCAACATCTCGTGAAAATCTTAGATACAGATATAACCCATATAAATTAAAACACAGAGTTTAATAGGGTACCAAACCCTTATGAATTATACATAGAAAGATGATCCAGTGCCCATACAAATACATTATGCAAACATAGGTAAACCCCATTTCATTTGGGTACTATCATTAACATCGAGAGTTCAATAAAATTCAGACATAGAGCCGGATGGACAAAATCTCCCACTAAAACCTTTAGAGCCTGCAAATGACAATATATACATTGTTTCACAACCGGCCAGCCAACGATGACTTCTAGGAAACTCAAACTTGTCGCAATGAACTCAATCGAGCTCATCAAGTTCCCCATAGCAAACGCAAGACACTCCACAGAGGCGAGAGGAGGAGAGAAATTAATGTGGACTCTGGACTTACCAGTTGAAGATGCCTCCAAGACTAAGTCGTGTTCATTAACCAGTACCCACGCAGATGAAGGAGACCAAACCACTTACCTGTCAAGCAAGTAAACATTTCAAGTCAGAAACTGTCATTATTGTCACTATCAAAATATAAAAGTTACAAGTGAACAAGGAGGATATTTACCTTCTTCCATTGCCAGGTCTGCATAACGAAACCCTCGTAATGGGAAGACCATGATCCAAAATCAGGTCAGACCACCATCGAGTTTTAGGGCTATACCTTATCGGAAGGATAACAACAATTTCCCACCCAATAGAGGCTTCAACTGACCCCAAGCACAACCAAGTGCACCCCCACCACCTATCAACTAGCCAACATTCAACAAAGGGACCAAAGTTGTCCCACCAACCGTTTGTTGCTGGAAATGCCAAGGGCCCACTACTACAGAGACTGCCCCAACAAAATGGATGGAGTTTTACACAACATCCAAATAGAGACTACTGTAGGAGACATGGAAAAGGAACCAAGGATATATGCCGCTCTCGACGGACGACAGTCAGATCACCAAGCCACAATGGTGGAAATAGAGGGTAAGATCTCGAACACTGCCGTTTCAATTTTAATAGATCCCAGTGCTTGCCAAAGTTATATCTCCTCTAAGTTAGTGGAAACTTGTAATTTGAACCGAGAACCTCATGAGAAACCATGGCTGGTACAACTAGCCACTGGTACCAAATGTAAGATCTCCGAGTTAATTAAAACTTGGGAGATAAACTTAAATGGATTTCAAACTAGGTTATTTAAATATTCTACCCCTAGGGTCATACAATGTACTCATCGGCAAGGATTGATTGGAAGAACAACATGTCCTCCTAGATTGTTTAAACAAATCCTTACTTTGCAAGGATGACCAAGGGATTCAGAAGACGATTCAGGGTATCCCTAAGAAAGTATCGGTAAGATAGATCTCCGCCTTACAAGAAAAGAGATGTATCAAAAAGGGTTGCAAACTCTTTGCTGTCAATATCCAAAACATAGAAACTGATAGGGAACAGAAGATTGAAGAATTTCCAGTCCTCGTAGAATTCAAGGATGTATTTCCTAAGGAAATACCAGGATTACCGCCTAAACGAGACTTAGACTTTTCCATCGAACTGACACCCGGGTCAGTACTAGCTTCTAAATCCCTGTACCACATGAGCACACCAGAATTAGTGGAGCTCAAACTTTAGTTACAAGAACTAATTGAGAAAGGGTACATCTGACCTAGTGTGTCCCCTTGGGGTGCACCGATACTCTTTTTCAAGAAAAAAAGATGGCACGATGCGGATGTTCATTGATTATCGCCAACTCAACAAGATGACCATTAAGAACCGCTACCCACTCCCTAGGATTGACAACTTGTTTGACCAAGTCGGAGGGGAAAATATCTTTTCGAAGATCGACTTACGATCCAGATACCATCAAGTGAGGATCTGTGATGAGGATATCAACAAGACCACATTTTGAATCCGTTATGGCCACTACGAGTTCGTAGTGATGCCCTTTTGGTTGACGAACGCACCGGCCAAATTTATGTGCATGATGAACAGTATCTTTAGTAAATACCTCGATAAATTTGTTCTAGTCTTCATTGACAACATTTTGATCTACTCCAAGAATATAATAGAACATGAGGAGCACCTCCGAATTGTTTTACAGATACTAAGGGACCGCCAGCTTTACGCCAAGTTTAGTAAGTGCGATTTCTACAAACCCCAGATCCAATACTTAGGACATATCATTTCCAAAAAGGGAATAGTCATCGACCCCAAAAAAGTCAAATCCATTGAAGAATGGCCCACACCTACTTGCATTTTCGATATAAGATCATTTTTAGGATTAGCCGTCTACTACCGAAAGTTCATTGAAAACTTTTCAAGGATTGCATGTCCCATGACCACCTTGCAGAAAAAGGAAAACAACTTTATCTGGACGGATAAGTACGAAGAAAGATTTCAAAATATGAAGCAACTACTGGCTAGTGAACCGATTATGCATATTGCGGATCCCAATGGGGACTTCTTCGTTTGCATAGATGCAAGCAAGGAAGGACTCAGGGGAGTCCTTATGCAAGACAATTTTTCCATATGCTATGAATCGAGGAAACTAAAAGAACATGAGTAGAACTACCCTACTCATGACCTCGAACTAGCCGCCATCATCCATGCTCTGAAGATGTGGCAACATTATCTCATGGGAAATAAATTTCTATTGATGACTAATAACATGTGCTTGAAATACCTTTTCAACCAACCCGACCTAAATTCCAGGCAAGCCAGGTGGCTAGCCTTCCTTAGTGAATACCATTTCAAACTAAAGCATATAAAAGGCAAGGAAAGCAATATTGCAGATGCCTTGAGTCGTCGAGCACATACGCTTTACGAGGTCACATAGAGCCAAACCGACTCAGACTTACACCACAGAATTCGAATGTCATGTAAGAGTGACTATTATTATACGAAAATCCTCACAAAGATCCAGGAAGACAGACTTTTCTAACAGCAAAAAGAATATAAGATAGACGAAACGAGACTACTGTTGTCAAAAGACCGACTTTACGTCCCAGAAAGTGGAGACATTAGATCAAACATTCTCACCAAGTTTCACCAGAAACCCTATTCAGGACACCCCGGATATCAAAATATGATATCAACCGTAAAGAAACATTACTTCTGGCCTAAGCTGAAAGATGACATCGCAATGTTCATTGCAAAATATCAGGAGTGCCAATTGGTTAAAGTAGAACACCAACGCCCCTCCAGATTACTTCAACCTTTACCCATTCAAGAATGGAAATGGGAGGTAATAAGTATGGAATTCATTACAGGCTTACCCAAGAGTAAGAAATTGAACGACTCCATCTTCGTAGTGGTAGACAAGTTGTCTAAAGCAGCCCACTTTATACCAGTGAAATCTACCTTCAAAGTAGTTCACATCGTGGAAATATTCTTAAAAGAGATCTTTCAATTGCACTGGATACCCAAAACAATCATTTCCGATTGAGACACAAAGTTCACTAGCAACTTCTAGAGAGCATTATTCTCCAATCTGGAAACCCAGTTACAATTCAGTACCGCATACCACCCCTAGACCATTGGACAAACAGAACAAGTAAACCAGATCCTCGAGGACATGTTGAGGATGTATGTCATGAACAACTCCACCAAGTGGGAAGAGTATTTGCACCTCATAGAGCTCGCATACAACAACGGTTATCAAACCTTTTCCAAAATGAGTCCTTTCGAGGTACTCTATGGCAAGAAATGTCAGACCCCCGTGACTTGGGACAGTCTAGTAGACAGACTTATGTTAGGACCCGACCTATTAAAGGACTTGAAACAACTAGTTTCCAAGGTTCAACTGAAGTTAAAAGAAACGCAAGACTGCCAAAAGAGTTATGCGGACAAGAAAAGAAAAGACAAAGACTACCAAGTCGGTGAACATGTGCTTCTAAAAATAAAAGCAAAACGAAGCGCGTTGAGCTTGGGACGTTGCGGGAAACTAGCCCCAAGATTTTGTGGACCTTTCGAAATACTGGTCAAGAAGGGCCCAGTAGCTTATGAGTCGGCCTTACCAGCGTATATAAAAGTTCATAATGTTTTTCATGCTTCACTATTAAAGAACTATGTATACGATACTAAACATGTTATTGGTTGGTCCTTATTACAGGTGGAGCCCGAAGGGGAGTTCATGCCAGAACCACTCCACATTTTGGACAAGAGAGAGGTCTAGCTTAGGAGGAGGACCATTACTTAGCTGAAAGTGCAATGGAGGCACTTTGGACCAGATGAGGCTACTTCGGAGAATGAGGCCACCATGAAAGAGGCATACCCCGCCTTGTTTCATGACCTCATTACTAGTCCCTAGAAACACCGAGATGGTGTTGTTATAAACTGGGAGCGATGTAATAACCCTAATTTTGGACTGACTATTTTATGATGTTATATTGGACCACGGCCCCAACACATATGAATTATTCTGGTTATTGAGCATGAGCCCTAGTGCATATGATTTATTCTTTTGTAGACTGACATATTGGGCATGGACCTTGACTGTATTTCATTATTTGATTATATACTGGGAAAGGAAGCCCCAATGTTCTGATTCATGTTTTTACCATATGATGTGGGTGCAAAACCCTAATATACTGAGATGATCTTTTCTTACATACTGTGCAGTGATGTGAATGACATGATTTACTTATATGGTGTGTTGAGCGTGGACTCAGGAACACACGGATTACCTACGTACTGGGCAAAAGCCCCGATGTACCTAGAGGAAATATTATGTATTGAGAGTAAGCCCCGATGTACATTGAGTGTTGGGAATAAACCCTGGATCACTCCAAGCTTGATAAAATACCAGATCCGAGTCAACTTAAATATTCTAGATGTGCCTCACAACCACATTCTAGCACTAGTGTTGAGCAGGGACTCTGGAATTGCACTAGAGTAACGCCCATGTGAGACTGTTGAGTTAAAAGGCTCTGAAGAGAACTCGAGGTTACTAAGTCTCAAAGTGTTGAGTCGAAAAAAATCTTAAGAGCACTTTTATCACATTTATTTAATTTGACTAAATGATTCATATTTTTATCCATCATCACCTACTGCGGGAGCTACCATGTTAAATGAGGGAATCCGACATGCAAAGAGAGAGACTAGAGGTACCTAACCAAGCTGACCAAGACCATCCAAAAGAAGCAGACCTTACCCTTAAAAAGTTGTTAAACAAAGTATCTGGTGAAGATACAAGATTAAATATTATTATTAAGAATTCAAATAAATAATGAAGTGTTTATTTATGTTTAAAAGAAATTTATTGCATATAGTTTATGCATAGTGGAATGCCACATTTTTCTCATTATGATTAGTATTATTATTATCATTATTATTATTTCTATAATGTATTAAATAAGTTAAGTGGAATATAAAATTATTATTATGATAATTATTGTTATTATAATTATTATGGAAAGTTTAAATTAAAATCACTCCTAGTTAAAACAAAAGGAAGAGTCCTAGTTCAAGAGGATTAGTGAGTGAGTAAATAATATCTTTTAAATAAATATTAATTATTTAATTTAAAGAAACTGATTATTCCAACAGTCCTAATTAAAGACTCCCCTACTTAAAGAGGGAAGATCCTAAGTTTTGGGGATCATCTATCATTGTTGGTTATTATCATTCTCTTATGGTAGTCCAAGAAAAGTATTCTACTCCAAGAAGCTGAAGCATCCCTACCTAGAAATTCTCAAAACTGAACCAGCAGTGGATCTAGGGCCTCTACCTCTCATTTAATGTTGGAACCAACCTCAGGGGGATCCATATAGAACCAGAACGGTTCAAGGGTCAAGGTTGGGAGGAACGTGGTAGCCCCAAAGTCATTGTAACAGGTCAACTGAGCTCAAAGGGCTCTACACTAATTATTGTTTGAGTGTGCAGGTTACTTCAAGAAGGGAGAAAGGTACAAAGTAATCAGGTTATTTCAGGAAGGGAGCAAGCCACAAAAGTAATAAGGTATGAAATGTGAATCTTTCAATTTAAGTTATAATAGAGTTTAGATAAGTAATACAAGGTGCTAACCCAGCATCATTGGCCTTGTTTTTCTTTCATCCTAACATCGTTTAAATATAATATTCTAGTAGGAACAAAAACACTATATACTAGGATTACGTAACTTTACAAGCTATGATCAACAGAATGTCTAGCAGGTCTAGCTAAGCTATCCTGTGCTACACATCCTAGCAAATCCACAACCTAGAAATTTGTTTTCAAGAATTTAAATAAAATCAGATTGCTCCTTCAGGATAGAATTAACTAATTTATATATATGTTCTCCCATTTTCTGAAACAATGTTTGATTTTCGTAATCTTCGTATAGCTAAGATGTGAATGTTGTTCACATTAATGTTTGTATTTCTATTATTTCCACTAAAACCCTATCTCAGTTTTAAAACATTAATACATCTCAAAACTACTAAGCCTTATAGGAAAACAAGCTCAAACTTCGAAATCACCAAGTATTTCATGCATCAAGTTCTGGGGGCTCAAGACTACACACTATTGTTACCACCTACCGTGACGATCAAAATATAGAATTTACTCATCATCCATTGACCAACAGCAACCCAAAGCTATTATCGAAATTATAATACCAAGCAGTAAAACAAACTACAGTATGCTCCCATAGCGTTTCTTTATAACCACGTCAGTCAACGACTACAACAAAAGCATCATAGTCAACTCATCACAAGGATTTAACGCATCACACAAGCTTTACGATTTATAAACTTAGTATCAGACATTTCATTCCTACAACCTAAATTTTTGAAGAAAAGCTCAACGATAATCATTTCAGAAATCAATAGACTAGCATAGTCATAGTATAGAAACCCTTATCCCTTCAAAGGTAAATCGAAACCGTAGTTAAGGCTATGACTCTTAATCAAAAACACATGAGGGTTACATAGCAATCCCCAGCCAAATATTTACACAGTAACATGCATAGAGGTGTTACTCATAAACAACGATACAAGGATCGATTCTCGCTACCTTTTCATTTAAAACCATTTGGTTTTCTACCTACTTCAAATCACCAGAAACGTAACAATAAAATACCCAAATCTTAGAGTATGGCAGGCGTATAAATTTAGCCCCAAAGTCACAAATTGTACCATCAAAACATTCATAATAGAAACCAACATCTCACGAAAATCTTAGATACAGATATCACCCATATAAATTAAAACGTAGAGTTTAATAGGGTACCAAACCCTTATGAATTTTACACAAAAATACGATCCAGTGCCCATACAAATACATTATTCAAACATAGGTAAACCCCAATTCATTTAGGTACTAATGTTAACATCGAGAGTTCAATAAAATTCAGACATAGACCCAGATGGACAAAATCTCCCACAAAAACCTTTAAAGCCTGCAAATGACAATATTTACATTGTTTCACAACCATCCAGCCAATGGCAACTTCCAGGAAACTCAAACTTGTCATAGTGAACTCAATCGAGCTCATCAAGTTCCCCATAGAAAATGCAAGACACTCCACAGAGGCGAGAGGAGGAGAGAAGTTAATGTGGACTCTGGACTTACTAGTTGAAGACGCCTCCAAGACTAAGTCGTGTTCATTAACCAGTACCCACGCATGCGAAGGAGACCAACCACTTACATGTCAAGCAAGTAAACATTTCAAGTCAGAAACTATCATTATCATCACTATCAAAATATAAAAGTTACAAGTGAACAAGGATCATATTTACGTTCTTCCATCGCCAGGTCTGCATAACGAAACCCTTGTAATGGGCAGACCATGAGCCAAAGTCAAGTCAGACCACCAAACCCTCAGACACATTCAACATACAGACAGAGGTAAACGAGCAATGAATATCAAAACCCTCAATGGTGTAGTATCTAAGAACAACCCCTGGCTTAGCTGGCAGTCATTGGCATGTGATATCGTAGGTTGGCTTTAATTACCACCACCAACCCCAAATATTCGCTACAAAGTCGTGATCTCTATAGTGGTGAGGGCATTCACGACCCAAATGTAATTAAAATGCAAGGGTGTTACAAAGACTCCAAGTGGGGTATAAAGTCAACAAGTAATGATAAGGCCCTTATGTTATGAAGGCTCAATGAGGACTTCAACATTTCCAACAAAACATTTCAAAGTGACAACCACCACACTTGATAAACAGTAGTATTAATTAAGTGCGGAACTTGCGAAATGAACACCATACGTAGGCACCTCCATAAGTAGACCTACAAACCAAGAAAACAAGAGAAGGCATTAGCGAAAGCGCTAAGTAAGTCACGAGCCTCCATTTTCTTAGCCCTACCTTTCGGAAGCCCTGCCAGGGTACCTTGCCATTTTAAAAGACCAAGTATCACATCATGAGCATCAATCGCCACCAATAAAGGATCCATTCCACCTGAATTACCAGTGAAACTTTATTACATATGCATTCAAACCTTTACAACCATAAGAAGGAGATTCACATTATTGCATTCAATACATTGTACACATCTGACAGTTCATACATCTAAAACATTTTAAAAACACTTCCGCAAAGCTGTAGAACTTTATAATAAGCAAACCATGACACTTATGAAGCTAAGACATTTCAAAGAGTAGAACTCAAATATCGGTACGGTAAGTACTTATCAGTGCTGAAGTTAGTATTCATCATATATTTTCCAGTTTATACTAGTGGCGAAATTTTTTTAAATTTTTACTATTTTTAGGGACATTACAAAAGGACCCTATGGTTGAGCAGCACGGCCAACATAGGCACGTATTGTCATGAGGGACAATGCAAGTTTAGGGGAACCTAGCTTCTGCTAAATATGGGTAGACATGATGATGGTGGAGGCACCTTCATCAATAATGCAACAAGGAATAACCAAATTCTTGATGGTTACCAGAATTTGAAAAGCTACTGAAAAGGGAATCCAAGGCTCAACTTGATTGAGATCAAATCTCATCAAGTCAGTATAGGAAGGTCCAATTGCGGCTAAGGCAGAAAATAGAACTCAATGCTATGTAACACAGTTCCGAAGAAATTTTAACATAAACATGGCATTAGTGGTTTGTCCCAATTCATCCAAAATTATATAGTTAGGAGATACATGGGCATTCGGGTTATTCACTACACAACTCAAAGGGATCTTGGGGATCTTAGGAACACCATTCACAACAGGACAATGTGGGTGCAAGGTAATTTGGATTATTTGGAGAATGAAATGAAGGAAATGATATAAAACATAAATACACATGAATATTTTGAAGAATAGTATAGTAAAACCCAAATTCTATTAATGAATGGATTGGAAAAACACTGTAAATTGTAAAGCAATACAAACTAGTTCTAGATGGTGGTAGCTTATCTCTGAAAATAGATGTATTGGATATGATCATTGACAAGAGATGATTTACAATGAGGCTAGAAAGTCCTTTTTAACATAAAGAATAAATGAGACAAACCTAAACATAAAAAATCCTAACCCCGGGAGATGAAACACCAAAAGGTTTGTGTGTGCCGATGTGGTTAGTTGATAAGCCAACTTACTGCGGGAAGAAATTTTGCATATGATATCCATTTGGGGCACTCACTATCTTGTTGCAAAGTTATGGCTAAGAAGGAATCTATTTAGTTGGACCAAACCATGCCTTTGGCTTTCTATAGGGTAATACCGTGGCAAGAAAACGTCGTTTATGGCCTTTAAAAGGGCCCGAAAAATCAAGACATGAAAAACCATAAAAAAATACCATGTTGGAAAACTATGCCTTTAATTTAGTGGACTAATTGGGTGGACACCGATGTCCATTGGATCAGTCCTCCCCCCTTAGAAAGAAATGGTATCCATTGCATTGAGATCCCTCATTATATGGGGGAACTTCTGGTGAATTTGACTCTTGGTGAGCCACTTGCCTTGGTGAAGAAGATGCCTTGCTTTGACAACCCAACAGAGTTGAATGTTATGTTGGTAGGTTTCCTTCATATATGTGTCCATGATCCAATCCACTATATCTTGTTCAAGGAAGTATGGATTGAGTTCTCTAGGGGGGAAATGCTCAGCCACCTCTGAGATGTCCAAGAGAGGTGGAAACTATGGTCAAAGCAATTCCACATTAAATATTGGGTGCAAGCCAAGGAGAGGGGGAAATATTCAATTCAAAAGAATTCTCACCCATATCCTTCGTGATGGTGTAAGGCCCATATCGGAGTTGCTTGAAATTTATTTGGGGGCATGTGAGGTGCTCCTTCTACAAATGAAACCACACCTTATCCCCAACTTGAAACTTGTGTGGAACCTGATGTTGGTTATGCCGTTGTTTGTACTTGGAATTATCTTTTTGCATGATATCATGAACCTATTGTTGGATGTGCTAGATCCATTCAATGAGTTTGGTTGGTTTATATGCCTCAGTCTGAGCATGTGAGGAATTGTCCTATGTAGATGCAATGGGTATAGATACATCAATGGGAGCCAAGGGATGGAACCCCAAGCACACCTGAAAGAGGCTATGGCAGATAGAGTTGTCAAGGATTCTATTGTAACTATATTGAACATATGGAAGGATCTCATCCCATGTGTGTGGATGTTTGGATTTGTACATGTGAAAGATATGAACAATAATCAAGTCCACTTATGTCTTCCCATCCATTTGGGGGTGGAAGGAAATCAATTTGGTCAACTTTTTGTCCATTAGAGACCAAAATAATTACCAGAAGGTGTTGAGAAACCTACTATCCTGATCTAAAAAAATGGTCAGTGGTAGCCCGAAATGAACCCAAACACGCTCAAAGAAGAGCATAGTAGTGGATTCAGCTGTGATACTCTTCGTACAAGGTTCTAGAATGACCATCATAGAGAACCGATTGAGAACCACAAAAACAAAATCATCACCATGCTTGGTGGAGGGAAAACATGACATGTAATCCATTGAGATTGGACCCTAAGGCTTGTTTGGGGTAGACAGAGGAGTGTACTACAGTGATAGCATATTTTGAGGCATCTATCTCAATCTCGAATGGTTGTTGCAGTTCTGGCAAAGTGAGGGCTAACACAGAGCAGAGGCAGTCTTCTAGATTCTCGAATTACTTATGTTATGACCCTGACCAAGTGAACTTGGCCTTAGCTTTTCCCTTGGTCTCTTGGATTAAGGGCTAAGCCATATGAGAGAACTCAAACACAAACCTACGATATAAGTTGGAAAGGCCCAACAAGCTGTGGAGCTCTGTTAGGGTTGTTGGGGTTGGTCAATTGCGAATGGATTGGATTTTGGCTTGTTCCACATGCACCCCATGTTCATTCACAATGTATTCAAAATACTAAATTATTTGCATATCAAATGAGCATTTATCCAGGTTGAAATATATCTTGTGTTGATGCAGGGTACTGAGGACCTACTAAATGTGTTGCAGATGTTCTTCCCAGGTTGACCTATTGCAGATGAGGATGGCATCTATATATATGACCACAAAGGGGTTTTTGAATGACCACAAGATATCATCCATCATCCTCATGAATTTCATTGGAGAATTAGTTAATCCAAAAGGCATGACCAATCATTCAAAGAGGTCTTCTTTAGACTTGAAGGTTGTCTTCCATACATTGTTTTGTTCAAATAGAACGTGGTCGTAGCCTGAATTCATATCAATCTTCTGAAAGAACTTAGCACCCTTAATTTGATCAAGAATATAATCAATCCAGCTGATTGGGTATCTCTTCTTGATAGTGATTTTGTTCAAGGCTCCGTAATCAATACAAAGTCACCATGTTCCATCCTTTTTTGTACCAACACATCTGGAGTTCCACAAGGTGAAAATCTTGGTCGAATGTATCCCTTTTGGATGAGCTAATGAATTTGACATTTTATTTTCTCATTCTACATAAGAGGGCACCTATATATTGTTCCATTGGGTAAAGGAGAACCCAGTATCAAGTCAATTGGATGTTTGACCTTGCAACTTACTAAGGAACACCTGTAGGGGGAGCGAAGATGCCCTTATACCCTTCTACAATGTTGTCGACCTTATTCTACTATTTAGAGAGACCTTGTGTTGAGGTTGTGGTGGTTGCAGTGACCTTCCATCCACCTTTTGACCGAACCATGAAGAGGAAAATTTTCCTAGTCTAATAGATGGCCTTTCAACATCGCTTCGTAGAGATCAAATAAACTGAAGTAGTCAAGACTACCTTAGGTATCCTGTAGAGTTTGACCTCTAAAATAATAATGACACTACAAGGCCTGGTCTCATAAACAATATGGTGTTTCCACATATAGGTTTGTTCTAAAATAACATCACAAACTTCAAGTGGGGAAACATCACACAATACCTCATCTTTGAAGGGCTTGATGTTATAGGATAAGCGATATTGTTAACTGACACATATGTCTCGTCCCTTGTTAAGCCCTAAATATGGGAACATTTCCCCCTATATTGTGGTGTATTACATTAGTTTTGATTTCATATTTGGTCCCTTAGTTGTAATGGTCATTAGTATGGTTATATTAGTTATGTTGGCTTTGGTCAATGAGTTGTAATTGTAGCTCTTAATCTCCTATATATATGAAGGAGATATTTTCATTTGAGCATCTTGTTTTGTCTTGTCTTGTGTAATCAGTACATTGTATAAGGAGGTTTCCCCCTCGAATATGATTTCTATTCATATATTTTCTTCATTAAGGGTATGGAGTACTGTTTCTGGTCCATTTATGCTCTTTTTGAAAAAAATTTACTTAACATTTGGTATCAAAGCTTGTACGCTTCCAAAACAAGTCATCTTGGGAATTTTTCTATTTATTATTTTCTACATGGTTTCAGATAGAGAAACTTGGAACCCATATATAAATATGAAAAAATACTTGACATAAAATTTTCATATCCTAACTCATTACAGTTTTGGATTTATACACTTAGGAAGTTAGGGTTTCTGACTAGCCCAAAAGCTAGTCTTAAACATGTGTTCTAGGGAAAATTGTTATATATGGAGAATGAAAGATCTAAATTGAGTGATACTAGTTGCATCAGAAAGAAGACAAACCATAGTATATGTGGGATCATTTTCAGAATAATATTCAAAAGTTGGATACATGGCAGGTCGCACACTATTGCTCTTCTGAAAAGACCAAAATTATCAAGTGTTGGGAAAATTATCACAACGTTTTTTTGGCATGTCCAAATTCAACGAGACCTACGGAATTGGAAGGAATACATATCATGATACCACAATCTGATATTTCAGAATCACAGGGGTCAAGATTTCAATGTTACCTCAATTGAAAGGTCGGCTAGCAAATCAGTCTTCAAATTAGGGTTGGAAAAAGGTATGTTGTTTTAAATTTGAATAACTTTTAGTAGACATATCTATTTAAGGAGAACCAAATGTGTGATATCTATTTATATTGTTCAAAATTCCACCAAAAGAAGTGGAAAAAATCACACTCCACTCAAACCACCAGAGGATTCATCCCTGAACTACGACGAAAGTGAAGACATATCTTTTAGGTTGTCCAAGTTAGAAGATGTGATGAAAGGGACTGTGAAAATGGTTGATTTAGTTAACTTGGAAAATAAGATGGCTAGTAAGAGGATATGAAGGGGATGGCTAGTAAAGAGGATCTCAACAGGATGGCTATAAAAGAGTATCTACAATATTTGAAGATACTACTAAATGATATACGACTTAGCCTTCCTACACATTTCTCTACTCAAGAAGAGGATAAGGAGGAAAAGGGGGACTTAGTCCAGTCACGTATTGAGAAAATTGAAAAACAGTTAGAGAATAAGAGGTTTGAGTCCCAAAAATATAATGATCTACTCCATCATCACAAGTTCAACTCAGGTCCAAAGAACTACTTTATTCCCAATATTGACATGAGAAATTTTGATGGCAATGATCCAATAACATGGATATTCCAGATGGAGCAGTTCTTTGATTTACATTAAGTGCCAACATTGAAAAAGGTAATTATTGCATCATTATATTTAGAGCCTGGTCAATTTGTATGGTACCAATAGCTTTGTTACCGTAAAAAGGACTCTGTTATCTCTTGGTCTATATTCATGGAAGAATTGATTGCACATTACAGTTATATTAATAGAAACACTTTCTTTAGTCAATTGATAAATCTCAAACAAAAGACTCAATTATAGAGCACATCAAGCAGTTTCAGAAGTTAAGTCTCGGAGTGAAGAATATTTTAGAAGATAATTTATTAGATCTCTTTATGGGAACTTTAAAGGATAATATTTAACATGAGATACGTATCCTTGAACTTAAATCATTGAAGAATGCTTTTCGTTTGACAAGGAAAATTGAAAGTAAAAATATGGCAATGACTACTAGAAGGACTACTTCCAACACATATAGAGAGAATATTGTTCCTTCTTCTAATACACCTCAAAGGTTGACACCTCAACAACTGGATGAAAGAAGAGAAAAATGTATATGCTTTAATTGTGATAGCAAGTATAGTAAGGGACATAAGTGTGCCGAGAATAAATTATTATACATAGATTGTGAAGAGGAAGAAGAAAAAGAACAAGAAACTTCTCAAGTTGAAAAACTAGAAGAGATTACTTCCGAAGAGATTGCTCCCACCATATCCTATCATGCATTGGCTGGAATTAGCACTCCTCAAACTATCAAGATTGAAGGATACATAAAAAATAAAATGGTAACAGTGTTGATTGATTATGGTAGTACTTATGATTTCATTCGCTATAAATTAGCCAAAGTTCTCAATTACTTTGTATATCCAACACTAGAGTTTCAAGTAATGATAGCAAATGGAGGAACTATCAATTGCTCATGGAAATGCCCTAATATCAATCTTACTATGGGGGAATACGTATTGAATAGTCCAAAGATTTCTATTCCAATGGGTGGTGCTGATGTTGTCTTAGGAGTTCAATGGTTACAATCATTGGGAATTGTGGCTTTTAATTTTCAGAATCTTTTCATGAAATTTTTATGGGCATGAAAGGAATACGAGTTAAATGGTATCATAGGGAAACCAAGCAAGGTAATAAGCTCTAATGGTATGAAAAAATTGATGAAAATGGTACATAAAAGTGTCATTGCACAATTATTCTCATTAGATCTTCAAACATCTAAGCTTCCTATTTTCCAAAATATCCTATTGTTATAGTATCTTTATTAATTTTCGGTTATGTTACTAAGTCATTATTTATCATTATGTATCCTAATACTAAATATGTTAGTCACATAAATCTACTATAAATATTATGTTTTTATGTAGTAAATCTTTGAATAGAAGTTTATTATTATATATTTATTATCTTTATAAACAGAGCTAGATTTCGGGTGAAAAAAAAACAGAGCTAGATTTGTATCTCAAATATTTCTAAACCAATAAAGATAGTAACTCCAATAGAAAAATATGTTTATTAAAGATAATAACTTAGCATTAAAAATATATTGTCGATACTATTTAATAAAAAGTATTTCATAAGTTTTTTGAAAATTCATTTTATTAATCTTCATAAACAAAGAAAATAGTGATTTTATTATCCTATCTATTGAATAAAAACAATAACATTCTAAACAGTAAAACACATAAGAATTTAATATTAATATTATTTATTGTATTTATCTATTTATGGGTCAAAACGCTATGTGAAAAATCTCACATTATACTGTGCATAAGTATGATGGAGAAGGGATTTAACTCTCGGGCATAGCCCTTAACTCCCATGAGCATATGAATGCACTATAATATATATATTTACAAAACTATTGTATACAAGGTCGAACCCTTGGGTCTCCGAGCTATCTATTCCATATGTTATTCAAAATGAACCTCATAACATAATCTACTCAAGTCTTCGCAGTCACGGGTTGATACCATGGGCTACACTCTGAGCAAACCAACCATATACATATACTATCAATGAATAAAACAAATATATAACTGCATTTGTGGTCAAGGGTCGAGCCCATGACCCTGTAAACATTTAATACCTCCATACATTGCATATTATAATAAAACAAATCAAATAGAGTAAAAGATAATGGGTCGAACCCGTTAGGGATGCGCCCAACTTAAGTTAAGAATATTCATTGCATGGTAAGCTTCAGAATCAAAGTATGTAACCAAGTATAAATCTCAACAATACATCTCATTGGAAGGCCGAAAGGCTCATCCCAAATGTTACAAAGATTAACTATATATCCATTTAAAAGATGGTAAACAATACACAAAACATAACTATCAAATGCATGACCAGACTCGAGGTCGAACCTAGGGGTTTCGCCCTCCAAGAGTTCAGTAAAGTAAATAGTGAAAGACATATATAGAGTAAGCATGGATATATAATATTGGACCTGAAAACTCAAGGGTCAAACCCAAAAGGATTTTCCCTTCTCATCTCATTTAAGCAGTTTGTAAGTGATAGTAACAAGATTTATAATAAGAGTCATACACTGTGGGAAAATCACCATGCATAAATCTTTATAACTCAAATTGAAAACCCTTAACAATGTCTAGACCATAGGTCGAGCCTCCAAGATGGCAAAAGTGTTTACAATAGCAACATAAGGGTGTATCTATCCCGTAAACCAAAACTAAACTTACAGCATGATAGTGCTTTTCTAGAACCCATATTATCTCTACTAATAGTCAAGCCATAAGGATTTGTAATATCCCAATTTTGACCCTAATACATTAAAATTGTAAATGATGTAAATATCGTTATTAAATCATGGTGAGGATCTCAAGGCCAAGGCCCCGCCATCGATTTAGCATTTTATGTATCGGCAATTAAAATAGATGCATATGGTTCTTGTGCTAGACAGGCACAATGTAAATTAAGACATCATGTAAATACAAATTTTAATGAAATACCCACAACTAGCTATGCAATGCAACAAAGAGATGGGGGCATGATTTCACAAGGAATAGGGGGGGGGAGATTATTCAAACCCTTGAGCCAATAGTGTTAAGCCAAATTTCATGAGAAAACCCATAAGCCACCAACTATCCATTTTGACTTATGCACCCAATCATTTAATTCTTCCAAGAGTTGGTTGAGGTAGTTAATGCCTTGGGAATGAAGAGGTATGGCAGCCAATTTCGTGCATGGGAAAGCCATCAACCTGGGAATTCATATTTTTGCTTCTTGGGCAAGAAAACACCCACGAAATGGTGCCCAAAGCCATATTTCACCCATGGACTCTGCTCTCTCACACAGTCTGAACTAGCTGGGATTTCCCCATCACGTTTTTCATCATTTTCCTGCATGTTTCCATGGTTGGGAGCTCGTTTTTGTGTTACACAGTAGCTGGGAGAGGAGGACCACGATTTGGGGTCGTTATGGAGGTCGTTTTTGCCCTGGAATGTCCATGGAAATTTTTCTAAAAACGGATTTAGCTTCCCAAGGTTGTTTCCTCATTTAGCTTTTCATTTTTGGCTGCCCACGTTTTTCTGAAACTGGTAAAAACCCCATTTTTTGGCACCTCACTGTAAAAACGTTTTCTTCATGCCCAACACTTGTACTTTTGTTGTTTTGTGCATCCGTGTTTTAGTTTGAACTATGAGCAGGAAATTAGGAGTGGAAGTGGATTTGAGTTGGCTTGATAAACCTAGTGGGGAAAATAACCTCTCAAGAAGATCAAAAGGGCTAGCTACTCTTCTATGCACACCTTGAACAACACTGAATTGGAAGGTATGGCCTGAGGGACTGTGTAGTAGTGAAGGGAATACTTCCATGAGTCAGGTGTGTAGACATTATGGGGAACCAAGCTCGATAGATCTTGTAGAGGTATCCATAGCTCTGTGGTTGAGCTCACTAGCTTAGCAATTCTTTCTTTCCATTGCCTAGAAGCCTGATAAATCCAACTGTCAATTGGCTTTGCTGATTTTGGTGTATATTTGGCTATGCGTGAGTCTGTTGTTCCCTTTTCCTAGTGGAAATCATGCCCAACTCGGGGGTGGCAGTTGTATCAAGAGATTGATAAGCACAACTAGCCTATGGTTGGGTGGAACGTTGCAGTTGCATAGCTAGTTGCTCAAGACTACTTTGTTTTAAGATAAGTACTCTCATGTGTTAAATTCTGCAATGTATTTATTTAATGTCTGTCATGAAAATGTTTGAATGTATGTTAGATATGTAGATGATTTTAATTCCGCTGTGTTTAATTACTATATGCATATGTACATGTCCTTTTATTATCAATGAGTTTTACTTAATGGATATGGGGCTAGATGCCCAGTTTTAGTGCCATGTTCTCTCCCTGGCTCTATCTGATGGGAGGGCACTTGATAGGATTGCTTACCTGAAACCCTTGCACGTCTTCCTAGAAGCCATGGCTTGGAGGTCGATAGCATTGTGTGGACCATGAGGGAGATTTGTCATCACTTGCAACCAACAAAATAGGGAAACCGTGATCAATACATGATTGTATGCAAAGATGTATAAATAAAACATAGTAATGTAAATGATATTATAATGATAAACAATAATCAAAAGAGTTATGAGAACTTTGTCTTACCAGTGGTCGAAGCCAATAGATGCACTTTGTCACCTCAGGAGTGTTAAACTCCTTGAAAGTGTGGTCGAATATTTTTAACTGAACCCTCACAATAATGTAACTAGGGTCTGAGCTCTTCGAGCCACCCCTCATCATTGCCAACAAGACTGGTGAAGCCATGAAAGACCAGCTTCAAACACATACATAAAGAGCATTGCAAGTAGAGCAGGATTTGAGCTCCTAGCTCGTGTAGGCCATGGTAGATCCTTCTTCCCTCAAATGGAAAAATGCGAAAATGAAAGATGTTTCTAGGCTTAACCTAAGAATGATCTGATCGAGGCTTGGTACTACATTTAAGTAGAGAAATTTCTCTAGACTTATTACTAAACTTTAATGAGAAAACTATAATCTTGTTATGCATTTAAGTAGAGAAATTTCCCTAGACTTATTACTAAACTGTAATGAGAAAAATATAACTTTGTTAATCATTGAATGAATACTATAGGACTTCGATTTTGGATAAGTGTCCGAATGAGCATTAACGCTATCATGCTAATAATGAATAATCTATATAGATTCATAGGAGTCTTATCTTGCATTATGGAATGCATTGTTGTAAATGATATTCATCGTTTTAGGATGTTAAAAAATAATTATGCATGGTTTTTGAGTTGTAATTACACCAGGGAGTTGCACAAATTCAAATTCCTTCTTAGGAAAACAAGCATCATGAATTAGGTCAATGTAATAATCACCTTGGATCGAATGAGGGATTCCTTCAAAAACATAATCTTTGGTCTCAAGGGTAGGCTCCCGTGAATCTTTGTCATGAATTGATGGAACACTGTGATAATTGAGAAAATTATCAATCAAAACATCATCTGAGTTTAAATATTCATTATTACTTTGAATAGGACAAACATTAATATGAATCATCTCCTCAAAATAACCAACTTCCCCTTTTGAATGATCAAGATTTTATGAGACATTACATTGCAAAATATAGACCTTGTCTTCAATTAAAAAATCATTTTGAAGATTGGAAAAACATGGAGTGTTAAGCCAAGGTGGGATGACATCTCCTTAATGAATAGATATTTGAGGATCATGCTTGGAATTAGATGGAAAGATGATGTCATCGAAAGAGAAGACCTCATGAACACCTTGTGTGATTGTCTTAGAACAAGTTATGGATGGGAAAAGGGTCACAAGAGCACTATTCACATTTTGGTACTACTCGTGTGCTCTAAGGACATTTAGGAGGCTAATGTTGGCCTTCAAATTTGATAAATTGGTGGCCGCATTCTAAGGATCATAACTCTCAGGGAATATAGGCTTAGATTGGAATGCGGAGCTAGAATGATTGGCTTGTCTTATCCAAAGAGGTATTGAATTGGGTACAAAAGGTGTAACAATCACATGATTAAAATTCACCTTCTTTATTGAAAGATTGGGATCAAATAAAACTTCAGGTATAAATTGATATATATATATATATATATATATATATATATATATATATATATATATATAGGTAAGTATATTCTTATATATTATAAACTTATAGAAGTGAAGTGACAGTGAATGTTTAGATATATCAAATAAATAAATTTTTACAAGAAGACATAAGTTTTAGTATCGAGGGTATATTTGTCGACGATAATAAAATGGATTTTTTACGGTGAAAATAAGGAAGATTCCCTCATACTTATTCAAAATATGTGGATTCCCTATTAAAATTTAATGGTATTATTCAAAAATGGGATATAAACATCACTATTTGCTCGACCACAAAGAAAAATCACATAAATGTTGACTTGGTGAACCAATTAATGGTTATAGAACCAAATATAATTGAAAGTTACAAGTGTCTTTCTGATTAGAAATATGAAATTAAGAACCCATAGCTATCTATTGATGATTACAAATTCATAGCTCAATTCTTCATATCAATGTATCAAGAAAAAGTTGATATAAAGCTAGGTTCAACTTGGATGGATACATTGGATGTACCTTCATTTTCAGCACAAGGAAAGCATTATTAACATTTTCTTATAAGAAAAAGAAAATCACATTCTATCACATTACAATGAAGTCAAATTTAGAAGATCCCTCATCTAAAAACTTCAAATATGTATCATAAGTGATCTTTCAAGATAGAAAGAAGTCGATACAAAGTGTGCAGGATTGACAAAAGGAATGTCAAAGGCTCATCACTGAAAAACAAGAAGATATTTATTGCCTAAGGAATAATAACCAAAATCTACTTACAAAAATCATGAAGTCCAAGGAGAATAACCAATCTTCTCAAAAGTTAGAATAAGAGAATCAAGATCTTGTGAAGGATTTCAACAAGAAGTTATCAGAGAAAGGTCAAGAAGATTCTAGATTAAGAAACCTTAATTAGAGGTTTCTCGAGTTTAACAGAGGAAAAATAAGTAAACCAAGATGTTAAGGACAAATTTGAAAAGACAGAGATCAATGACAAACTTTCACACTTAAGGATTCATAATCAAAGTTTACTTACACAAATTAAAAACTAAATCACGATAAGAAATATTTACAAGAAGAGATATATTGCAAAGAATAATTAGTCGACAAAGAAACAATGATTGGCCCAATAGAGAAGTTATCGAATGCTCAAAATTAGACATTAGAGAAGGGAACCAATATAGATTTAGTTGACACTCAAATTCAAGAGAATGCTTATATTGGAAAGTCAGTACAAATATCAATAGAAGATCATTCCAAAGAACAATACAAAATATTAGGATTCCTTATCATCATCCAAATCACAAGAATCGATATGGACAATGGCAAGATCAAACTATATATAAATATATTTTTCTTTTAGATAGACGAATTACAAATGTGAAAAAGAAGAGAGACAAAATCAACAACTTTTGTGAAAGCCGAAAACCAGAAGTTCCATCCAAACATTCATTCAATAAAAATTTCCATCCCAACATTCATTCAATAAAAAGTTCAAGTAAATATCTACTTGGGGTAGATTGATTCATAATCGATGCAACAATTTTATATGGGAATTTAAAATCATATCATCTTGTTTCCTCAAGTCACCGTTACTAGAACACAAGATCGTGAGAGAAATTTGTGAGAGAGAACAAGAGTTAAAGGGAAGCTTTTCAATAATTATCCATTGAGGACAAAGCATTTTTAAGGGGAAGGCAATATAACACACATAGACACATTTAATAATAATAATAATTATAATAATGATAATAAATAACTAAGGGACAATATTAATAATAATAATAAATAATAGGAAATAAGGGACACATCCATTCATGAAAAGTTGCTATAAGTTCCCTAAGGATTTGTATTTATATGACACTATCATTATATTTTCAATCATCTCTTACTCATTATTCAAATATATACCCTTATGGATTTTGTTAGTACGTGCATATCTATTTTGGATATTTATTCAATCAACCACATTGGCTCTCTATAGGGTTGTTGGTCTTACCTTTCTTCGATGCCTTTGACCTTTATATTTAACCGGGACGCCAAGAGTTGTATTGGAAAATGGAGAATGGAGAGGCATGATTAGTTCTGAATCCGAACACTTCTCATGCATGTACAAATCTCTTATGGATCCATAATGGGTTTAGGATAACAAGGGTCCAAGATTTATAAAAAAATTGGGTCCACAAAGTGTGTTGATGACATCACCTTTCTCATAAGACATAATTGATCTTATTTATTGATTTATTCAATTGATCTGGGGTGTCCATCTACACTTCTTCACCCCCTATCTTTGTAATGTGAAAATAACCAAGAAAATATGATGACTCCTTAAATACTCTTCTTAGATGATTAACTCTCGCAACTTCCTTGTTCTCTTTCTCATGGTGGCATCTCTCTCTATTTTCAAAAAATCCTTGGAAACTCTTACACAAATGCTCCATTTTCTCTCACAATTCATGAGTTTTACAAATCCAAAACCTCAATCTTTATTTATTTATTTATTTTTATGTTGGATCAGAGCGCTCTCCCCTTTTGTCGTTTCTCCTTCAATGCAACATTTCCTTATGTGCATCCATAATTTCACCTCTGCAATGAATTTAAACAAGGAGTTTGCGAAAGGACATCATGAACTTCCCATAGATGATCCCAACTTGATTTGTCCCATTCAAATTTTCATAAGGAGTTGGATGCTCACTCGGAGGGTTGGCAAAATCCCAATATCACCTTTTGGGTCTTTTTTCTACCTCATGAACTTGCTCCACAAAAATTTCTTTACGCAACCACCAACACCTTCACCATCATCCTACATGGACTCTCTCTTCTCATAATGTTCTTCTCTACCACTAGAATTTATGTGTATAGTTGGGAAATGTCACCTCTCAGGCTTCCATCCTATCAACAAATCTCCACTCAGATATTTATATCTAGTCACTTGCAAACTTCTTTGATTCCTATTTCAGTGACTTCTTCTCTCACAATGCTCACACAATTTTTGAGCTATACTGACCCACAACTCTTAAATCTATAACCCAAAAATCTAGACCTTTTTCTTTGATACCACTTTGTTAGATCTAAGGGAGCTAAAAACAAGAAAATGAACACACAGAGACAGAGACAGTTTGAGCTAAAAATATCAACACCAATTTTTTTTGTATTAAAATTTAACTCCCTAAAAGAACCCCTATACATGTTCTCATCTTAATAATTTACATCACTAGTAGAGAATAAAACAACCCATAAAAAAACAATGCGCTCTGCAACCATGTGAGACCAATGATAGAGGCATGATTCAACGAACTAGTCGGCTACAATGGCAATGATCTCTAGAGGGGGCTGCAAATAATCCACAAGAAATGACGAGTTGGAATTGGATGCAATGGCAACGACCTATGGAGGGGGATGTTTGTTGGAGAATGATTGTTGTTAGACCAAAACCTATAGGTGTTAATCTCCACTACAACTACCAAAGTTAGAATGCACAAGAAAGGGTTAAAACATTTTGTGAAACTCATAGGGAGCGTTGGACGCAAATTCCAACAATATCTCTCCCAACATTACCCGAGTGAGTTTCAAACTCGAGACCTATCGCTCTGGTATCATTTGTTGGAGCACGGTTTCCATTAGACCAAATCTATAAGCGTTAACCTCCGCTACAATAACCAAAGTTAGGATCCAGGAGAGAGGGTTAACCCATGTCATGAAACTCACAAGGAGCACTAGATGGAAATTCCAACACCATCCCACATCCACAAGTGAAGACAAAATCGCCTTCTAGACCCTGATCGCATCCCTCACACCACCAAAAAAACCTTAGTCCTAAAAATTTATTAAAAATCTAGATTATATTACAGAGGTGGAACTACCGCATGCATCTTTGAGATCAATGGTACTGGATCTCACCACTAGAGGCCATATAGGACAATTCACCATAATATTTCCATCGCCAAGGAACATGGAAAAGTGGTTTCAAAAAAATTAGGTAGTGTGAATCCCAGGAATTCTCTCACATTTCTTCTGTGATAGAGGGTTTTATGCCTTCCTCTTTGAATTACAATCAGATAGAGACCTAATCTTCAGAAATGGGTCATATTGCTATGAGAATAGAGGAATATATCTCAATATATGGACACTAGATTTTGAATCAGAACTAGATGTTCCCTCATCCATCCTGGTGTGGGTCAGACCCCGTCACTTTCTCTTACGTTGTTGGGAGATGATTGCCTGAGACTGATTGGAACAATCTCGAGAAGGACATCGAAAAATCAGATCCCAAAGAGGTAATGTTCACATGCGCTATGATATGTGTTGAATTATATCTAGAAAAGGGGATACTATAAGCAATTTTTTTATCTTTGCATAGTTTGAAACATCTGCCAAAATTGGATTATGAACAACTTCCCTTTAAATGAAAAACCTTCCACAAGTATGGACACTTTGCAAAAAATTGAAAACAAAGTCAAAATCCTCCATATGGAATCGCTGATAAAGAAGAACCATGGTAGAGAGCAAGGAAAAAACAAAATCCAGGGAAACAAGCATTGGCCACTAGGCTTCTATATTACTCCCTTCATATAAATCAAGGATCTCCTTAATCAACCTTAATCACTATCCAAATTCCCACTCAATTACCTTCATGCCCCACAATATATGCAGTAGCATTAGAATTATCTCGTCCCCCTAGTATCACCTACTATAGCACCAACAAATTTGCACTTTACACCAAAAAGATACCTTGATTGAAGAGATCATGAACTCTAAATTATATTTCCCTTAGTCCCCTCTCTCACAGTAGATCTCTCCTTTCACATATATCTTAAATGATGATGATCAATATCTAGCAGATCTAACAGATCCACCAATTATCTTGGTCCAACCCATTAGAATTCTTACAAGATCACAAGCTTCTCAAAATCCAGAAGTTGAAGAAAGTGAAGAATCACTAGGAGAAGGGAAAGCACACAAGAAAATTAAAAGAAATAAATCAAAGGAAAATAAATACAAAGCGTTGGGGACCCAATCCACCATAGAAAAATCTTTGAAAGCATAGCACAACTAGAACGAAAGGAAATAAAGTCCCTCAGTTTGGGGGTGGATCCAAATCTTGACAAAATAGATGATGCAAATCATTTCTTGGAACTGTTGAGGAATGGGGAACACAATAAAAGAAACAACTATAACATATCCAATAATAAATTAGAGACTTTCTATCATTATGATTTAGGAAACCAAAATCAACTCAGAAGACATGCCACTCTTAGCAAAGAATATTTGAAAAAATTGTGATTGTAAAGTAGTAAGTTCTAGAAGGGCTTCTGGCATAATTTACAACATGTGGGATTTAAGTATTATCAGACTCGACAACTAGCAACAAACCCAAAATCGGATCCTCACATCCTTAATCAATCAAAGTTTAGGTAAAATTCTAAATCTGTTCAATGTATATATACCCACTCACTACCAAGAAAAAACTCTGTATTGGCAGACTTTGCAGAATTTTCACAACTTGACATGGGAGAAAATTAGAATTGTAGCAATTGATTTCAACACAATATTAAAGAAAAAATATAATTGAGGGGGGAACATAGTAAGAGACCCTTTTTGAGAAAATATGGAATACTTAATCAGGGAATGGGATCGGCTTAATCTCAAACATCGTATTGGGTGATACACTTGGACAAATCACATATTGGGTCCAATCCACATAGCCGCTAGATTAGACAGGTTCCTTCTTCATAGCAAACTCTTGATAAGAATCATTTGATTCTCTTATCACATCATTCCTCCATGACTTCATATCATAATCCTATTTTACTCAGCATGCAAAATCATCTTTCTCTTGGGCCCATCCCTTTCCGATTCAACCCTCTTTCACTTGAAGATCCTAGTGCTATATACATTATCTCCACTACCTAGACATGTTCGATTATCGACTCCCCCTCTTATGTGCGGGAACATATATTAAAAACACGAAGATTACGCTCAAGGAATGGGCCAAATAGTTCTTCATTAACCTATCTCAAAAGCTTGACTCGCTGGCCTCTCAATTGGAATCCACTCAGCAGAAAATGGAGGAATCATAGATTACCCCACAAATTAGGTTGGAAGAAAGAGAGATTGGACACTAGATATACAAATCTCAGAGAGAAGAAGAGGAGCAATGGAGGATAAAATCCCAAATCCTATGGCTCAACGCAGGTGAAAAAAATACTTCCTTTTGGCACGATTAAGCTAAAATAAGAGAGCAAAGAAATAGGATTTGGAAATCAAAACTAGGGATGGCTCCCTCATCTCAGGTTTTTTAAAGGTCAAGGAGCAGTCCGAACTCCATTTTAAGCATTTTTTCATCGAAGAAGCAACTAATACAACAAGCTCAGATTTTCCTCTTCCAGAGAACATTCTCTTGATGATTATTGAAGCATAAAACATAGAGTTGAGTAAGGAAATTGAAGATCCTAAAATTTTCAAAGCAATTTGGACCCTAGCATTGGACAAAGCTCCTGGTCTAGAAGGAGTCACTATTCACTTCTACCACTTCTACTAGGATATAGTGAAAAAATATCTTTAAAAAATGTATGCAAACATTATGAAGTAGAAAAAAGTTGGTGGAAGGACAAACTCATCTTTCTTAGCACTCATCCCTAAAGAGGAAAATCCCAATTCCTTCTCCAAATTCCACCCAATTTTTCTATGCAAATTTTCCTACATGATCTTCACCAAAATATTGGAAAACAAATTAAAAAAAAATATTCCTTCCATCATTGCTAAGAATAAGGGAGAATCACATGAAAAATAAAAAAAATAGTGGACAATATAATAATGTTGCAAGAAGTGGTGCACTCTAGCAAAGAGAAAAAGGAAAGAGGTACGCTTATCAAAATAGACATGGCAAATTCCTTCGATAGAGTAAGGTTATCATTTCTTTTGAAAGTTATGGAAACTTTTGGTTTTGATAAATTTATCAATATTATACCACTATTATACGTGCTTGTGTCACTGTTCCATGGATTACCCCATTGTTCAATGTCAGGCCTATCGATTTCTTCAAAAGTAGTCAAGTTTTGCAACAAATATTTCCATTGTAGCCTTCATTGTATCTTATAATGTCAGAGGCTCTGCACATAAAATTGGAGAATTAATGGGAATATCCCAAGCATCTCCATTACTAGAGGAGTCAAACCTCTCAACCATTGTCAATTCACCGATGACATGATGCTACTTAGATGAGAATCCACACTAATTGTCACAAGATTCAGGGCCGTATTGGATTTGTTTTTAGGCGCAGCTAGAGGGCAAATTAATGAAGGTAAAAGAAATATCTATGGATGGAATATTAGCACAACAAATCTGTAGAGAATTTACAAAACCTTGGGATTTCCCTCCACCAACAAGTGGAAGAATTTAAAGTATCTTAGCATGCGTATATCTTTGTTGAATCCCAACATGAAAATATGGAATGATGTAATAAGAAAGATAAAAGGAAACTTCGGTAAATGGGGTGCAAACTGGTTGAATCTTGATGGGTGCATCATTTTGATTAAGTCATTGATCACTACTCTACTGATATTCAAGTGCTTTGTGATCTTGGCCCCTAAGGGGGTGACGTAAAAAATCTCCACATAAATCTAACAATTCCTATCGATGGGAGGAAACGGTAAGTCCAAAAAATATCACCTAGTCAATTGGAAAATGGACTTATCCCCCCAAAACAGGGGAGGATTGGGGATTAAAGACCCTTCCACCATGAATAAAGCCTTAGGTGCAAAAATTCTGTGGAGGATGATCACCGGTAAATTGGAGTGGTGGAAGAATTGCTTGCATCAAGATATTTCAAAGGAAAGATAAAGCAATGTCTAGACATACCAATTCTAGAGATCAAAGGCTCTCCAATATGGATATTGTTAAAAGTAGTCGCCCATTTAATACAAAAAAAATTGACTTAGTACCTAGGAAATGAAAAAAAATGAAAATATGCCGTGATGACATCATGGTAAATCCACCAATGAAACTACAACAACATCTGAGGCCTTTGCAACAATGCATGGAAGACAACTGTTTCAAAATGATGGTCGACATCTCTATCTAGAATAATGAAATATGGATGGGATGGAAGGCCATTAAATTCACATTAGATTTAAGACATCTCTTAGATGATCTATATGGTGCCTTGAATGGATCCACCCCCATCAATACGGAAAAAAACTCACGAGGATGGGGGAGATGCAAATATATAGTTAAAGAATGATACATGATAGATCTCCAAAAAAAATCTCTTCCTTGGGTCTTAGGAATGTGGAATTACAATTTTGGAATCCAAACGGTCTCCCCAAAATCAACACCTTGAACTGGATGCAAGTACGTAATCAAATTCTAACAACAAACAACCTTCAAAAAAGAGGAGTGCAAGGTCCATCCAGATGTGTGCTGTGCAAAGAGGTTGAGGAAATGTACCAACATTAATTTATAGAATTCCCATATAGTGTTAAATTCTTGAAGAACACCTTCTTGGAAATTCAGAGTAGGTGGATAATGCCAATAAGCTAGAAGGACATGTTCACCTCCTAGCATAAGAAGTATAAATGAAGCTTTCAAAATAAATCTCTTCTCAAGAGAATATGGAATGCATTTCCTAAATATCTCTACTGGAAAGTATGGATAGAAAGGAATGCTTCAATATTCCAAGATCAAAATGAACCCCCTCGAAAAACAACCATAAAAGATTGGGGTTTATTGAGAGTCTATCTTATGAATAAGAGAAGAATGACATCGAATCTTCAATATCTAGAACAAAATGAAAGAGAAAGAGATTGTATTAGAGACATGTTGGATTCACATTCAATAATAAAAAATATGGACAAAAGATAGTTAGACAAAAGATTGAAATTGAAGCTTACAACAGAGGAATTACGTAGCTAGCAGAAATCTCAAAAGATGAGCATCTTATTCTTCAATGGGACCTCAAAGGGAAATCTAGGGGTGGAAATCATGGGAGGTGGCAGGAAATGAGGAACTGTACTATGAATGGGGTTTGGCTAATACCATGAATAACTAGGCAGAAGTAACATCTCTTTATCAAGGCCTTTTGCAAGCGAGTTTGCTTAGACGAGACAAGATTAGTGTGACTGGAGACTCATAGATCATGATTAAACTTATGCTAAGATCCTCCTCTCCTAAGGACACTTCTTTGTTTAGATGGATAATGAGGATAAAAATGAGGTCAAGAACCTAAATAATGTAAGGTTTTTCCATGTTCCTCATAAAAAAAATCAAGAGGAAGACAAAAGAGCTAATGTTTCCTCGAGGAGACTAGCAAGAATTCTCAATAGAAATAGAAATATCCATTAATTCTCTCATGCATAAGATGTCAATGGGAAAGTAATTAAATTCCTCCAATATGTCAATTACGTCTTAGATTTTGAAAATCTACAACCATACCACTCACACAAGCGAGAGATCAATAGGTCTCAACTCCGAAATTATCTATCCTCCAAGACATTCATAACTTGAGATGGAAGTATTTTGGTGGGGATAAGGCCTATGGTGATGATAGCACAATATTTGCTTGGGCTCTCAATGCATAGGACTTAGGGGTCTGTACTTCCCTTTGCTTCCAATTCAAAAACTAGAGTGCTAAAACAAGGAAAATTCATCAAACATGGGTTAATTATACGTTGGTGGTATCCCAAATCGACAAGAAAGTTTGGCAAGATGAGATCAACCTCATTGGAGGAGAGACAAAGATCAAAGTACACCAGTTTAGTTTTTCTTTTATCACAACAGCGAAAAATCATTCTTACACATTGTAGAATACACATGATAAGGCACTAGGTGGGTTGAATTAGTGAAATAAGCTTTTAGTCCAATCCCTAGACTTTGCAATGTCACTCTGCATTGGGTTTCCGCTCAAAGAGTTGAGAAGAGTAAGAAAAGTGCCAAGGAAGAAATTAGTAGAAGCATAGATAGTAACAGTGGAATTTCAAAGATGGATTGTCCATGCTGCACAAAAAACATGCATGCGATAATGGATTTGAAGAAATTTGTAAGACGCCAGGAGGATCAAACAAAGAGCCATATTTCAGTTATCCATTTCTTTAGAACTCAGGTTCAAGAATTGAGAATGCAAAATGCCACTATGTCAGAAGCCATGGAGGCATAACGTCAACACATTATTTCCCTAGACGAAGTAGTGGAAAATCTTCGAATTGCAACCAACAATGAAAGCCATAAGTTTGTAATTCTCATCATGGACTAGCAAAGTGCAATAGAAGAAGCCCAAGGCCTTTTAAGGGAGGAGGAAAAAATTCAATAGTTGCAAGAAAATGTGGAATTTATCATAATTTCAGTCTTCTAATGTAGTTAGCAATCTGGTTTAAGAGTATTTTTTTATGTTTTGCAAATGCATCTTGAATTTAGGGCCATTCTATAGAATATATACTACAAGAAATCGCAAATTTTTTTTAAAAATGAAGGAATGTAAAAGCAATTTTGATTATCCGTTATACTTCCACCTTAAATGGTTTAAACTTTATTATTGTAATCTTTTTTATCCTCTTACTCAACAATTTTACTAATGCAAAAAACTAATCATTTGGGTTACACAATCCAGGAACACGTTCTTCCATCATCTTCCAAAAAACAAATCATTTGTGTGATTTTTTTACATTGCTAGATCTAGATGCTTCTACAATCCTTAATGATCATGCCTTCTAGAGGCTTCTTGATCAATCCTTAATGATTTTTTTACATTGCTAGATCTAGATGCTTCTACAATCCTTAATGATCATGCCTTCTAGAGGCTTCTTGATCATGCGAGAATAAATTATTATACATAGATTGTGAAGAGGAAGAAGAAAAAGAACAAGAAACTTCTCAAGTTGAAAAACTAGAAGAGATTACTTCCGAAGAGATTGCTCCCACCATATCCTATCGTGCATTGGCTGGAATTAGCACTCCTCAAACTATCAAGATTGAAGGATACATCAAAAAGAAAATGGTAATAGTGTTGATTGATTATGGTAGTACTTATGATTTCATTCACTATAAATTAGCCAAAGTTCTCAATTACTTTGTATATCCAACACTAGAGTTTCAAGTAATGATAGCAAATGGAGGAACTATCAATTGCTCATGGAAATGCCCTAATATCAATCTTACTATGGGGGAATATGTATTGAATAGTCCAATGATTTCTATTCCAATGGGTGGTGTTGATGTTGTCTTAGGAGTTCAATGGTTACAATCATTAGGAACTGTGGCTTTTAATTTTTAGAATCTTTTCATAAAAATTTTATGGGCATGAAAGGAATACAAGTTAAATGGTATCATAGTGAAACCAAGCAAAGTGATAAGCTCTAATGGTATGAAAAAATTGATGAAAATGGTACATAAAAGTGTCATTGCACAATTATTCTCATTAGATGTTCAAACATCTAAGCTTCCTATTTTCCAAAATATCCTATTGTTGTAGTAACTTTATTAATTTTCGGTTATGTTACTAAGTCATTATTTATTATTATGTATTCTAATACTAAATATGTTAGTCACATAAATCTACTATAAATATTATGTTTTTATATAGTAAATCTTTGAATAGAAGTTTAATATTATATATTTATTATCTTTATAAACAGAGCTAGATTTGTATCTCAAATATTTCTAAACCAATAAAGATAGTAACTCCAATAGAAAAATATGTTTATTAAAGATAGTAACTTAGCATTAAAAATATATTGTCGATACTATTTAATGAAAAGTATTTCATAAGTTTTTTGAAAATTCATTTTATTAATTCATAAACAAAGAAAATAGTGATTTTATTATCCTATCTATTGAATAAAAACAATGACATAGTAAACAGTAAAACACATAAGAATTTAATATTAATATTATTTATTGTATTTATTTATGGGTCAAAACGCTATGTGAAAAATCTCACATTATACTATGCATAAGTATGATGGAGAAGGGATTTAACTCCCGGGCATAGCCCTTAACTCCCATGAGCATATGAATGCACTATAATATATATAATATATATATTTACAAAACTATTGTATACAAGGTCGAACCCTTGAGTCTCCGAGCTATCCATTCCATATGTTATTCAAAATGAACCTCATAACATAATCTACTGAAGTCTTCGCAGTCACGGGTTGATCCCATGGGCTACACTCTGAGCAAACCAACCATATACATATACTATTAATGAATAAAACAAATATATAACTGCATTTGTGGTCAAGGGTCGAGCCCATGACCCTCTGTAAACATTTAATACCTACATACATTTCATATTATAATAAAACAAATCAAATATAGTAAAAGATAATGGGTCGAACCCGTTAGGGATGCGCCCAACTTAAGTTAAGAATATTCATTGCATAGTAAGCTTCAGAATCAAAGTATGTAACCAAGTATAAATCTCAACAATACATCTCATTGGAAGGCCGAAAGGCTCATCCCAAATGTTACCAAGATTAACTATATATCCATTTAAAAGATGGTAAACAATACACAAAACATAACTATCAAATGCATGACCAGACTTGAGGTCGAACCTAGGGGTGTCGCCCTCCAAGAGTTCAGTAAAGTAAATAGTGAAAGACATATATAGAGTAAGCATGGATATATAATATTGGACCTGAAAACTCAAGGGTCAAACCCAAAAGGATTTCCCCTTCTCATCTCATTTAAGCAGTTTGTAAGTGATAGTAACAAGATTTATAATAAGAGTCATACACTGTGGGAAAAGCACCATGCATAAATCTTTATAACTCAAATTGAAAACCCTTAACAATGTCCAGACCATAGGTCGAGCCTTCAAGATGGCAAAAGTGTTTATAATAGCAACATAAGGGTGTATTTATCCCGTAAACCAAAACTAAACTTACAGCATGATAGTGCTTTCCCAGAACCCGTATTATCTCTACTAAGGGTCAAGCCATAAGGATTTGTAATATCCTGATTTTGACCCTAGTGCATTAAAATTGTAAATGATGTAAATATCATTATTAAATCATGGTGAGGATCTCAAGGCCAAGGCCCCGCCATCGATTTAGCCTTTTATGTATCGGCAATTAAAATAGATGCATATGGTTCTTGTGCTAGACAGGCACAATGTAAATTAAGACATCATGTAAATACAAATTTTAATGAAATACCCACAACTAGCTATGCAATGCAACAAAGAGATGGGGGCATGATTTCACAAGGAATAGGGGGGGGGGGGGATTATTTAAACCCTTGAGCCAATAGTGTTAAGCCAAATTTCATGAGAAAACCCATAAACCACCAACTACCCATTTTGACTTATGCACCCAATCATTTAATTATTCCAAGAGTTGGTTGAGGTAGTTAATGCCTTGGGAATGAAGAGGTATGGCAGCCAATTTCGTGCATGGGCAAGCCATCAATCTAGGAATTCGTATTTTTGCTTCTTAGGCAAGAAAACACCCACGAAATGGTTCCCAAAGCCATCTTTCACCCATGGACTCTACTCTCTCACGTAGTCTGAACTAGCTAGGCTTTCCCATCATGTTTTTCATCATTTTCCTGCATG
The DNA here is from genome assembly GCA_027924585.1 of Larix kaempferi. Taxonomy (NCBI): domain Eukaryota; kingdom Viridiplantae; phylum Streptophyta; class Pinopsida; order Pinales; family Pinaceae; genus Larix; species Larix kaempferi. Next base: position 13,070,535 of record BSBM01000859.1, read on the forward strand.
TTTCCATGGCTGGGAGCTCGTTTTTGTGTTACACAGTAGCTGGGAGAGGAGGACCACGATTTGGGGCCGTTATGGAGGTCGTTTTTGCCCTGGAATGTCCATGGACGTTTTTCTAAAAACATATTTAGCTTCCCAAGGTTGTTTCCTCATTTAGCTTTTCGTTTTTGGTTGCCCACGTTTTTATGAAACTAGTAAAAACCCCATTTTTTGGCACCTCACTGTAAAAACGTTTTCTTCATGCCCAACACTTGTACTTTTGTTGTTTTGTGCATCCCTGTTTTAGTTTGAACCGTGAGCAGGAAATTAAGAGTGGAAGTGGATCTGAGTTGGCTTGATAAACCTAGTGGGGAAAATAACCTCTCAAGAAGATCAAAAGGGCTAGCTACTCTTCTATGCACACCTTGAACAACACTGAATTGGAAGGTATGGCCTGAGGGACTGTGTAGTAGTGAAGGGAATACTTCCTTGAGTCAGGTGTGTAGACATTATGGGGAACCAAGCTGGATAGATCTTGTAGAGGTATCCATAGCTCTGTGGTTGAGCTCACTAGCTTAGCAATTCTTCCTTTCCATTGCCTAGCAGCCTGATAAACCCAACTGTCGATTGGCTTGGCTGATTTTGGTGTATATTTGGCTATGCGTGAGTCTGTTGTTCCCTTTTCCTAGTGGAAATCATGCCCAGCTTGGGGGTGGTAGTTGTATCAAGAGATTGATAAGCACAGCTGGCCTATGGTTGGGTGGAACGTTGCAGTTGCATAGCTACTTGCTCAAGACTATTTTGTTTTAAGATAAGTACTCTCATGTGTTAAATTCTGTAATGTATTTATGTAATGTTTGTCATGAAAATGTTTGAATGTATGTTAGATATGTAGATGATTTTAATTCCGTTGTGTTTAATTACTATATGCATATGTACATGTCCTTTTATTATCAATGAGTTTTACTTAATGGATATGGGGCTAGATGCCCAGTCTTAGTGCCATGTTCTCTCCCTGGCTCGGTCTGATGGGAGGGGACTTGACAGGATTGCTTACCTGAAACCCTTGCACGTCTTCCTAGAAGCCATGGCTTGGAGGTCGATAGCATTGTGTGGACCATGAGGGAGAGTTGTCATCACTTGCAACCAACAAAATAGGGAAACCGTGATCAATACATGATTGTATGCAGAGATGTATAAATAAAACATAGTAATGTAAATGATATTATAATGATAAACAATAATCAAAAGAGTTATGAGAACTTTGTCTTACCAGTGGTCGAAGCCAATAGATGCACTTTGTCACCTCAGGAGTGTTAAACTCCTTGAAAGTGTGGTCAAATCTTTTTAACTGAACCCTCACAATTATGTAACTAGGGTCTGAGCTCTTCGAGCCACCCCTCATCATTGCCAACAAGATTGGTGAAGCCATGAAAGACCAGCCTCAAACACATACATAAAGAGCATTGCAAGTAGAGCAGGATCTGAGCTCCTAGCTCGTGTAGGCCATGGTAGATCCTTCTTCCCTCAAATGGACAAATGCGAAAATGAAATATGTTACTAGGCTTAACCTAAGAATGATCTGATCGAGGCTTGGTACTGCATTTAAGTAGAGAAATTTCTCTAGACTTATTACTAAACCTTAATGAGAAAACTATAACCTTGTTATGCATTTAAGTACAGAAATTTCTCTAGACTTATTACTAAACCGTAATGAGAAAACTATAACCTTGTTAATCATTGAATGAATACTACAGGACTTCGATTTTGGATAAGTGTCCGGATGAGCATTAACGCTATCATGCTAATAATGAATAATCTGTATAGATTCATAGGAGTCTTATCTTGCATTATGGAATGCATTGTTGTAAATGATATTCATCGTTTTAGGATGTTAAAAAATAATTTTGCATGGTTTTTGAATTGTAATTACACCGGGGAGTTGCACAAATTCAAATTCCTTCTTAGGAAAACAAGCATCATGAATTAGGTCAATGTAATAATCACCTTGGATCGAATGAGGGATTCCTTCAAAAACACAATATTTGGTCTCAAGGGTAGGCTCCCGTGAATCTTTGTCTTGAATTGATGGAACATTGTGATAATTGAGAAAATTATCAATCAAAACATCATCTGAGTTTAAATATTCATTATTACTCTGAATAGGACAAACATTAATATGAATCATCTCCTCAAAATAACCAACTTCCCCTTTTGAATGATCAAGATTTTCTGAGACATTACATTGCAAAATATAGACCTCGTCTTCAATTAAAAAATCATTTTGAAGATTGGAAAAACATGGAGTGTTAAGCCGAGGTGGGATGACATCTCCTTAATGAATATATATTTGAGGATCATGCTTGGAATTAGATGGAAAGATGCTATCATCGAAAGAGAAGACCTCATGAACACCTTGTGTGATTGTCTCAGAAGAAGTTATAGATGGGAAAAGGGTCACAAGAGCACTATTCACATTTTGGTACTACTCGTGTGCTCTAAGGACATTTAGGAGGCTAGTGTTGGCCTTCAAATTTGATAAATTGGTGGCCGCATTGTAAGGATCGTAACTCTCAGGGAGTATAGGCTTAGATTGGAATGCGAGGCTACAATGATTGGCTTGTCTTATCCAAAGAGGTATTGAATTGGGGACAAAAGGTGTAACAATCACATGATTAAAATTCACCTTCTTTATTGAAAGATTGGGATCAAATAAAACTTTAGGTATAAATTGATATATATCTATATATATATATATATATATAAAGGTAAGTATATTCTTATATATTATAAACTTATAGAAGTGAAGTGACAGTGAATGTTTAGATATATCAAATAAATAAATTTTTACAAGAAGACATAAGTTTTAGTATCGAGGGTATATTTGTCAACGATAATAAAATGGATTTTTTATAGTGAAAACAAGGAAGATTCCCTCATACTTATTCAAAATATGTGGATTCCTTATTAAAAGTTAATGGTATTATTCAAAAATGGGATATCAACATCACTATTTGCTCGACCACAGAGAAAAATGACATTAATGTTGACTTGGTGAACCAATTAATGGTTATAGAACCAAATATAATTGAAAGTTACAAGTGTCTTTCTGATGAGAAATATGAAATTAAGAACCTATAGCTGTCTATTGATGATTACAAATTCATAGCTCAATTCTTCATATCAATGTATCAAGAAAAAGTTGATATAAAGCTAGGTTCAACTTGGATGGATACATTGGATGTACCTTCATTTTCAACACAAGGAAAACATTATTAACATTTTCTTATAAGAAAAAGAAAATCACATTCTATCACATTACAATGAAGTCAAATTTAGAAGATCCCTCATCTAAAAACTTCAAAGATGTATCAAAAGTGATATTTCAAGATAGAAAGAAGTCAATACAAAGCGTGCAGGATTGACAAAAGGAATGTCAAAAGCTCATCACTGAAAAACAAGAAGATATTTATTGCCTAAGGAATAATAACGAAAATCTACTTACAAAAATCATGAAGTCCAAGGAGAATAACCATTCTTCTCAAAAGTTAGAATAAGAGAATCAAGATCTTGTGAAGGATTTCAACAAGAAGTTATCATAGAAAGGTCAAGAAGATTCTAGATTAAGAAACCTTAATCAGAGGTTTCTCGAGTTTAATAGAGGCAAAATAAGTAAACCAAGATGTTAAGGACAAATTTGAAAAGACAGAGATCAATGACAAACTTTCACACTTAAGGATTCATAATCAAAGTTTACTTACACAAATTAAAAACTAAATCATGATAAGAAATATTTACAAGAAGAGATATATTGCAAAGAATAATTAGTCGACAAAGAAACAATGATTGGCCCAATAGAGAAGTTATCGAATGCTCAAAATTAGACATTAGAGAAGGGAACCAATATAGATTTAGATGACACTCAAATTCAAGAGAATGCTTATATTGGAAAGTCAATACAAATATCAATAGAAGATCATTCCAAAGAACAATACAAAATATTAGGATTCCTTATCATTATCCAAATCACAAGAATCGATATGGACAATGGCAAGATCAAACTATATATAAATATATTTTTCTTTTAGATAGACGAATTACAAATGTGAAAAAGAAGAGAGACAAAATCAACAGCTTTTGTGAAAGCCGAAAACCAGAAGTTCCATCCAAACATTCATTCAATAAAAATTTCCATCCCAACATTCATTCAATAAAAAGTTCAAGTAAATATCTACTTGGGGTAGATTGATTCATAATCGATGCAACAATTTTATATGGGAATTTAAAATCATATCATCTTGTTTCCTCAAGTCACCGTTACTAGAACACAAGATCGTGAGAGAAATTTGTGAGAGAGAACGAGAGTTAAAGGGAAGCTTTCAAATAATTATCCATTGAGGACAAAGCATTTTTAAGGGGAAGGCAATATAACACACACAGACACATTTAATAATAATAATAATTATTATAATAATTATAATTATAATAATGATAATAAATAACTAAGGGACAATATTAATAATAATAATAAATAATAGGAAATAAGGGACACATCCATTCATGAAAAGTTGCTATAAGTTCCCTAAGGATTTGTATTTATATGAAACTATCATTGTATTTTCAATCATCTCTTACTCATTATTCAAATATATACCTATATGGATTTTGTTAGTACGTGCATATCTATTTTGGATATTTATTCAATCAACCACATTGGTTCTCTATAGGGTTGTTGGTCTTACCTTTCTTCGATGCCTTTGACATTTATATTTAACCGGGATGCCTAGAGTTGTTGTATTGAAAAATGGAGAATGGAGAGGCATGATTAGTTCTGAATCCGAACATTTCTCATGCATGTACAAATCTCTTATGGACCCGTAATGGGTTTAGGATAACACGGGTCCAAGATTTATAAAAAAATTGGGTCCACAAAGTGTGTTGCCGACATCACCTTTCTCATGAGACAGAATTGATCTTATTTATTGATTTCTTTAATTGATCTGGGGTGTCCATCTACACTTCTTCACCCCCTGTCTTTGTAATGTGAAAATAACCAGGAAAAGATGATGACTCCATAAATACTCTTCTTAGATGATTAACTCTCACAACTTCCTTGTTCTCTTTCTCATGGTGGCATCTCTCTCTATTTTCAAAAAATCCTTGGAAACTCTTACACAAATGCTCCATTTTCTCTCACAATTCATGAGTTTTACAAATCCAAAACTCAATCTTTATTTATTTTTTTATTTTTATGTTGGATCAGAGCGCTCTCCCCTTCTGTCGTTTCTCCTTCAATGCAACATTTCCTTATGTGCATCCATAATTTCACCTCTGCAATGAATTTAAACAAGTAGTTTGCGGAAGGACATCATGAACTTCCCATAGATGATCCCAACCCGATTTGTCCCATTCAAATTTTCATAAGGAGTTGGATGCTCACTCGGAGGGTTGGCGAAATCCCAATATCGCCTTTTGGGTATTTTTTCTACCTCATGAACCTGCTCCACAAAACTTTCTTTACGCAACCACCAACACCTTCACCATCATCCTACATGGCCTCTCTCTTCTCATAATGTTATTCTCTACCACTAGAATTTATGTGTATAGTTGGGAAATGTCACCTCTCAGGATTCCATCCTATCAACAAATCTCCACTCAGATATTTATATCTAGTCACTTGCAAACTTCTTTGATTCCTATTTCAGTGACTTCTTCTCTCACAATGCTCACACAATTTTTGAGCTATACTGACCGACAACTCTTAAATCTATAACCCAAAAATCTAGACCTTTTTCTTTGATACCACTTTGTTAGATCCAAGGGAGCTAAAAACAAGAAAATGAACATATAGAGACAGAGACAGTTTGAGCTACAAATCTCAACACCAATTTTTTTTGTATTAAAATTTAACTACCTAAAAGAACCCCTATACATGTTCTCATCTTAATAATTTACATCACTAGTAGAGAATAATACAACCCATAAAAAAACAATGGTTCTGCAACCATGTGAGACCAATGATAGAGGCATGGTTCAATGAACTAGTCGGCTACAATGGCAACGATCTCTAGCGGGGGCTGCAAATAATCCACAAGAAATGACGAGTTGGAATTGGATGCAATGGCAACGACCTGTGGAGGGGGACGTTTGTTGGAGAACGATTGTTGTTAGACCAAAACCTATAGGCGTTAATCTCCACTACAACTGCCAAAGTTAGAATGCACAAGAAAGGGTTAAAACATTTTGTGAAACTCATAGGGAGCGTTGGACACAAATTCCAACAATATCTCTCCCAACATTACCCGAGTGCGTTTCGAACTCGAGACCTATCGCTCTGGTATCATTTGTTGGAGCACGGTTTCCATTAGACCAAATCTATAAGCGTTAACCTCTGCTACAATAACCAAAGTTAGGATCTAGGAGAGAGGGTTAACCCATGTCATGAAACTCACAAGGAGCACTAGATGGAAATTCCAACACTGTCCCACATCCACAAGTGAAGATGAAATCGCCTTCTAGACCCTGATCGCATCCCTCACACCACCAAAAAAACCTCAGTCCTAAAAATTTATTAAAAATCAAGATTATATTCCAGAGGTGGAACTACCGCATGCATCTTTGAGATCAATGGTATTGGCTCTCACCACTAGAGGCCATATAGGACAATTCACCATAATATTTCCATCGCCAAGGAACATGGAAAAGTGGTTTCAAAAAAATTAGGTAGTGTGCATCCCACGAATTCTCTCACATTTCTTCTGTGATAGAGGGTTTTATGCCTTCCTCTTTGAATTACAATCAGATAGAAACCTAATGTTCAGAAATGGGTCGTATTGCTATGAGAATAGAGGAATATATCTCAATATATGGACACTAGATTTTGAATCAGAACTAGATGTTCCCTCATCCATCCTGGTGTGGGTCAGACCCCGTCACTTTCTCTTACATTGTTGGGGAGATGATTCCCTGAGACTGATTGGAACAATCTCGAGAAGGACATCGAAAAATCAGATCCCAAAGAGGTAATGTTCACATGCGCTATGATATGTGTTGAATTATATCTAGAAAAGGGGATACTATAAGCAATTTTTGTATCTTTGCATAGTTTGAAACATCTACCAAAATTGGATTATGAACAACTTCCCTTTAAATGAAAAACCTTCCACAAGTATGGACACTTTGCAAAAAATTGAAAACAAAGTCAAAATCCTCCATATGGAATCGCTGATAAAGAAGAACCATGGTAGAGAGTGAAGAAAAAACAAAATCATTTTGAGCATTAATTCACAATACTCTAGGATCTTTACTAAGAGAATAACATATACAGTATATCAATGCATAACAATTACAATAAGCATGACAAGCATCACAAGAATCAAAAGCATGAGAGACAAGAGACACAGAGTTTCCATGGGGAAAACCCTAAGGTGAAAAACCCCACAACTTCCTCAGAGATAGAGAGAGCAATGGCTCAACCAAAGTACAACCAAAATACACTTGATATAGTCTCCTAGTAGAAGATGATCCTCCTCCTCACTAGTGCACCACTTTCTAAGTGAGAGAAGTGTGTCTTTCCGAATGATAAAAATAGAGATCTCCCGATCTCTATTTATACTAACCTATTTGCCTAGTGACCTTATGGGGCCGACTTGTCTAGCTAGGTACATCCACAATATAATATATATTTCAGGGCCGACCCCACACATGGTGGTCTAATAACCCATCGCCAAGTACACACACTTGCGACACTTGTTAATACACATGACGACACTTCCTTCTGGAGGGATAACACATCTCTTATAAGGGTACAACAAATATATATGAAATACATAGATGAAATACATTCCGAAGTTACATATACATCAACATGAAAAACCTTCCACAAGTATGGACACTTTGCAAAAAATTGAAAACAAAGTCAAAATCCTCCATATGGAATAGCTGATAAAGAAGAACCATGGTAGAGAGCGAAGAAAAAACAAAATCTAGGGAAACAAGCATTGGCCACTAGGCTTCTATATTACTCCCTTCATATAAATCAAGGATCTCCTTAATCAACCTTAATCACTATCCAAATTCCCACTCAATCACCTCCATGCCCCACAATATATGCTGTAGCATTACAATTATCTCGTCCCCCTTGTATCACCTACTATAGCACCAAAAAATTTGTACTTTACACCAAAAAGATACCTTGATTGAAGAGATCATGAACTCTAAATTATATTTCCCTTAGTCCCCTCTCTCATAGCAGATCTCTCCTTTCACATATCTCTTAAATGATGATGATCAATATCTAGCAAATCTAACAGATCCACCAAATATCTTGGTCCAACCCATTAGAATTCTTACAAGATCACAAGCTTCTCAAAATCCAAAAGTTGAAGAAAGTGAAGAATCACTAGGAGAAGGGAAAGCACACAAGAAAATTAAAAGAAATAAATCAAAGGAAAAAAGATAAGAAAAGGAAAATAAATACAAAGCGTTGGGGACCCAATCCACCATAGAAAAATCTTTGAAAGCATAGCACAACTAGAACGAAAGGAAATAAAGTCCCTCAGTTTGGGGGTGGAACCAAATATTGACAAAATAGATGATGCAAATCATTTCTTGGAACTATTGAGGAATGGGGAACACAATAAAAGAAACAACTATAACATATCCAATAATAAATTAGAGACTTTCTATCATTATGATTCAGGAAACGAAAATCAACTCAGAAGACATGACACTATTAGCGAAGAATATTTGAAAAAATTGTGATTGTAAAGTAGTAAGTTTTAGAAGGGCTTCTGGCATAATTTACAACATGTGGGATTTAAGTATTATCAGACTTGACAACTAGCAACAAACCCAAAATCGGATCCTCACATCCTTAATCAATCAAAGTTTAGGTAAAATTCTAAATCTGTTTAATGTATATATACCCACTCACTACCAAGAAAAAACTCTTTATTGGCAGACTTTGCAGAATTTTCGCAACTTGACATGGGAGAAAAATAGCTTTGTAGCAAGCGACTTCAACAGAATATTAAACAAAAAATATAATTGAGGGGGGAACATAGTAAGAGACCCTTTTTGAGAAAAGATGCAAGACTTAATGAGGGAATGGGATCTGCTTAATCTCAAACATCGTATTGGGTGATACACTTGGACAAATCACAGATTGGGTCCAAGCCACATAGCCGCTAGATTAGATATGTTCCTTCTTCATAGCAAACTCTTGATAAGAATCATTTATTTCTCTTATCACATCATTCCTCCATGACTTCATATCATAAGCCTATTTTACTCAGCATGCAAGATCATCTTTCTCTTGGGCCCATCCCTTTCCGATTCAACCCTCTTTCACTTGAAGATTCTAGTGCTATATACATTATCTCCACTACCTAGACATGTTCGATTATCGACTCCCCCTCTTATGTGTGGGAACATATATTAAAAACATGAAGATTACGCTCAAGGAATGGGCCAAATAGTTCTTCATTAACCTATCTCAAAAGCTTGACTCGTTGGCCTCTCAATTGGAATCCACTCAGCAGAAAATGGAGGAATCATAGATTACCCCACAGATTAGGTTGGAAGAAAGAGAGATTGGACACTAGATATACAAATCTCAGAGAGAAGAAGAGGAGCAATGGAGGATAAAATCCCAAATCCTATGGCTCAACGCGGGTGAAAAAAATACTTCCTTTTGGCACGATTAAGCTAAAATAAGAGAGCAAAGAAATAGGATTTGGAAATCAAAACTAGGGATGGCTCCCTTATCTCAGGTTTTTTAAAGGTCAAGGAGGAGTCCAAACTCCATTTTAAGCATTTTTTCATCGAAGAAGCAACTAATACAACAAGCTCATATTTTCCTCTTCCAGAGAACATTCTCTTGATGATTATTGAAGCATAAAACATAGAGTTGAGTAAGGAAATTGAAGAGCCTAAAATTTTCAAAGCAATTTGGACCTTAGCATTGGACAAAGCTCCTGGTCTAGAAGGAGTCACTATTCACTTCTACAAGTTCTACTAGGATATAGTGAAAAAATATCTTTAAAAAATGTATGCAAACATTATGAAGTAGAAAAAAGTTGGTGGAAGGACAAACTCATCTTTCTTAGCACTCATCCCTAAAGAGGAAAATCCCAATTCCTTCTCCAGATTCCACCCAATTTTTCTATGCAAATTTTCCTACATGATCTTCACCAAAATAATGGAAAACAAATTAAAAAAAAATATTCCTTCCATCATTGCTAAGAATAAGGGAGAATCACATGAAAAATAAAAAAAATAGTGGACAATATAATAATGTTGCAAGAAGTGGTGCACTCTAGCAAAGAGAAAAAGGAAAGAGGTACGCTTATCAAAATAGATATGGAAAATTCCTTCGATAGAGTAAGGTTATCATTTCTTTTGAAAGTTATGGAAACTTTTGGTTTTGATAAATTTATCAATATTATACCACTATTATACGTGCTTGTGTCACTGGTCCATGGATTACCCCATTATTCAATGTCAGGCCTATCGATTTCTTCAAAAGTAGTCAAGTTCTGTAACAAATATTTCCATTGTATCCTTCATTGTATCTTATAATGTCAGAGGCTTTGCACATAAAATTGGAGAATTAATGGGAATATCCCAAGCATCTCCATTACTAGAGGAGTCAAACCTCTCAACCATTGTCAATTCAGTGATGACATGATGCTTCTTAGATGAGAATCCACACTAATTGCCACAAGATTCAGGGCCGTATTGGATTCGTTTTTAGGCGCAGCTGGAGGAGAAATTAATGAAGGTAAAAGAAATATCTATGGATGGAATATTAGCACAACAAATCTGTAGAGCATTTACAAAACCTTGGGATTTCCCTCCACCAACAAGTGGAAGAATTTCAAGTATCTTAGCATGCGTATATCTTTGTCGAATCCCAACATGAAAATATGGAATGATGTAATAAGAAAGATAAAAGGAAACTTTGGTAAATGGGGTGCAAAATGGTTGAATCCCGATGGGTGCATCATTTTGATTAAGTCATTGCTCACTACTCTGCTGATATTCAAGTGCTTTGTGATCTTGGCCCCTAAAGGGGTGACGTAAAAAATCTCCACATAAATCTAACAATTCCTATCGATGGGAGGAAAGGGTAAGTCCAAAAAATATCACCTAGTCAATTGGAAAATGGACCTATCCCCCCAAAATAGGGGAGGATTGGGGATTAAAGACCCTTCCACCATGAATAAAGCCTTAGGTGCAAAAATTATGTGGAGGATGATCACCGGTAAACTGGAGTGGTGGAAGAATTGCTTGCATAAAGATACTTCTAAGGAAAGATAAAGCAATGTCTAGACAGACCGATTCTAGAGATCAAAGGCTCTCCAATATGAATATTGTTAAAAGTAGTCGCCCCTTTAATACAAAAAAATTTGACTTAGTACCTAGGAAATGAAAAAAAATAAAAATATGCCATGATAACATCATGGGAAATCCACCAATGAAACTACAACAACATCTGCGGCCTTTGCAACAATGCATGGAAGACAACGATTTCAAAATGCCGGTTGACATCTCTGTCTAGAATAATGAAATATGGATGGGATGGAAGGCCATTAAATTCACATTAGATTTAAGACATCTCTTAGACGATCTATATGGTGCCTTGAATGGATCCACCCCCATCAATACGGAAAAAAACTCACGAGGATGGGGGAGATGCAAATATATAGTTAAAGAAGGATACATGATAGATCTCCAAAATACATCTCTTCCTCGGGTCTTAGGAATGTGCAATTACAATTTTGGAATCCAAACGGTCTCCCCAAAATCAACACCTTGAACCGGATGCAAGTATGTAATCAAATTCTAACAACAAACAACCTTCAAAAAACAGGAGTGCAAGGTCCATCCAGATGTGTGTTGTGCAAAGAGGTTGAGGAAACGTACCAACATTAATTTATAGAATTCCCATATAGTGTTAAATTCTTGAAGAACACCTTCTTGGAAATTCAAAGTAGGTGGATAATACCAATAAGCTAGAAGGACATGTTCACCTCCTAGCATAAGAAGTATAAATGAAGCTTTCAAAATAAACCTCTTCTCAAGAGAATATGGAATGCATTTCCTAAATATCTCTACTGGAAAGTATGGATAGAAAGGAATGCTTCAATATTCCAAGATCAAAATGAACCCCCTCGAAAAACAACTATAAAAGATTGGGGTTTATTGAGAGTCTATCTTATGAATAAGAGAAGAATGACATCGAATCTTCAATATCTAGAACAAAATGAAAGAGAAAGAGATTGTATTAAAGACATGTTGGATTCACATTCAATAATAAAAAATATGGACAAAAGATAGTTAGACAAAAGATTGAAATTGAAGCTTACAATAGAGGAATTACGTAGCTAGCAGAAATCTCAAAAGACGAGCATCTTATTCTTCAATGGGACCTCAAAGGGAAATCTAGGGGTGGAAATCATGGGAGGTGGCAGGACATGAGGAACTGTACTATGAATGGGGTTTGGGTAATGCCATGAATAACTAGGCAGAAGTAACATCTCTTTATCAAGGCCTTCTGCAAGCGAGTTTGCTTAGACGAGACAAGATTGGTGTGATTGGAGACTCAAAGATCATGATTAAACTTATGCTAAGCTCCTCCTCTCCTAAGGACACTTCTCTATTTAGATGGATAATGAGGATAAAAATGAGGTCAAGAACTTAAATAGTGTAAGGGTTTTCCATGTTCCTCGTAAACAAAATCAAGAGGAAGACAAAAGAGCTAATGTTTCCTCGAGGAGACTAGCAAGAATTCTCAATACGAATAGAAATATCCATTAATTCTCTCATGCATAAGATGTCAATGGGAAAGTAATTAAATTCCTCCAATATGTCAATTACGTCTTAGATTATGAAAATCTACAACCATACCACTCACACAAGCGAGAGATCAATAGGTCTTAACTCTGAAATTATCTATCCTCCAAGACATTCATAACTTGAGATGGAAGTATTTTCGTGGGGATAAGGCTCATGGTGATGATAGCACAATATTTGTTTGGGCTCTCAATTGATAGGACTTAGGGTTTTGTACTTCCCTTTGCTTCCAATTCAAAAACTAGAGTGCTAAAACAAGGAAAATTTGTCAGACATGGGTTAATTATACGCTGGTGGTATCCCAGATCGACAAGAAAGTTTGGCAAGACGAGATCAACCTCATTGGAGGAGAGACAAAGATCAAAGTACACCAGTTTAGTTTTTCTTTTATCACAACAGCAAAAAATCATTCTTACACATTGTAGAATACACATGATAAGGCACTAGGTGGGTTGAATTAGTGAAATAAGATTTTAGTCCAATCCCTAGACTTTGCAATGTCACTCTGCGTTGGGTTTCCGCTCAAAGAGTTGAGAAGAGTACGAAAAGTGCCAAGGAAGAAATTAGTAGAAGCATAGATAGTAACAGTGGAATTTCAAAGATGGATTGTCCATGCTGCTCAAAAAACATGCATGCGATAATGGATTTGAAGAAATTTGTAAGACGCCAGGAGGATCAAACAAAGAGCCATATTTCAGTTATCCATTTCTTTAGAACTCAGGTTCAAGAATTGAGAATGCAAAATGCCACTATATCAGAAGCCATGGAGGCATAACGTCAACACATTATTTCCCTAGACGAAGTAGTGGAAAATCTTCGAATTGCAACCAACAATGAAATCCATAAGTTTGTAATTCTCATCATGGACTAGCAAAGTGCAACAGAAGAAGCCCAAGGCCTTTTAAGGGAGGAGGAAAAAATTCAATAGTTGCAAGAAAATGTGGAATTTATCATAATTTCAGTTTTCTAAGGTAGTTAGCAATCTAGTTTAAGAGTATTTTTTTATGTTTTGCAAATGCATCTTGAATTTAGGGCCAATATATACCATGAGAAATCGCAAAAGTTTTTTAAAAATGAAGGAATGTAAAAGCAATTTTGATTATCTGTTATACTTTTGCCTTAAATGGCTTAAACTTTGTTATTGTAATCTTTTTTATCCTCTTACTCAACAATTTTATTAATGCAAAAAACTAATCATTTGGGTTACACAATCCAGGAACACGTTCTTCCATCATCTTCCAAAAAACTAATCATTTGTGTGTTTTTTTTACATCGCTAGATCTAGATGCTTCTACAATCCTTAATGATCATGCCTTCTGGAGGCTTCTTGATCAATCTAATCAGAGTTATTGCTGGTCTACTTACTCCATACAAAATTACTATGAGTGCAGTAAATATCCCGCTACCAATTCTGACATAGACGATGGAAGGAATTAATGCTTCTGCCAATAAGCTGGTCTTTGATCTAAAATGCAAAATCCACTTGAAAAGGATTCATTCAAAACCATGTGGCCTCCGTTCAAGAAGAAGCAAAGGGGGGTACTTTTAGGCATAATATACCCTTTATTCACATAGTTTTCCTTACATAAAAGTGATTTTCCTTTTCTCTTGGTAGCAACGTTCTAGCTGCAATAATGCCCAAAACCCCTTAGTGAATTGACCTAGTTATGAGGGCAATGAACAAAGGTTTCTTAATGCTCGGATGGAACGATTTTAAGTGTTTAATTAGAAAAAAAGAATTTCATTCTCTACACTTTGAAAACGTGGATTCAAACCAATTGAACTAGTCCACTAAGTTAAACATAATGGAACGCTTTTAAAAAGAGTATGCCAATAATTATTTATGAAGCAACAATAACTTCAAGTTGTATATGGATTACATAATGGAACGCTTTTAAAAAGAATATGCCAATAATTATTATTTATGAAGCAATAATAACTTCAAGTTTTATATGTATAATTACAAAGCAATATAACTTAGTAATGTGAAAGTATGATGATGTTGTATAATTTATATGTAATGATGACGGCTTATTTTAAAATACCATTAACAAAATATTACTTAGAAGGATAATTAATAATTATGATGCAGCCTAAATTGGTGTGCTAACTGGCACTCAAATCGCCTTTTGTTGGTGATTGGCGAGATACAGTTTTATTTTTTCTTGTTATTTTTTTGGAATTTAGATGATCTGTGTGTGTTTTAAAATAAGTCAAATTCCTTAAAAACACAGTTTCATGACATAATTCCTCAGTAAATAAGGTGGAACTACACTAATTTTAATAACCAAATCTAAGGAACAAATCACCAAAAAAAAACTAAACAATTTAAATGCCAGTTATCCCACGCCGTCTAAATCAAACGATTCCAAATAAAAATAAGCTATCAATAATTAAGAAAGAGTGCTTTTCGCTGTATGATTGGTGATTAATGGATTAGGCTTAAGGAAACGGTGTTCAGAATTCCCGAATATTATAAAAGATTATAGATGCCACGCCACGTTTTAGGCCCTCAATCTATAATTTAAAGCAAAAGTTTACCAATACTCAATAGAAAGAGGATGCGTGTACAGATCTGTATTACACGTGTCCTCACCCTTCTTCGATTCAGGTAGATGACACTTGACGCCGAAGTTTTCCGCTTCGAGAATTTTGGGAGCGCCACAGATTTTATCCGCCGATAACTTTATAAGATTACAGTTTGTTTATTTCACCATCTTGTAAACTTATGCCCGGCGAGCTTCATGGAACTTCCTGGTAAGAGATCGAAGTGGCCCTTGTATTAAATCAACAGCAGAAGATGGCAATACTTTTCAGATTCATATGGGTTATTATGTAACCTCAATGAATTATACCAGAGAGTTTGCAGGGCCAAAAATGGAGATGACGATTATGCATGTGTTTTTACTGGTCTGCGTTTTAATTTCGCATGCATCTGTAGCAAAGGCTGCCAATATGACTGAGCAGGAATTGCAGGGGAGAGCTTCGTCTTTTGCGATGTTCGTGGATGAGCTTCCTGAGATACCCACTCTTCAAGCGTATATGTTCGGCCAAGACGGTCATTTGAAGGCGGGCGAGCTCCGTATTGGGATGTTTGAGAAAAAATGGGTACAAATTCTTTCCCTGGTGCATTTTAAGCTATTTTTCTGTTCATGGCGATGACTCCAGCTCCAATCTAAATATATGTGTTGTGTTGACAGAAATTTCACAGAGATCTCCCTGCGAGTACTGTGTTTGCGTATGGAACATCGAGGGAGAGTGCTAGTGTGCCAGGGCCCACTATTGAAGCCATTCAAGGCGTGGAGACGTTCGTGACGTGGGAAAATCATCTGCCTTCTCGGCATATTCTTCCATGGGATCCCACCCTTGCGACTGCCAAACCCAAACATGGCGGAATCCCCACTGTCGTTCATCTGCACGGTGGAATCAGTGAACCACAGAGCGATGGGTACTCAAAGGCGTGGTTTACAGCGGGATTCAGTGAGACCGGACCAGCCTGGACGAAATCTAAATATCACTACGTAAACGTTCAGCATCCGGGCAATTTGTGGTACCATGATCATGCCCTGGGCTTAACCAGAGAAAATCTCTTGGCCGGCCTCGTTGGTGCCTACATCATTCGGAACCCGGCCGTGGAGCGATATCTGAATCTTCCGTCAGGTCCAGAATATGACCGTAGTCTTCTTGTGTTCGATAAGAGTTTTGCCAAAGATGGATCCATTTACATGAACTCCACGGGCAACAACCCTTCCATTCATCCCCAGTGGCAGGTATAACACCATATTATAGTATTCATTACTTCAGTTTATTTTTCATTTTTCATAACGATTATTATGTAAACACGGTGCATAACGATTATTATGTAAACATGGTGTCACGGGGATTCATTAACCAGGCAATATTATATCGACAATATTATATCAAGACCATTCATATTATTCATATTAGGGGTTTGAATACTCTTAAAAACTTCAAAAATATATTGCTATGTATTAAGGGTCAATGGGTTTTTTTAATTTGACATAGTAATATACATATTGGGGGTTATTTTATTCTGGTGGGTTGAGGAATAGCTTCCAAATCATGAGATGGATTCATACCTTCAAACTATGGGCTCAATTCATACCTACTTAAAAAACATATGAACCCTGCATTTTTATTTGATATTGCTTATGATCCTAAGTTTTGCATAAATATGATAATAATGTACCAATGATAGTATTGATGGAAGTCTCTTTGGATTACTATTCTTAAGCAATCCTCATTTAATAGCTTATTTAGGCTTGGTTTGAATTGATGTTATATTGTTTTCATCTTTAAGTTAAGATGTGTAGCTAATCGGGAGTGAGTTCCAGAGTTGAACAATTGTATTGTATCTTTTGTAAGCATCAAGTAAAAGATCTAACTCTTCATTTTTAGGTTGGTGTTTAGGTGAGTATTGATATTCAATCAAACCTTACTCCACGAAAACCAAGAAAAGCCAGATCAATCTTTCTTGGCTTGGTGGAACCAAGATGTTTGTTTTGATAGAAAGGTAGAGGAGTCCATCCATGAAAGGGTTTCAATTTTGCATTTTTATGGAGTTTAATTTATTAAGCTTATAGAAAACATGAACTCTCTATGGCTATACTTGTATTTACATGATATCAATTTGGTAGATTGGCAGGTTGTGGTGTGAAGCATTTGCAATTCTCATCTTTTCTGAGCATTGCACTAACTAGTGGGCTATGATTGTTTTACATTCTTTGTTATGTTCTCTTGCGTGTCTTTTTTTACACATTTTTCCTTCCCTAATACTATTTCGTTGGGTCTTCCATTATCCAATGTTACAAATTGATCAGTCCTGCAATCCTTGTGGGATCATTATTAGCATTATACTATTATTTTATTTAGCATCTTGTTTGCGGATACTTACAACTTGATAATATGATATAAAGAGGTATTAAAAATGGGTTGATAAAAATTGATGCCTACAATATGTGGTGAAACTAGAGGCTTTCTTAAGTAGAAAGACTTATTTAGAAGAGGTTCAACAATATAATTTTAGAAAGCATTTTCCAATATTTAATGAAATTAAAGATATTATTTAATATTATACAAATAGTGAAATTAAAAATATTCTTTAATATCATGCCAACAATAATGTTATTTAACGAATTCACTTAGTGAATCCCTAATCCCCTTGCATGGTGTGTGCAGCCAGAGTATTTCGGGGACGCGATAATAGTGAACGGCAAGGCTTGGCCTTACTTGAAAGTGAAGAGAAGGAAATATCGGTTCAGAATTGTTAATGCCAGTAATGCCAGATTTTACAGGTTCGCGTTGAACAATGGGCTTCCAATGATTCAAATAGGCTCCGACTCTGCGTACTTACCCATGCCCGTGATGCTTCAGAATTTGCTGCTGAGCCCGTCTGAGATTGCAGATGTCATCATCGATTTCGCGAATTCATCGACGGATGAGGCCATCCTCACTAACAGCGCTGCTTATCCATACCCCTCTGGAGATTCCGTCAATAATCTCAACAGCAAAGTTATGAAATTTGTGATTAAAAAAACGAAAGAACTGTCGAAGACTGAGACCCAGGCCGACAGCCACATTCCAGAGAGATTGGTTCAATACTCTCGTCCCAACAAGAACGGTATCGCTCAGACGCGTTATATTACACTGTATGAATACGAAAGCGCTTCAGGAGAGCCGACCAATTTGTTCATCAACGGGTTATCGTTTCTGGCACCGGCCACTGAGATGCCAAGACAAGGAACGAGCGAATTATGGCATATCATCAATCTGACTGATGACAACCACCCAATCCATATTCATCTCGGTTTGTTTTTCGTGCTCAAGCAAACAAAGCTACTAATGTTGGAAGAGTTTAAGAGTTGCATGCAGCAGAAGAACGACGCAGTGGGATGCGGTATAGAAAAGCATGCAAAGGGTGGATGGATTCCAGCGCCTGCCAATGAAAGGACTTGGAAGAACGTTTTCAAGATGCAGTCAGGATTTATGACCACCATTCTTCTTCGCTTCTCTCTCTTGGATTCTTATCAACCTTATCCCTTCAACGCCAGTGCTGAACCAGGCTATGTCTACCACTGCCATGTAAGTCTCTCCTTTTATTTTCATTCAAGCTTCTGTTTTAGTACCAAATTAAATGAGCATGTTATCGACGGGTGACTGAATTGCTTATATGTTAATTGGGTTGCATTTGGAAATTGCAGATCTTGGACCACGAAGACAACGAGATGATGAGGCCCTTGAAAATTGTTTCTTAAAATCATGAATGCAATACAGAAATGCTTTAAAGGCCTGGCGACTGAGAAGTTTTGGGTCATTTCCAAATGTCTTGCTTATTTCTACTTCTCACAGACTATCTTATCATCTCAGTGTGAAGACTCACGAAAATGATAATATTCCTGCAGAATTTGAACCTGTACAATCTGCAGTTTTTATGTGTACCTATATGCAAAATAAAGATTAAAATATGGCTGCATCCTGAGTTCTAATATTGACATCTACAGGGTTGAATATTCATTGTATATTGAACATTATAATCCACGGTCTTTGGGAGTAAACGGAAAATACTGACTGATATCATGATGATGTCTTGTTTGGCCCTGGTATAAGTTATTGAAATCTAGGTGGTCTTTCACATCCATGATAATATTTTAGAATATCTTCGTCTCTCTAGGCTGGATTTTGACAAGGTTTATTAGAATAACAGAAAGACTCACACAAATACTCTCTTTGATACACAAATCCATTAGTAAAGTAGTAATGGAAGGCTACAATTTCTATACTAACAAGCTGTCCTATAAATAGATATTTAATTTACTCAAATTAATGGCTCGGCTCGCACTTATCACATATTAGATCTGTATTCATATATAGTAATCTCTCAATATTTATTATTACATTTATTTAAGTATATGGGGTTTCTGCATGATAGGTCAAGTAAACTGTCAACAAATCATCCAAGCAAATTATCCAAGCCAGAAAATATCTTAAACTAATGAAACCTTAGTGGATGGAATGAAATCCATCAAACCCAAATGACCACAAGCCACAACATCTCCAAAAATCCACACAGCATCCCAAAAATCCACACAAAAATCTCCAAAAATCCACTAATAAATGTTAAATGTTATTTGGCTAAGGTTTATCTGCTACTTGAGAGATTCCACACCAAACCCTGCCTCTCAACACTTGATTAAATCGTGGTAAGTCCTTTTCAACTGTTGATTCAACCCTCGGAGACTTACCGTCAGTCTCGACAATGCCACGAGATTAGAGATCGGTGGAGAATAAGAAAAATCTACAATACGGGCAGTAAAATAAAATCCACAATAGCGGTGGGATTCCATAATTTTGAATTTTTTAACTATCCACAAACAAGATTAAAAAATCCCATAATATTCTTTGTAGTGTTCAAAAATCAAGGATTCAGATTTGAGTTGCGTTCACACATGAAGGATTAAGATCTCAGTTCATGTTTATTCAACCGTTTCATTTGTAGGTTAATTCAATCTCATGAAACACAAAGAGAAAAGAGATTGAACACACATGCAATAACATAGAGATTAGAAACCGGAAGCCATGCTTCAATGGCTGAGATAATTGGGTTGTATTTATAGGTGAGAATTTACATTGTGAGAGTTTCTAGAAATCTTCATCAAGATTTTGTAGCCGACTAACTAACCACTATTTCAAGTGATATATTTAAGGAACTCTCTTTGCTAACTTATAAGTAATAAACATCACAGCTCTTTAGATAACAATTTCAACAAAATGTTGCTTTCTCATGCTATGCCTCATTTTCATCTTTGTCTTCCTAAGTCATATTTTCATTTTTGTTTTTATTTTGGACATGTTTTCATTTTCAGTCATCAAATGGGTCTTCTTATTATTACGGTGTAGGCATTCAAATAATGCAAGACAATTCAAACAATGTAAGACAATCCTGGTCAGCTCAACATTAAGCCAATGGAATGCTACTAGGTCACACCACATATTTCTGGTCTGTTGCCCCATTTAAAACTTGACCTGTTCTGGTTCATAGACTCCAACTTTGTCCAACCACATTAATAATATTAATGTGTCCGAATCTTAACATGGTTGGATTTTAGTATCGGGGGGTTTCGAATCAATGACCTTTCCGCTTATGGATGTTTTAACCATCACTCGTCACCCACTGTTGTAATTTAGTTAATACCAATATTAATTAATTAAATAATTATTAATTGATTAAATAAAAGTTAATTAATTAATAATTATTTATTTATAATGAATTATTTATCACTTAATAATTAATTAAAAATAATATGATATAACTTTAATATTATTTTATAATATATTGATGAGATATTAAATTAATATTGTTTAATTATTTATCGTACTACAATTAATTCAAAATATTATGATTTAATCTTAATATTATATTATAATATATTGAATCATTTCAAAAATATTAATAACAAATATTTTTAATTTTTTTTTTTGTAACTAGGGGAATCAACTAGGAAGAGATTGGTACTCGCGTGACACGGGGTCTAGGGATCCAATCCCACCCGCTACCACTATACTCCTAGGTGCACCCACACAGCCCGCAAGCATAGGGCACGTGTAAGTCGGAGTGATTTGAACTTGTGGCCTCCATTTACAACATTTCCTTCATATCAAGCGAATCATTGGTTAAGCTACACTCATGCAGGAAAAAATTATTTTTAAATTAATTATAATAATATAATTAATTAAAAAATAATATCCGTTAACTATAATTTAATATATTAAAATTTTATTAATAAAATAAAATTATTTTATTAATACTTTAGAGATTGACTACTTTTATGTCCTTCCAGATATTTCAAAGTCTTATTAAAATAATATTATTAATTAATTATAATATTAATAATTAATTAAAAATAATATTATTGAATTATAGCATTAGATAATAATATAATATTAGTTAAAATTAATAATATAATATTATTTTATTAATATTTAAAGATGGATCATGAAGAGTGTTTTTTATGTATCTATACGTATCTCTAAAGTATTAATAAATTGTTATTATTTAATTAATTAAAATATTTACAGAGTGTTAATATATTTTAGTTGGTTATAATATAATAATTAATTAAAATTAAAATTATTTAATCTCAACCTTGGAAACCCTTAAGATGAATCTCGTAATGCGAAAAACATTGTTAAGAAACATAATCAATGTGATATTAAGGAACATAACCATAAGCTCATGGAGGAATGTCAGATTCCAACATTGTGACAAAATCATTAAGGAAGATAATCATAATGAAACATAACCATGGAGGAATGTCGCAATCCAACATAAGCCTCACCATATTATGCCAAAATGTGACATACTCTTTAATGAACATCGCAATGTGATGATATTAAAGAGCATAACCATAATCCTTTTATGAACATCATAATGCAACATAACCCTTGATGAATGTCTCAATGCGACAAAACCATTCCAAACATAACTAAACCCAACCATTGCAAAACCTTAAAATGAATCTCATAATGCAAAAAAATTCATTAAGGAACATAACCATAATCCCATGGAGGAATATCACAACCCAACATCAGTGTTGATGAATGTTGTAATCCAACATAATCCTTAATGAACATCACAATGCGAAAAAAACATAAGGAACATAACCATGGATGAATGTCGCAATCCAACATAAGCCTTGATTAATGTCATAATCCAACATAAGCTAACTTTATATTAAATTCTTACTTTCCATGCATGCACTTTTTATGTGACATTGTGAAGTCCATGTTTGATTATGTTTGAGTGCAATTCATCATGGTGTAATGCTACAGAGTAATGCCACAATCCAACATAATTCTCGATGAATGTTGTAATCCAACATAATCCTTACTGAATGTCATAATGCGACAAAACCATATTATGCCGAAATGTGACATAGTCTTTAATGAACATCACAATGTGATGATATTAAAGAGAATAACTATAAGCCATTATGAATATCGTAATGCAACATAAACCTTGAGGGTTGGTGCAAGCTAATGATGGCCACTCATGATGCGTTAGTCGCAATGGACTCTTGGAAAAACAGAAATCTGAACGTCAAAAAGCAATATTAGAGCTTCGTACGCAACTTTTTGGAACATGGCGCAAGAAGATGAAACGTAGACAATCGGATTACCTTCCGGAATATATAAATATTATTTATGGAAATTAAGTATCACTCCCAAAAAATGGGGTTCTCCTAAGGTTGGTATGTTATTTTTTTAATAAAACATAATGAATATGTTTGCGTTAGTCCCCTGGTTTGGTATGCAAATGGTGGAATTTTGTGAAAAAATTATCTATAGTCGTAGATAACAGGCCGTTCTAGTGCAGCACTATTTTTTCATATATATTTATGTTAATTTTAATTTTAATATTTTTTTTTAATTAAGGAAGCCAGCTAAGCCCTAAAATGACTAGGTCGAGCGTTAGTCCCTGACATCATGGTCTTAACATAATCAATGAACTTTGTTTTTTTTAGAATGTAGGTCTTTGTGTGTACTTGTGCGGGTTCTTTTTCGTTTTCAAAATAGGTGAGCCAATCAAAAGTTATAGACGAAAGAAATAACCTACTTTTTGTGTAAGATTGACGTTAGTGCAATTAAAATTAATTAAAAATAGAAACAAATAATAGATTTAATAAAAAATTACATATTCGGAATCTGCACACATAGTTCTACAAGTGTGTGCAATTTCATTAGTAGTGGACAAGTGTAGCATATGCAGAATCATGCTAGAAACAAAAGAAGTTATAGAATAAGATGTATTTTGTTATAACACAGTCCAAGACACTTGGTTTGGCAACCCAAACCTAAAACCAAAGCGGCCAAGTCATCCACCACGTTGGTGGGAAAGGAATTGACTGCCAAAATTTTGAAATTTGAATGGCCATACGTGTTGTTTTAAATGCACGCGCACGCACTAAAAGCGCGCAGGCGCTAATAGCACACATGCACTAAAAGTGCGCACACGCTAATAACACGTGTGCGCATTTGTTTAGTAATCCGAAATTTAGTTTTGATTGTGTTTATTATGGTGTTGGTATCCCATAACAAAATTTTCTACCGGGATCATAACCAAACCTGGGGTACAAACACGATTGAAACAACATCATCTATGAGACTAGAAGATCAGGCTCCATAGCCAACACTCTCCCTCTCAGTCCTCCCATGTCTTTCGAAGCCCCCTTTTAACCCTCCCCCCTCTCTCACTATCTCCTTAATCATGCTCCCCTCTCCCCCTAAACTGCATCCTCTCACTCTCTCTTTGTAATCGTTATCTCTCTCTCTTTGTCTCAGTAACCCCACTCTGCTCTTCTCTCCCCTATGTCCCTCTCTCTCTCATTAATATTTCTCTCTCTCTCTCACTACAAGGGAAATAACTTGTAGCGGAGGTTTCCCACAAATTGTCCTTTTACACTGTGCCCAAACTAATGCTCAAGGATTTACTCAGAAGCGTAGGGAGGTGGAGGTGTAGGGAAGAGAGAGAGACTGAGATAGCCCGAGTTAGTAAGGGATAGGGAGAGGAGGGGGTTTAGGGCTAGGAGGAGTAGGATAGATATAGAAAGAGTAT